>QANY01011928.1:526954-600993 GCA_003255025.1 Datisca glomerata | reverse complement strand
ATACCTTAAAGGAACACCCGGCCAAGGGATATGGATGAAGAAAATCGGGGCAAACTCCGTTGTTGGATACACTGACGCTGACTGGGCCAGTAGTTACGATAGAAAATCTACAACTGGCTTTTGTGTCTTTGTAGGTGGGAACCTAGTGACCTGGAAGAGCAAGAAACAAACTGTTGTAGCAAGGTCAAGTGCGGAGGCAGAATACAGAGCCATGGCCTCCACTGCTAGCGAACTCACATGGATTAGACATCTCCTTCAAGACATGAAGGTTGAGATAAGAAAACTGATAGAGATGCACTGTGACAACCAAGCAGCACGTCATATTGCAATGAACCCCATTTTTCACGAGAGAACCAAACATATTGAAGTGGACTGTCATTTCATAAGAGAGAAAATACAGTCTGGAGAAATCACCATTCCCTTTGTACGTAGTAAAGACCAGCTAGCCGACATCTTCACCAAAACCCTTGACAAAAATAACCTCCAAAGAATACTTGACAAGTTAGGTTCGATCAACCTATACGAACCCAACTTGAGGGGGAGTATTGAAGAAAGAAAAGCTGCAGCCTCAGAAGAAAATCTTCATCATAGGCAAAAGAGAGAAGCAGAAGAGAGACTTTCACCAAACACAGTGGGTGTCTAACCATTTCTGATAAAAAACGATTTCAGGCTTCAAGTAGGCATCCGTTGGAATCATAGGAGATCATAGGCAACCGTTAGAATCATTTGTATATACATCCTCCCTCATTGTAAACAAATAGAATTTTTCCTTCAATAAAAGATCAGAACCAGAAAGGTTCATCATCTCTACAGCTCATCATTTTTTCATTCAAGATCAGAACCAACAGGTTCATCATTTCTACATTTTCACAAGAAAATATTTGCATAAAAGAAAATTCAATACATTTGAAGAGTGAGAAATCTTATATAATTTAATAATTTTATAAATTTTAAGGAGCACATAGTAACACTTAAGTAATTTAATAGATTAAAGGAGGGACAAGTAGTATATTAATTTATGAGAGAAAAAAATTAGAAATGAAAGGGGGACAATTAGTAAAGAGTAGAATCGCCCCCCGCGTGTCTTCAAGAATACCTTGGGCTTCATAAATCACTGTTGTTAATGAGAAAATCATAAAAAGAAAGAGAATTAAGTCAGTCAATAATGAAGCGTCGGTGAGAGTATATACATATGAGCTACAATACACCTATAAAAAGTTAAAAACTGAAATAAAAGGGAATTTTAGGAATTTGAAAATGGAGACAGATGAACTTAGACACTTGGTCCCTTCTATGAACATTATTGTTAGTTACTCAAATTAGTACAATTTTGCCCTCTTTTAATATTACTTCTTCACCAGCCTTCGACAATGACTACTTTCCGAACCTTCTTCCTTATCTCTACCTGCTCTTTAGGACATTGACTATAAGTTAAAAGATAAAACGATAATTCAAACAAAGCATAATGCTCAAGCTCCTTTCAATATTTCCCCCCTCTGACAACTCTTTCTCTTATTTTTTTTATCCATTTTTTTAATTGTGTGATGCTATGTGTGTATCACACGGCACTGACTCAAAAAAAAAAACAAACAAACTATGGCACCTTTAATTAATCTCAATCTTCTCTCATAACTTTGTTTAATATCTAGTGAAAATTGTTTCACAAAACAACATCTTGTGAAGAAAAATGGGTTCTTCATAAGGAAATCATAACCACGAAATGAGTTAACGTTGTAGTTATAAATACGTATCGTTTATAAATTCGTATAAAAAATCTAGAAATCTAAAAACGGGTTATATAATTATTTTTTCAAATGTGCAATGTCAAATAGGTAAAAGTGATTTATTGTGAAACCAATTATATTTTATTGCTCTTATTAGTTTAACATTTGACTACGATTAACTAGGAGCAATTAATGAGATCTAGATTTACCCGAAATAAAACAAATGTAACAACAAATTGAAATAGAAGATGTCTTGTGACCCCATGTGCTGATACTTATGTGTTACTTGATAATTGTTTTAAAAAATAGGATTTAAATTGCTAATTCAAATTGTTAATATCTAAATGGTACTGTCTCCGTTTGAAGATTTATACTAATGTTAATATATGGGTGTTTTTCGATGTTTAGACTAATTCTAATAAATGGGTATACTTTGATGTTTAGACTAATTCTATAATTACGTACGTTTTAAAACCCCATTATCACGCAGACGTATATCACTCATATATATATTTTTTGTCAAACATCCCAAAAAAACTAAAGTAAATAGGAGATTGAGAGGGAGAGGGGAGAAAATAAGATCACATCAACATCTATTTTCTATTTTCTTTTTAGTAAATGCTTAAAAAAATGATAATGCCCTTTCTCAAAAAACAAATGATAGTGCTAAGAAACAAAAAAGGAATATATTTGTAGGGATGGTCAAGATTGATTTTTTTTTGCTAGATACATATGCAAATTGATAATTAATAGATAAAATGAGTTAAACGTCCACATTCATATATTTCTGATGACAATTCCCGTAAAATTTATAAATTTGACAAAACAAAAAAAGAATACTCAAATTTAAATATGAGTGTAAATTTTCAAATTTAAATGTCATGTAAATTTGAAAATGTATCACATGATACAATTAATAATGATTAAAAACGTCTAATAATGCCTAAAAACAAAAAAGGAATATATTTGTAGGGATGGTCCAGGTTTCTCTTTAGTCATTTTCAGGCAGTGGGTCAATAATGAACAATAATTTGTTTCTGTGTTCAAAGGGAAAATGGCATTATTATTTCTTGCAAGAAATGAATTGGCTAATGGCTCCTCTTAAAATAACTATGTTTCTCTTTTTTCCTCCTTTTCCCTTTACATCTTCTTTTCTCTCTTGGGTTGGTTGAAGTGTTCTAGCTCTTTCATTTGTAGTTCAAAAAAGGAACAAAAAAAAGCAGAAAAGGCTGCAGAGCTACTTGATTAAAATATATCACATGCAACTCTATCACAACAAAAAAAGCAACATGAAACTCAAACTATATGAAGATCTTACATGAAATATGTTCTTTGTACGAGAAATCCATAAAATTAATCAACCCGTTAAAACTTTTCAACACTAGCAAAAAAAAATTACATTGACTATCATAGTGTATTTTTATAGCAGTTTGAGAGTATTGAAAAAGTAAACATAATTAAATACAATGTTTTATTATAAAGTATAATTTACACGAGAAAATAAATTTACGATCCGTCTTGAACCAACTTAATTATTGGTTGTTCAAGATGTGGAAGCTAGTTGGCAAGAGAGAGCTTTTCATGTTTTATTGTTATTATAGAGACTTTGCAAAAGGTTGACCATAAGGCTGCTATAAACAGATTTGATCCAACGACTATGAGAGGTGCCATGTAGGACTGTAAATTGAAATCATAACCACTCATTTGGTATAACTTCTTGCTACCATGCATAGCCAAATAATTAAATGCTCAATCCTCCTCCAAATCTCTGTTTTCTGATCTTTTTTCTAAAAAATGAACAAAGGCTTTACCAGAGAGAAAGTAATTATAAAAGCTAAAATAACTTAATTAAAATGAAAAAAAATTAATTTTGTGATGGGAGAGTAGTTGGCGACTAGTTCTAATCTGACTGAGGGAAATCCCAAATGGAGCAAAATGTGTTGAGAATTGGATTAAAATAATGCAAGGGCCAGCTAATGAAAGGAAGCATCCAAACAAAACCAATCAATCAATATAGGAAGCAAATGGGTATTTCTCTTCTATTCTAATAGCCTTCCTTCAACGACTTACTCTCATTATAAATATATACTAATTCATGCAATTTCTATCTCATCACCACCACCAAACACTTCTCTCTCTCTCTCTCTCTCTCTCTCTCTCTCTCTCTCCATTTTCTCAGTTTTCCTCTGAAAATCAGTCACTTTCCAGGGAAATTCTTTCCTGAGGAAAATCCGAGAGCAGCGCAATGAAGGGTGTAGGAGGCGACCCCGGTTGGGGTCGTCTGAGCTTGGCATTGTTGGTAGTGTTTATATCGTGTAATGTAGCTTTGGCTGATGTTCCTTACTCTTCTCCTCCACCGCCGCCTTATGTCTACACGTCACCGCCTCCTCCTTCTCCGTCACCTCCACCACCATATGTATACAAGTCTCCTCCTCCACCATCACCATCACCTCCGCCACCGTATGTGTACAAGTCCCCTCCACCACCTTCTCCTTCACCACCGCCCCCATATTACTATAAATCTCCACCTCCACCTTCACCATCACCACCACCACCGTATTATTACAAGTCTCCACCACCCCCTTCACCATCACCGCCCCCACCTTACTATTACAAGTCTCCTCCCCCTCCTTCACCTTCACCTCCTCCTCCTTACTATTACAAGTCGCCACCACCGCCATCACCCTCTCCACCACCACCATACTACTACAAGTCACCACCACCACCATCACCCTCTCCCCCACCACCTTACTACTATAAGTCTCCTCCTCCACCATCACCTTCTCCACCACCACCATACTACTACAAGTCTCCTCCTCCTCCATCACCCTCCCCACCACCACCATATTATTACAAGTCCCCACCACCACCATCACCATCTCCACCACCACCTTACTACTATAAATCTCCTCCTCCACCGTCACCCTCTCCACCACCACCATACTACTACAAGTCTCCTCCACCACCATCACCATCTCCACCACCACCATACTACTACAAGTCTCCCCCACCGCCATCACCCTCTCCACCACCACCGTACTATTACAAGTCTCCTCCACCTCCTTCACCATCCCCACCACCACCTTACTACTATAAATCTCCACCACCTCCTTCACCCTCTCCGCCACCACCTTACTACTACAAGTCTCCTCCACCTCCATCACCATCCCCACCACCACCTTACTACTATAAATCTCCCCCTCCACCGAAGAAGTCTCCCCCACCACCATACTACTACAAGTCTCCACCACCACCATCACCATCACCTCCTCCACCCTACTACTACAAGTCTCCTCCACCTCCTTCACCTTCCCCACCACCACCTTACTACTACAAGTCTCCACCTCCACCGAAGAAGTCTCCACCACCTCTACTACAAGTCTCCACCTCCACCGAAGAAGTCTCCACCACCTCCTTACTACTACAAGTCTCCACCTCCACCAAAGAAGTCTCCTCCACCACCTTACTACTACAAGTCTCCACCACCACCTAAGAAGTCTCCTCCACCACCTTACTACTACAAATCACCTCCACCACCGGTGCATTATCCTCCATCCCACCACGTTCCACTTATTGTCAAGGTTGTTGGTAAAGTCTACTGCTACAGATGCTATGACTGGAACAATGCCAAGAAATCCCACGACAAGAAGCATCTTGAAGGTACATTAATTTCCTCAATTCAAAAACCAAATAACTAATTTAATTTCTTTCTATGTTATTCCTCGAAATTTGAATTAATCATCTTTATTACTTTCCCCTTCATCAATTAATAAATTATTTAACATTAATTTGCATCTTGAACCGTTTTGTAGTTTTTTCCATTCATCAATTATTAAATCACTAAATATTAATTTGCGTCTTTAATTAATTAATTTGCATCTTGAACGGTTTGATAATATTTTTCCCTTCTCTAACCTTTTTCTTAGCTTCCTCTGTTGATGTGGTAACTTTTGAAACAAAACATTGACAATATGACCGATTAATGAAATTTTATTTAATGAGGACGGTCTATTCTGGATAGTGATGGCCCATAATGATCAATTAATGAATTTAATAAATTATTTATTCACCAGGAAAATATGTAACAATGTTTGTTTTTTATTTATTGATTATTTTTTTACTGTCGTATTTGACCTTTTGTGGCTAATGGGATTGGTTGTGGAAATGGGAACAGGTGCTGTAGTGCAAGTAACTTGCAAGGCTGGGAAGAAGTACGTTGTGGCATATGGTAAAACCAAGGAAAACGGCAAGTACAGCATCGCAGTCAAAGGCTTTAACTATGCTAAATACGGAGCAAAGTCTTGCACAGCCAAGCTCCACGCGGCACCCAAGTATTCGCCATGCAACATTCCAACCAATCTTAACTGGGGAAACAAGGGTGCTATGCTAGATGTGAAATCCAAGACAAAGTACGAGGTTGTGCTTTCAGCGAAACCGTTTGCTTATGCTCCAAAGACTCCTTACAAGGAATGTGAAAAAATCAAGCCCCATCATCCTCCTCCTCCTTACGTTTACAAATCCCCACCTCCACCACCACCGACCTACATTTACAAATCTCCTCCACCACCACCTGTGTACAAGTCTCCACCACCTCCCTACTATTACAAATCCCCTCCACCACCATCACCATCTCCTCCTCCACCATACTACTACAAATCACCACCTCCACCGTCTCCTTCTCCTCCACCACCATACTATTACAAGTCTCCTCCTCCACCGTCTCCATCTCCTCCACCACCATATTACTACAAATCTCCTCCTCCACCATCTCCATCTCCACCACCTCCATACTATTACAAATCTCCACCACCTCCATCACCTTCCCCTCCACCACCCTACTACTACAAGTCCCCACCACCTCCTTCACCGTCACCTCCACCGCCATACTACTACAAGTCTCCACCACCACCTTCACCTTCTCCCCCACCACCATACTACTACAAATCCCCACCACCTCCTTCACCCTCACCTCCACCACCTTACTACTACAAATCCCCACCACCTCCTTCACCCTCACCTCCACCACCATACTACTACAAATCCCCACCACCTCCTTCACCGTCTCCTCCTCCACCATACTACTACAAGTCTCCTCCTCCACCATCCCCATCTCCCCCACCACCATACTACTACAAATCCCCACCACCTCCTTCACCGTCTCCTCCTCCACCATACTACTACAAATCTCCTCCTCCACCATCCCCATCTCCCCCACCACCATACTACTACAAATCTCCACCACCTCCATCACCGTCTCCTCCACCACCCTACTACTACAAGTCTCCACCACCTCCGTCACCATCACCACCACCACCATACTACTACAAGTCTCCACCGCCTCCTTCCCCCTATCCTCCACCACCATACTACTACAAGTCCCCACCTCCTCCGTCACCATCTCCCCCACCACCCTACTACTACAAGTCCCCACCGCCTCCTTCACCCTCTCCTCCACCACCATACTACTACAAATCCCCACCGCCTCCTTCACCCTCTCCTCCACCACCATACTACTACAAATCCCCACCACCTCCCTCACCGTCTCCTCCACCACCATACTACTACAAATCTCCTCCTCCACCATCTCCATCTCCCCCACCACCTTACTACTACAAATCTCCACCTCCTCCCTCACCCTCTCCCCCACCACCGTACTACTACAAGTCCCCACCGCCTCCGTCACTCTCTCCCCCACCACCGTACTACTACAAGTCCCCACCGCCTCCCTCACCTTCTCCCCCACCACCGTACTACTACAAATCCCCACCACCTCCCTCACCCTCTCCCCCACCACCATACTACTACAAATCCCCACCACCTCCCTCACCATCTCCTCCACCACCATACTACTACAAGTCCCCACCTCCACCATCACCCTCACCACCTCCTCCCTACCTCTACAATTCACCTCCACCCCCATACATTTATGCATCTCCACCACCACCACAATAAGCTCCAACATCTCAAAACAGCAATCATGTAAGTAACCCATCCTTCATGCTTCTCAAGACATTACATTGCTTTATTATCCGACCATTTTTTATCTAGATCATTTCTAAATCTGTCATTATTAATATTTACCTTATTACAATGCAGGTTCTAGTATTTACAGTTTTTACAGTGGAATAAAGGATGGCTCCGTTAGGGAAATATTTAAACATCAAGCTTCCAAGCAAAGTGCAGCTCATGAGGGTCGTCTATTTTCAAAAATAATGAGACGTAACTTTTGTAATTCAGACCACATTCCTTGCACTACTCTAGTGGCCATATTTCATTTTCTTCTGTGGTTTAGGAAGTGTGATTTTTTTGGTATTCATATTGTTTTTGTTTTTAGCTATAAATCAAAGAAGCCGCCTGTAATTGTTTGATTTACTATTTATATCTTATATAAGAATTCCAATTTGATTCCTAAAAAAGAAAAACGTGTATAAATGGGCCCGAATGATTTGTTTCTGCACGTGATTCTATTATCTATTGTGTGAATTTAGCTTTATCTCAATTGGACCCCTTTCATACGTTTCCCAATTTACATTTGCTGACGATAAAGGAAGAATATACTCTGATCTGTTTCACCTTCGTTATGTTCTCTCTTTGATTGCCAAAAAATCAAAGAGATATATTCTTTCAATGATTATGATATACGAGCTACCTTTGCTTTGCCTCTCTCAAATGATACACATTAATTAAACTGTATGATGTTTCTTCACTGGGATGTTCACCTTTATTAATTACTTCTTCTCCAAACCATAACAAACGCAATGAAAATTACTTTTTTCTTTATATTTATTAGTTAATTCACACCGATACTGAATATTAAAGTGATTTGATAATGGTTAATACTTTCAACTATCCTTAAAGGAATCATGAAAAATGACATGATAGGTTAACAGATAAAACATCACATCTATACAATAACGTTGTGATGAGTCGTAATATTTCCCTGTAGAATTTAGTTGAGAAGAAAAAACGAATAGAATGAAGAATAACCCAAGCATTGGTAAGCCACTGAAATTTTATTTTTAATTCTACATATACTAATTTTTTAATAGTTTGTATATTTATATTTTTTAACCCATTTAAATTAATTTTGGCACCATTAAAAGTTGTGAATAGTGAGTCACCTCATCATGAATGGTGTGACAAGATATGCACGTGGCACTTAACGAAATGCTTAGGTGGCACCTACGTGACATGACAAGACCAATGTAGGATAATAATAAATATATTTATAAGAGACGACACTTAAATATAAAGGCGACGCGCCTAATGGTTATGATTGTAAGGGATGTCTCCGAACTTATAAAGGTTGCGAGCCCATTGTTGATTTATAGGCTAAGTGTTGTAACCCACCTTCGAGCATAATGACAAAGGCCTGGAAGTTATTCCTTGCCTGTGAACAATCTCGAAGTTGTGATTTGGTAGGATTAGAACAATCTCACACTGTACCAAGAGAGGAAAACCTCTTCGAAAAAGTATCGTCTCCTTAGGCACCTTGGATGTGCCCCCTTCTGATAAAGAAGGGTCAAAAGGCGTAATGCTTCATTGTCGGGGTAATTCCCTCATTGTTCCCCATTTGGGGAGGCCCAAAGGCGGGTACCATAGTAAAAGCGCCTTTGGGGGAGGCCAAAGGCGAGTGACACGGTATTTCCGCCTTTGTGGAGCCTAAAGGCAAGTACAATGGTCTAGCCCCCTTTGGAGATCGCAGATGAAGGTGTTAGTATATAAGCCTTTAGGGAAGCCCAAGGGCTGGTAGTAAAGTTCAAGCCTTCCATTTATGAGTTGGCGACTCCGCTGGGGAGTGACTTGTCTCTTACATTTGTCATTGAATATGTCTAGACGTGGTAGTATCAGAGAGCTTCTTCTCACATAGAAGGAGATAATAACTTATTGATAGAGAACCGAGACGTGGAAGAAATTACTTCCCATGAAAGATCCACCCTTGCCGTCGTCGTTGGCACCACCATGACAACAGCGGAGCAAACCAACACTATTAGGGATCTGTAGGCTTCTAACGCCGAGATTCGGACCCTTCTAGGTACATTCACCGGCTTCCTATCAATATTGTGCCACCCCATACGGTGAGCCAAGTTGGCGTCGCTGTACCCATCCCACCTACGCAACTCGGAGGGTCATCCAGATCCAGGATAGTAAAGAGCGACTAGAATGTGTGTCACCCAAACAACCCCACAAACATCATCCCACCGATTGATGGCGTTGACCCGTGATCTTTCATCACAAGCGAAGCATTACAGAAAATGATGGAAATGGAAAGTTTCAAGGTTGCCTTAGCGAGATGATAGTAAACTTTCATCCCTCATACCCATCTGAGTTGGAAATAAGGCCCTACCCTTCTCACCATGTGCCTCCAAATTTTCGTAAGTACAATGGGAAAGAAGAATTTGTGTGGGAAGGAAGAATGTGTGAGAGAGTAAATTGTGCATTTTATTGATGACTTAGCCCCACATAGGTGTGACGAGTCTATGAGGCTGAGAGAGTTCTCGAAGTCGATGACTAAACGAGCATACACATGGTACACCAATCTGGTATTGGTGTCAGTCTTAACTTGACCGTATATAGTTTATGTCTTCCTGACCAAGTTCTTTGTGACTAAAGAGAAGATGAGTATTTTGGAGTTGGGTCACGAGCCTTAAAGGAAATATGTGGATTTGATGACCTACTTCATAAGGTTCAAGAAGAGTACCAGACTCATTTGGAAGGAGGAAGCATTGTTAAAAATGTGCATATGCAGGATGATCAATGAGTACCAGACTCATTTGGAGAACCTCAACATCACTACGTTCTCCCGCCTCAACATAGTTGCTCAACATACTAACACTTTTGTGCCCAAGCCAAAAGTCGTGGAGTAGGGTGAGTGCGGAGAATGTGCATGGAAGCCTATGAGGTATACACAACAAGTAGTCATGACATAACCCCAAGGGCGAGATGCAAAGTGGGGTAGGGGTGAGAGGGATGTTCCACCTCCTTTCCCTTGCGCCATGGACAAAGTGGAGGCATTTTTGGAGGTCTGGATTAAGGATATGGTCATACAGAGACCTTGGGTGGACATGTTATCCACCAGAGAAGAAAAGGAATCACCCTGGTACTGCCGCTTCCACTAGGATACCACTCATGCAACCAATGATTGTAGGAATCTAAGGCGGATCATCCATGACAAACTCCAAAAAGGGGAAATTATTACTGATGATAAGAAAAGCCATGGAGAACCAACTTTCCCGATGCACGTTGATGTTAACATTATCAGTGTGGTTGGAGGTTCTTCTGTTATTTATGACATTTATGTATTACTGAATTTTATGAATAAATGAAAGTTTTCTTTAATTAAAGTGTGTTTATAACTTACTTAATTCTTGGAACTATTATCAATGTAAGAAGAGTAAAGACTGAGCGGTCTTCCAGACAAACTTTTCTGAGATAATTCAGAATGTTATTCACAGTCTTAGGATCGACTAATTAATCGAATCCAATTATGACTATTAGGTTGAACCAAAGGATGTCGGTCTCAGGGCATGGAGTGGAGACTTTAACAATTGACCTAGACATGTTATGAAACATGTTGAATGGACAAGTAACCAATTAGTTTAGAGCAAGGCCGTTCATCTAACACTAAATCTAATTGTTACACCTTAAAGATATTTTCATAATTACATTAATCTTGAGATGAATACGAAACTTGACTTAGTTACTTGAGTTCATTGATATGCCAAAGGAGTGTGTTCGAATTGCCAGATAATACGTTGGTTGTTGGGACCGTGATTCAATTATGTTGGAGTAGCGTGATTCACAGTTATGAAATTCGTGGTAAGATTGTAAAAGTAACAATATAACCTTATGCTTTATTGATGAGTGTGTGAATAAATAAACGACGTCGGATACTCGATGAAATGACTCATTGAATAAGACATGGTGATTTTTATAAGACACTTCATTGATATGTCTTTCTTATTCACAGCCAATAAAGAAGTTAAGGAAATAATAACTAGAGGGGTAAAATGATAATTTTATATCCCTCTCATGTTACTGATATTCACGAAGGATAATATCATAAAATATTATGTATACCATGAAATATAAATATTTATCTTCACCAACAGAAAATGTAGCGTGCATAAATCGAGAGTTGTATTGGCATCAAACTTATAGTGGAGTCGTACGATGTCAGGATTAAATAGGTCTGGAATTTCTGAAGATAAATTAGCCATGTATTTGAATCTCATAGTGTTATTCATGTGGGTTCATTTATTCTCAAGAGTATCTCATAAAGACATGAATGAGAAACAACATCAGTTGGATCAAAAATGTGTTTTGGATCAAGGCACACTTTTCGAGTTCATATATGATGAGTATCATCACTATTTTACTGAAAACCAAAATTAATGTTCAAATTAATTATTTTATTATTTTTTAATTATTGGATAATTAGTAAATAAAAGAAATTAATTGATTGATTAATTGAGATAAATTAACTCATTCAATTTGAACAGATGAATTTGAACACAATTTTGGCTCGAGAGAAAGAAGTGAGAAATTGCATATAAGTGTATATGGAATGTAAATTTTTGGTTTTTGCATATAGGGATATATTGGTAAATTCTGTAATTAAATATAAAAGAATTGCAAACCTAACCCTAAGGTAAGCTAAGTATTAGACAGAGTAGAAAAGAGTATCTCTTCCTGCAAACACTGTTACCGCTGAAATACAGTAGGGAAGAGGAAAATTTTGATTTTTCACTTTAAATCCATTCTCGATACGTTTATATGATTATACATGTTCATTGATTGATTTTCTATTTAAATGGATTAAACGTTTGTATAAAAAAAATTTGAAATTCCGCCCATGAACTTGTCACGGGTCATTATTTATTTATTAAAATCTAAAACCCAATCCAACAATTGTTATCAGGTCCTATGATTTTTGAATATACATATTATGTATTTAAACATATGTATAGATACATATGATGATATTGACACATAATTTTTGTATGCTAGATTCAAAGCATATTTGAATGTGTTTTATAAATGAATTCCGATCGATTGGCTTTGGGTGTTATTTTTTCAGTTTTAGAATTAATGTACGAAGAAATTGTGATATAGGATTTTACGTAATTTAATTTTGCAAGAGTTGTATCATTAAATTTCATGTTAAGACGCACGCACCCCCAAGGTCCCCCGTCAGTCGTTGCACCATTCATCGCCCGCCGCCGTGCCGTGCCTTGCACCGTCACTAGGGTTTACGAAACCCTAGTGCGCGCAAGACCCTGTTGGGCCTTGGGCTGGCATGGACCCACCTAGCCTGTTGAGGTTTTGGTTTGAACAAGTGTTGTTTGGCCCAAATGATTCGCAGGAACTTAAGATTTGATTCCAAGCCCAATCCAGCCCTTAAAAATTAGATTTATTTAATTTGGTAATTTTTCAACACTTATTAATTAGAATTTATTTTATAAATTAATTTTTAAATTAAATCAATTGACTAATTTACTTAGTAATTTTTTTGTCAAAGTAAAAATTGTTGGAAAATTAAATTTAAATTTTAAAAATGAGACTGGACCTTGATGAAGGGTTACAAAGAGGCAGGACTTCATGAAGGAGAAGAAGAAAATTACAGAGGCCATGAAGAATAGTTTTAAATTATTGTAATTTATTAATCTTTTTATGTGTTGTAATTAGAAATGAGCCATAGAGATGTTAATTTTGAATGTATGATTTATTATTAATCTTACATTCTCATATAACATGTCATATAAAAATAGAGATATGTCAATATCAAATTACCATGTAGCATGTACATACATCATTGTCATTCAAATTTATAATGAGTTATAATTTTAAATACAATGAGAATTTTATAAAAGTTATATATTTTAAATTATGATTTCAATTTTATAAAAGTTTATAATTTTTAAAATTTATTTGTTAATTCTATAAAGAGTTATGATTTTTTTAAAAACCAAAGAACAATCCAATTTTTCAAAACTTAAGTGGGAGGGTCGTTCACGTTGAAACGTTCCTAAGGTCCACCGTAAACTTGATCGTGGCATAAGGAATGGTTTAGAGCTGCTCTAGCAGTCCTCTATTCAGTGGGAGAAACTTAGAAATCTTTTCGGTTTGAGTCAACGAGTTGCTTGCGAAGCTAAAGCTTGTAAAAGAAGTGGTGATGAGGGATCGTCCCTAGACGGACCGTTAGTTCGTAGCAACATTTAAAGCCGATGCATTGGTTAAACACTTAGATCGAAGCACATTAGAATCTCTTATATGAGCTAGTCAATGGGGCTAAGGTGACCAAAATCATTGGTGATTGGTTGAACTAGATGTAGTGACATCTTGAGAAGCGTTAACCAAACAAAAAGAGTCTTGATGCGATAGGAGGTAGCTCAAGCGTTGTCCCTAAATGAGACGAGCTATCATTGTTGATCGTAACATCATGGAAGAAATATGTTTTTATGGTTTTTTTAAATATTAAGTATTTACATCATGCATCATACTTTCCTAAATGATTAAGTATTTATTTACACTGCTTTATTTATTCTTTTTAGTAATCATGTCATTATCCTCACTCTCAACAGTCTTGAATGCAAACAAACTCACTGGTATAAATTATGTGGATTGGAAATGTAATCTTGACATCATGTTGACGATAGAAAAGCACAAGTTCATGCTCACCACCCATTGTCCCTTTGAACCTATTGTTGAATCGACTCAAGAGGAAAATTATGGTTTAGAAAACACTGTGATGTTTCGTAAAAACTCAAATCTCATCTTTTATCTTTTAAAATTTAAATTTTGAATTTTAGTTTTTAAATGGATAAAAGATTATTATCAACTTTTGTCCTTTTATCTTTTGGATTTTTAATTCAAAAGATAATTATATATTTATCTTTTGAATTTAAAAACTAATTATCTATTTATCTCTTTATCTTTTGAATTTTAAATTTTAAAAGGATCTTAAAGGGATTAGTTAATTAAGAAATGTTTTTCCTTAATTAAAGGGGTTTGATCAAAATTTTGAATTTTGAAAATGTTACAGCACTTTGTAAAGAATTACAAAATTGGTGGAACTTCATGAAGGACAATAAGACAATTATAGACGCCAAGAAGACTAGTATTTAAATTAATTATAATTGATTTATTATTCTTTTATGGGTCGTAATTAGAAATGAGCCAATAGAGAGGTTAATTTTGAATGAATAATTTATTATTAATCTCGCATCATCATATAACATGTCATATAGAAATAGAGATATACCAATATCAAAATGTCATGTAGCATGTACATGCATTATTATAGTTTAATTTATAATGGGTAATAATTTAAATACAATATAAATTTTATAAAGGTTATAAATTTTAAATTGAGATTTAAATTTTGAAAAGTTTATAATTTTCAAAACTAGTTTTTTCCAAATTAATAAAAGTTATAATTTTTGAAAAAATAATGAAAATTTCATTTTTCCAAAAGCTAAGTGGGAGGGTCGTTTATGTTAAAATGTTCCCAAAGTCCCCAATGCAAACTTGATCGTGGCACGAGAAATAGTTTAGAGCCGCCCTAGTTGTCCTCTCTTTAGTTGGAGAAACATAGGAATCATGTCACTTTGAGTCATCGAGTTACCTAAGAAACTAAAACTCGTAAAATAAGTGATGAGGCAGGACCATTCCTAGAAGGACTGTTAGTTCACTGCAGCCTTTAAAACTGATGTGTTGGTTAAACACTTAGACCGAAGCACATTGAAATCCCTCATAGGGCTAGTCAATGGGGCTAAGATAACCAAAACTATTGGCGATTAGTTAAGCTGCATGTAGTGACATCTTGAGAAGCGTTAATCAAATGAGAGGAGTCTCAATGCGATCGAAGGTAGCTTGGACGTTATCCTTAGATGATATCGTTGTTAATGGTAACATCATGGAAGAAATTTTTTATTAGATTTTCAAATATTTAAGTATTTGCATCATGCATCATACATTCTTAAATGATTGAGTATTTATTTACACCACTTTATTTATTCTTTTCAGTAATCATGTCATTATCTCCACTCTTAACTATCTTAAGCGCGAACAAACTTACTGGTGAAAATTACTTGGATTGGAAATGTAATCTTGATATCGTTGTGACGGTAGAAAAGCACAAGTTCATGCTCACCACCCATTGTCCGCTTATGTTTCTTGGCTGCGTTCTGATAAGATCGACAGGTGCTACATCTTGGCTTGTGTTAACAATGTTTTGCAACAATAGCATCAGAACATGGAAACTGTCAGTGATATGATGTTTAACATCACCGAAATGTTCATAGATCAGGGTCGTCAAGCCAAACAGGCAGTTCTGAGAAACTTCATGAACAACATGATGAAACATGTAACTCCTGTTAAAGAACATATGATGTTGATCATTAGTTATGTGAATAAGATGGAGATCATGGGTGCAAAGGTAGATGGCAAGACACAAGCTGATATGATCCTTGAGACTCTGGCTAACACTTTTGAGGATTTCAATCTTAATTATTAGATGAATAAGTTGTGGTACTCACTTCTTGAGCTGATGAAGGAACTGCAAGCTGCTGAGACCCTATTTCTGAAGTGCAAGAGGAAGACTAGAGAGGCAAACTTTACTGAAAGCAAGCCTTCCACCTCTAGCGCAAAAGAAAACACATGAGTGGTCTGAAGATGGCTAAGAAGCAAAGCTTGAAAACTGTGAAAGGTAAGGGCACTGTAAAAGTGGATAAGTCGAAAGACAAGTGTTATTGTTGTGCACCCGCTAGTCATTGTAACGCAACTGACCAGACTATCTCAAGGAGATGAGATCTAAAGGTGTAATACTTGTTACTGAGGCCCGTTATGTTGCTGACTCTACTTTTTTGTGAATTGTAGACTCTGCATCCATTAACCATATCTGTTGTTCCCTGCAGAGGTCCAAGGAAATCAAAAGGCTTGATGAGGGAGAGTACAACTTTCATTGGGAAAATGGAGCACTAGTATTGGTCGTATCTATGAGAACTATTATTTGTCATTTGATAACAGTTTTATGGTTTTACGTTATGTTTATTTTATCTCATTTTTTTAGAAGAACTTTTTTTCAGTAGCTAGTTTAATTGAGCAAGGATTCAGTTTGAATTTCATTAATAAAGATATTGGTATTTTTAGAAATGATTGCTTAATTACTACTGCGTATCTGATAAATAAACTATTTTACATAAAACTGACAGTTCCAATGATATGTGACACTGAAGTGAGTGTTGATTCACAAAGAGATAGTAAAAGGTTGAAGCCAGACTCCATAGATCTAACCTATTTGTGGCACTACGTCTTGGACACATTAACCTGGACAGGATTAAAAGGTTTGCGAAGGATGGTCCATTACAAACGTTAAGTCTGGATCACTAACCACATGTGAATCATGTCTAGAAGGAAAAATGACCAAGATACCCTTTTCAGCGAAGGGTGAAAGAGCCATTCAATGCCTCAAACTCATACATATTGATGTATGTGGCCCATTGAATATCTAAGTAAGAAGAGGTTATGAATACTTTATAACCTTCACTGATTACCTATCACATTTTAGTCATGTTTATCTAATGCACCAAAAGTCTGAAACCTTTGCAAAGTTCAAAGAGTACAAGGCTATGGTCGAAAAGAAATTAGAGAAACAAATCAAAACGCTACGATCTGGGAGAGTACATGCTATGAGAGTTTGAAGACTTTCTTTTTCTCAGCTTACCGCACCTGACACTCCAGAACAGAATGGTGTGTCAGGGAGAAGGAATTGAACTCTAATGGACATGGTTAGATCTATGATGAGTTATTCATCCTTCCTAGATTCATTCTGGGGATATGCCTTGGAAACAACAGTATGTATTCTAAACTAGTTCCGTCGAAGAAGGTGCCTAGCACGTCATATGAAAGATGGAATGGCTGAAAGTCATTTGTTAATCACTTTAGAATATAGGGTGCCCAACACATCTTCTGAAACAAAAAATAGGCAAGTTAGCTATTCGATCAAAATTATGCATGTTTGTAGGATATCCCAAAGGAATGAAGGGGTGTGTCTTTTATAGTTCGACTGACCAGAAAACATTTATAAGCATGAATGCACGTTTTCTTAAAGGAGACTATATAAGAAGTGTGAAACTGATAAGTATTCTTGTGCTAGAGGAATTATTGAGTGGGAGGACACTGACTCCCTAATCAGGAACTATTATTGATATGATAATAGAAGAACCACAGTTGGGGCTAGAGCCTATGGAGCCTCGACATAGTGGGAGGGTTGTGATACAGCCTAACAAGTACATGTCTTATGGAGATGTCTTAACAGCACCATCAGATAAGGGTCATGATGAACCTACCTCCTACTCACAAGCCATGGCAGGTCCTAAAGCAAACCTATGGTAAGAAGCCATGAACGTTGAGATACATTCGATGTACTTGAATGAAGTTTAGAAACTTGTTGATCCTCCTGAAAGGGTAAAACATGTAGGGTGTAAATGGATTTATAAGAAAAAGAGTGGTCCAGATGAGAATGTGGAGACATTCAAAGCTAGGCTAGTAATCAAAGGCTACACCCAAAAAGAAGGTATAAACTATGAGGATATCTTCTCACTGGTAGTCATGCTTAAATCCATCCTGAATCCTCATGTCCATTGTTGCTGCCCTCGATTATGAAATCTGGCAGATGGACGTCAAGACTGCCTTTCTGAATGACAATCTTGAAGAGCACATTTGTATGGCTCAACCAGATGAGTTCATGGAGAAAGGCCAAGAGGGCAAGGTTTGCAAACTGCTGAAGTCCATTTATGGACTTAAGTAAGTGTTTGTCACTATCATGGAATATTAGATTCAACGAAACTGTCAAGAACTTTGGTTATGAACAGTTAGTAAATGAACCCTATGTGTATAAGTTGATACATGAAGAGAAAATGATTTTTCTAGTCTTATACGTAGATGATATTATACTCATTAGGGATGATGTAGGAAAATTATCTGATATCAAGATTTGGCTTGCAAAGTATTTTAAAATGAAAGATCTTGGAGAAGATGCCTTTGTCCGAAGTATTCAGATCTTTCAGGATCGGATGAACAAACAATTGGCATTGTCTCAAGCATCTTATATTAATAAGGTAATGGATCGCTCCATCTTGCAAGACTCCAAGAAGGGATATCTTCCTTTCAGGAATGGAGTCAGCCTCTCCAAAGAGCAGCCTCCCAAGACTTCTCAAGAAGAGGAGGACATGAGAAAGATTCCTTATGCCTCAGCTGTAGGAAGTCTCATATATGCAATGCTTTACACTAGGCCAAACATTTGCTACGCGGTGGGCATGGTGAGTCGTTTCCAATCAAATCTTGGAATCGAGCATTGGAATGTCGTCAAGCATATCCTTAAGTATCATAGAAGAACAAGGAACTACATGCTTGTATATTCAGGTACTGACCTGAATATGACGGGGTATACTGATTCCGACCTCCAAGCAAACAAGGATTCTAGGAGGTTTACTTCAATATCGATGTTCATCCTGAACGGTGGAGCAGTTATATGGAGAAGTGTCAAATAATCTTGCATTTTTTATTCTACCATGGAAACTGAATATGTGGTAGCTTGTGAAGCTGCTAAGGTGGATGTATGGCTTAGAAAGTTATTGAAGACTCTGGAAGTTGTTCTAGAAGCTGACAAGTCCATGACACTTTATTGCGATAACAGTGAGGCTGTAGCAAACTCAAAGGAACCAAGGAGCAACAAAATATCCAAGCACATAGAGCGTAAATATCACCTAATTAGAGATATTGTTCAGCATGGATATGTTGTAGTAACACATATATCGATGGTCAACTACCTAGCAGATCCATTCACGAAGACTTTAAGCAGTAAAGTCTTTGATGGTCATCAGGAGGGTATGGGGATACGAGATTGTACACGCCTACTTAGTTCAAGTGAGAGATTGTTAGAATTATATACATAAAATAGGGTGTAATAACTATTTATGAGTATTTAGTTATTTTTCAGACATTTTGTATTACTGAATTTAATGAATGAATGAAAGTTTTTATATTAATTAAAGTGTGTTTACAATTTACTCAAATCCTGGAACTATTGCCAACGTAAAAAGAGTAAAGACTGAGGGGACTTCCAGACAAACTCTTCCGAAATATTTCAGAATGTTATTCGCAGTCTTAGGATCGACTGGGAAATCGAGTCTGATTATGGTTGAACCAAAAGATGTCGGTCTCGGGAAATGGGAGTGGATACTTTAACGGTTGACCTAAACATGTTATGGAACAATGGAATAGACCAGTAAAATTTGGTTTAGAGCAAAACTGTTTATCTAGCTCTAAATCTAATCGTTACACCTTAAGGGTATTTTCATAATTACCTTAATACTGAGGTAAATACGAAACTTGACCTATTAGTTACGATATTTGATACGCCAAAGAAGTGAGTTCGAGTTATCGGACACTCACCTTATACTTTATTGATGGGTGTGTGAATAAATTATTCTGGCTAGGTACTCGATGAAATGAATCATTGAATAAGATATGGAGAATTGTACGAGACAATTCATTATTATGTCTTTCTTATTTACAAACAATAAAAGAGTTAAGGAAATAATAACAAGAGGGGTAAAATGATAATTTTACATCTCACACTTGTTACTGATATTCATGAAATGTAATATGTGTAAATATTCTGTGGATCGTGAAATAAAAGTGATTATTTTCACCAACAAAAAATATAGCGTGCATGAATCAAGAGTTGATTCGGCATCAGACATATAGTAGAGTCGTACGACGTTAGGATTAAATAGCTCAGAAATTTATAGAGATAAATTTGTCGAGTATTTGAATCCTATAACTTTATTCATGTGTGTCTATTTGGTCTGTGGACTAGCTCATGAGGACAAGAATAGAAGAAATATTACCAGTTAGACCCAAATGTGTTTTGGGGCCAAGATATATTTCCTAAACTCATATGTGATGGGTGTTGTCACTTAATTAGTGAAGAGAAATTAATTTATGTTTAAAATAATTATTTATTAATTTTGAATTATTAGATAATTAGTAAATAAGAGAAACTGATTAATTAATTGATGGAGATAAATTTAATTTACAATTTTGGATTAATGAATTTGGACACAATATTGACTTTAATAGAAGATGCAAATTTCGGCAATGATAGATTATGTGGGTGAATTTTGGAAATTACACATATATGAGGTATATGTACAAATTCCAAAATTTTATATATTTAGGTGATGTCATTAGGGTTACCACACTAATTGTATTTTGATACAAACCCTAACACAGTGTGTTGACACAGAGCATAAAAAGTTTATCTCCCTCCTCATGCTTGCTTGTCACTGAAATCTATAGAGGAGAAGGAAAAATTTAATTTTTTTCTCTAATCGTTTTGAGAGCCCACATTCAATTCCTGATAAACATCCAATTGAGATATACTTCTGAATCCTACGAGTGGTTGTTGGTGTGAAGACTGATTCGAGTTCTACGAAGAACAAAGAATGAAGAACGCGAGACGACTAGTAGGATTCCACCAAATCAGAATTTCTCTTATACAAGAAATGTATAAAAATTGTTTCTACCTCTTTTGAATACGTTTAACATTGTATGAATAATTGAATGTATGATTTTAATATTTAATATGACTAAATTGATTGATGTAAAATTTTTTATATTCCGCCCATGAACCGTTTATGGTTCAATGATTTTTCCTCCAATTGCAAAACCTGATCCAACACATCGCCCATTAGATCCTTGGGCTATGTCAATAGGGAAGTGCAAGTAGGGCTAATTCGCCAATGAATTGCCGCTATGTTATTGAGTTTGAGACCATCTACCACATTCTTCTAGGGAGACCTCGGATACACGATCATGAGTATGTCCTTTCTACATTATACCAATGCTTCAAGTCCAGATGGAAGAGAAATGATATAACTATAGCGGTCATGAGAGTGTCGTTTGACGAGACTAAGGCCCATTTGGTTGAGGCCACATTGTTTGATGAGGTTGTCACCACCGAGACGACTATCCCAAGGAAAATCATAGCCATCACCTTACTGAAGTGGGAAGACACACGGGGGAAGGCGTTGATGTAGGCGGGCAGCGAAGTAGTCACTCGGGTGATGCCGCCAAATGGAAAGAGAGAGTATCATTTATGATGTGCGCGGGGTTATGAGGACACCCTAATCCCACCAACGGTGAAATGGAGAGGGCATACTATCAGAGGAGGCCTTCGTGAAACAACAAGGGCTGGTGAGTGGAACATATGTGATGAATTGCGAAGTTCCATAAGAACCTTTGAAGAGAGTACCTCTACCATCACAAGAGAAATTAGAGGAAGTGTTCATTGATGGGGAGGTAGCGCGGAGACCCATCTTCCTAGCCAAAATCTTATCTGAAAGTTAGAGAGAATGCCTATTGACCCTACTTTGGGAATTTCAAGATGTGTCTGCATGGCACTCTAAGGGCTAATAGCTCACAATTTCAAAGCGTCATTGGAAGTCTTCTTTATTTGACAGCTACAATACCATACATAATGTACACTACAAGTCCAATCTCAAGATTCATGCAAAGTCCAAGCCATTTGCACTATGGAGTAGCCAAGTGGTTTCTTAAATACCTACAAGGAACCACCGACTGTGGTATATGGTACAAGTCAACATCAAATGCAAGCTTACTCGGCTACATTAACAGTAACTGGGCAGGATCCATAGACGATATAAATAGTACTTCTGGTTATGCATTCATAGTTGGGTCAAGGATATTCTTATGAGCCTCAAAGAAACTGACAATTGTTGCTCAATCTTCAGCAGAAGTAGAGTATATTACAACAACCATTACTTCAATCTAAGCAATATGGCTAAAGAGTATATTTCAAAACATGGTTATTAAACTGCTAATTCGGATCATAGGATCTTATAATTTTACAATTTTGTCTAACCCCAATGATCCAATTCATCAGGTAGAATCTTAAATTGGGATGGATCTTACGATCCTATAATATTTTTTTATCTTAGATTGGTAGGTTCTTATGATCTTACGATCCTACTAACCATAATTTTATAAGATATCACTGCAAGAAAAATGGTTTTCTCATGCAGTTTTATGGCAGCGGTTATTCTAACATACAATGGCAGTTCTTGTAAAACGTCGTAGAATGTTTGCAAAAAAGCTTTTTGGCTTCTTTTAATCGCTTTTAGCGGCGGTTTAAAACCACCAGCAAAAGTACCTTAAATCTCTAACCACTAATTCATGAATTCACTATTTCTCTTTCATGTTCTCTCTCATTTTCTAAGGCAATTTGAGACGAAGCTCAGATCTATTCGCTTGTCACTTCCCCATCGTAGATCTCTAGTCATCCTTGCCGTTTGTCAACGCCGGTGAGTCTCTATTTCTCTGTCTCATTTATGTTCTCTCTCTATTTCTTTTGTTCCTGTTTTCACTCTCTCTATCTCTCATTTCTCCAAAATCTTCAACATGGGAATGGATAAGAGATAGAAAGTGCACTCATCATGTTAACAATAAAAATTAGATTAAGAATTTCATGTTGAATGCCAAGGGAGCCATAAATATACCAATTTGTCTACGTACGTAAATTTCCCATTGACTTTTTCAATTCTCTTCAACTATTCTAAAAGTCATTAGTTATCATCTCTCTTCATAGTTGATGAAGCAGGAGGCTTCATAATATTTTTCGGGAAGAAGGGGAAGGGGAAGAGGAAATTTTGCATTTTTTAGTTTTTTTTAGTGTAAACTAGTTTATTTAGAAAAAAATTTAGTTAATAATAATTTTAATTTGGGTTTTAATGTAATTAGAAAAATCTATAGATTTTGACGGAAGTTAATACGGAGGGGTATAAATGGCAAATCCTCTTAGTTTAAAGGTAATGATGCAAAAGAGCCTTTATTCATGAATATTTCAAAGACTAATTTAGATGTTTTTTCTTCTAAATCATCAACGTCGACCTGAACCAAATGAGATCCAACGTTTGGTACATGAAAAATTTGTTTGATGGCTTCAAACTTATATAAGTTTAAGTTTGTTAGTTAACTTCATGTGATTTTGATAAGTTAATTTTGAATATAGTTTTATTGAATAGGCCAACAAGAATGAAGTGTCGGATGAAATAAGGTGGTTAGCTTGTGGTCCAAATAGAGTGGTAAAAAAATGCAGGATTTAATATAAACAGATTTGTATTTCGCACCAAAGAAAGTGATGCAGCACTAAAGACGTAGAATTTTGGGGTTTTAGTGACTGCTAAGACTAGAAGTTACGCAAGTTTGAGAGATACAAATCCAATAATAGGAGAAGTAAAATATTATGGGATATTGAAAGAGATTATTAAACTAAACTATTACGATAAGTTGAAAGTAGTGTTATTTAAGTGTGATTGGACTGACGCCACGAATGCTAGAAGAAAAGTTGATGAATTTGGGCTTACACATGTTAATTTTTCATGTGTTGTTCACACTGGTGAGGATTTGAAGATGAACCATTCGTCTTTGCATCTCAAATATGTCTTGTGAATTACGTACTAGATCAGATAGATAAAGATTGGCATGTTGTGATGCATACAAAACCAAGGGACATGTTTGACATGGGTGATCATAATAATGATACAACTCTTGATAATGAAGTAGTGATGAATTTTGAAAGTAAGAAACATGATCATTCTCATTTAGAAGAAGTCTTATATGAGAATTAAGAATGTGTCAATTTAGTTAGGACAAATGTTGTTGGTGTAACCATAGAAGATACAATTCATATGAATGTTGATTTTGATCAGAATAGTGATGACTCAATTTGATCATGTTACTATTTGAATTAGGTATGTCTTTATTTGATAGTGTTAATATTTAATTTTTTATAATTATCAGGGTTCTTAGTATTTACTAAGTTTCCATTGTCTTCAATTAATAAGAGTTAGAAGGACGGCAAAAGTAAATTGAGAATAGTGAATGCGACAAAATATATGAACGAAGAAGAATGCCTAAGACATAAACCTGAGGAAGTTCCACGAGATCAGTGGAATGGTATTTTCCATTTTTTGTTTTCTTATGAAGGAATGGTATTACAATTTTTTTTTACAATGAATTTGTTTATTACGTAGAATAAATATTAGTTTTGTTTCTCAAATAACAGGCTCGTAGTGAAACAAACAATGTGGTACGAGCAAAACAAAGTATACATCATTCTTTAGGAAGGAAAAGTTATGCTAGGGAATAGGATGAAATGGTGCGTAAATCTTTTTTCTTAGAAGTAACATTTTTGTTTTTAGTATTGCGATCAAATGATGTTTTTTTAAACATAATGATAGACGGATATATTGGGGAGAGAGCCCAATGTGGTCAAACTGTTTATAGAAATGCATAAACGTAAAGATGGGAGTTGGGTAGATCAAGAATGTGCCTCTAGAGTTGTAAGAATTTTTTTTAAGTCTATATTTGTCAATATTTTTAATTTTTTCAACTATATTTGGCACATATGTGTTCGAATTATTTATTTGTATTGTAGGAGAAAATTCAAGAACTTCTGGTAACCCAAACACAATATGGGAATAATATCACCCTTAGAGATGCATTTTCTGAAGTTATGGGCCCAGAGCATCCTGAATAAATTCGTGGAATGGGACTAGGTCCAACTCCCACCAGTGTATTTAGATCGCAGAGCAGCTGCCAATTTTCTGAAAAGGCATTCATTCCACGTGTAGAACATTAGAAGTTACGTCACAGGTACATGAAGTTCAAGATGGTCAAGTTCAACTTCAATCCCAAGTTGCGTACCTTATAAAAATGATGCAAGCACAAAATCCTCCGTTCTTATTCCTCGGCGGTGATCATGTAAGATTTTAAGGAATAGATACTTTACGTTATTATAAATTATGTTTATTCCAACACTAGTACTAATTTTTTCATTTTTATGTGTTCATAGGATTCTGGAGATCCCCCATCAACTTCATGATCGCATAAGGTTCAGTGATGATGAAAAATACTATATTTTCTTAAGTTGGAACTTATATTGTTTTATTTTTAGAATTTGTTAATGTCTCAATTGATGGAGTCTGAATCTTTAAATTTTGTGAATGTTTGAATTTGTGAACGTTTAAAATGCAAGAATTTGTGAATATTTGAATTGTGGACTTTGAATTGTTGGAATTTTCAAATTGATAGATTTTGAAATCCTATGATATAGAATGTTTTCTGAAATGTGTAATTTTGAAAATTATGGGATGTTTAAAAAGTAGAAAAAATTCTGGCTAAAATTTAAATTTATAGTTACGGTTTTGGAGCCTATAGATGCGGTTTAAAATCACCGGGAAAGATATTTTTTTCTATTTCTGGGCATTTGACGGCGGTTGCAAACCGCTGGCAAAGACGCCCCTTTTCCGGCGGTTGGAAAAACTATCGCCAGAAACCTTTGCGGCGGTGGATATGGTGGCGGTTTATGAACTGCCACAAATCTTTTTGGCAGCGGTTAAAAAAACCACCGCTATAGATGAAGAAAATCGCTGTCATAATTCATTTTTATTGAAGTGTATCCGTAAGAAATAATTTAAAATTCATTTAACATGCTCAATTTTTAAGTTGTTATTTATTTTTTAAATTGTATTTAGTAAAATAGTGAAATTTAGCGTTGATCAATTAACTATATTCAAGAATTTTAATATGTAGTTTGGTAAATTGTGTTTTTTGATAAGGTTACTAGTAGAAAGTGCGATTTTACATCCACGATTCGATCTTATGATCCGATTCGCGAGACCTTTCCACAATCCTAAGTATGATCACGATTCCGATAACCTTACTTTAAAATATGGGAGAACCACAACATGAAGCTACCAAGATCTATTACGATGGTAAGTTAGCAATAATCCAATCTTTCATAGTAGAATGAAACACATATGCATCAAGTATCATTTCATTTGAGAAGCCGAGGCAAACAATGATATAACTTAAACATTGACAGAACTGAAGAACAACTACCTGATGCTTTCACAAAGGTACCACCGCGAGCGAAGTTTGTATTATTGAGGAAGATGATCGGAGTATCAGATATTAGCATCAAGGGGAGTATTAAATTATGATGCTAACATCTAGAATATTAGGATTTGTTAGATGCTACTAGAGTGTCTAATAAACAAATAAAGCACCAGAGCTTTCTAAGTCGGTGATGCAAAATCTCGCATCCACCTACTAAGGCCTATAAATAGGCAATATGTGATCTGGTAAGGCAAGCCAAAATACTAACTTAATCTACTACTTTGTGTCCTATCAATACAAATATTTTTCTACTACAAACATAATCCTCCACTAGAAACTCTTCCTATGAGCAATTACTAATTACTTAATCATATTATACCAACAGAGGAACAAGAAAGCAAGTTTCGACTAAGAAAATTTAGCTATACACCAATTGGGTTATTGTCATCTAAACTTCATGCCCAATCAATACTTGAGTATCCACAAATGGTGAAAGACGAAGATGGTTTGATAAGTAATCCTTCTTTCTAAGCGCCCTTTAAGTATCTTCAAATCCTTTTTACAAGCTTGCTAATGCATGGGTGTTGGATTATGTAGGTACTAATTGAGCTTCTTAACCAAAATGGCGATGTCCGGTCTAGCAATGGAAATGCTTATATTATACTTCTAAATAGAGTTATATCTTCCATAGATTCTCCATAAACATTGAGTTTGAAGAGACAAAGCAATGATATGCAAGTAGATCTTCAGAAATAGATGTTCTCATCTAATTTAGCCACGTGCTATGTTCAGGGTTGTTTTCACCACTTTGAATAATTCTTTGTGGTTTAGCTTCTGTTCCAAAAACATTATGATCAACACTATGCCCTTTGATAGCAGAGACAATCTAAGAATTCCATGATACGTAATTACTTATATCTAACTTTTAGTACCAAAGAGTTACTGAGTGAGTTGGAAAATGCATTGCCCAATGTTGTTGAGCTCGATGTAGAGTGTAAAGGAATTTCTTCCTTTGCAATATTCTGGAAACAAAATGTAAAAGAAAACTTCCAAAGCTCAAGAGAATTAGAGAGAAAAAGAAGTAGATTTATATTGATCGAATTACCCTTTCTTTGGTCATATGGAGATGTATATAGGCTTTAACCTCCATGTCCGTTTACAACTTCTTAATGATCATATAATGAATATTTATTGTGATAATGACCACTGATCAAATCTTGGAGGTAATGGTAGCTGTCGCTATCAGATTTGATTCACTTTTGATTGACATGTCACATTTATTTGACTTCATCTTCTGCACATTGTAGAAGCAAGGTGTGACGTGGGTGAGTATGAGAGTGGTCTAACACTTAGCAAGTGACCGGAACAATGCCTCGGAACGCCAGAGAGGAAGCCTGGGGGTGGAGGAGCACTCCAAACACTCAAGGGTGGTGACAAAATGTTTTTTCTCTCTAGAACTGGGACTCTTTCTCTCTCTACCATGGTGGTGCCATGGGGTGTGGTGGTGCCATGGGGGTGACCCCCTGGGGTACCTCAGTGGTGGCACCCCATGGGGTGCACCTCGGTGGCAACATCCTAAGTGGTGCACCTTAACCGTGAACTCTATGGTGCATTTCAGTGGTGATACTCCATGGTACACCTCAGAGGCGATACTCTATGGTACGTCTCAGCGGTAATACTCTATGGTGCATCTTTGTTGGAGACACTCCCGATACACCATAAGAATTGTTCTTCGCTTGGACTCAATGTTGAGGTCATCAACCGTCATGTACATTTAGTCTGATGTGCAAGCAGATGCGGAGTAATCAAGCCTGTACATAATTTCTTCAATGTAGCAATCGATTGTATCATCAAGTCGCTAGTTCTTTGATTATTTTCATTACATGATGTATGTGAGATGCATCGATCTGTTATGCTTAATGTGCCTTCTTTATGTGATGTAGGCATCTCTTTGTCCTTAGGATCGACGAACCTAGACGAATTTCATGGGGTCAAATTTCAAAAAATAATTTTATGGGGGTCAAATTTCAAACAATTTCATATTTTAGGGATGTGAGGAGTCCCCTCTCCCTTTTCCCTTAACAAAGGGTTGCAACCCATTTTAATCACCTCTTTCTCATCTCTTTTTAAAAGAAATCAAACAAAGCTATACCTTCATCTTTCTTATCTTCCTTACATCCCTTTTTTTTTTGCTGAAGCTTAGTACTGGACTCCTCTTGTCAAAATGGGGGTAAGTTGTAGCTCTTCGTTGACCAAATTGCATTTTTATGTGAATAAAATTTATGCTGCATTTTATGTGAATAAGTATATATGGTTTGAGATTCTTGGGTATGTGATATGACTACTCGCTGTGATTCGGAGTGATACGTCTTGTCTGAAATACATCATTGTTGTCTTCGAGTTGTATTATGAAAGGTGACCCAGACACCTCCATGGTACCTATGGAGGTGACATCAATGGTGCTACCATGGGGGTGACATATGTTACGATTATTCTATAGTACAAGTGTACACTGCCATCGTCAAGTAATAAATTTTTATAAAAATTAAGTATCGTCCAAAAGATTGATTGATATTAATTATTAAAATTAACAAGACTTTAATTCTAATTGAGAACAGTTTTAATTAAACTAGAATTCTGATTAAACTAAAATGAAAAAAATTTGACAAAGATAAATAATTCAAATTTGAATAGATAAAATATCTAGGGATTCCGATTTCACCAAACCGAACATGCTCAAAATTCTAAAACTCAATCAATCAATGTTTATCAAATTATTGACAGCGATTTTTTCTAAAATAATTATCAATCTTTTTCAAGCATCGATAATGATGAATCAAAAATACTCATCTCACATCACTATCAAGATTAAATAAATTGAAACTCATTAAGCACATGAAATTATGATTACTACATAGATCCATAATTATCTTTACCTTATGAAATTCTAGTGGTGTTATAAACAAAGATCAAATTTAATCGTCACTTTTCAATCTCAGAATTAAATCTAAAAGCATACAATAGTTGGTCAGACAATCACAAGTATAAGAACAGATTATAATATTCAAGAATACTAAATAAACATCGATTGAATTGAAAATCAGAATTTATGAACAATTATGGTGTGGCTACGTCGTAGCCCTAGATAAAAAATTTAGAACATGCTAGAATAAGAAAATATCCTAATAATATTCATGAACATAGAGAAAACGAGAAGAAAAAACTAGATTTGAGGATGAATTTTAGTTGAGATCCGTCTCCCGATTGGATCCATCTTTGTTTCCTCCCAAAAAGCTTTCTCCTCTACCTCCCATGTCTAAAAAGTCCTCAAAAATACCTAAAATATTCTAGTTATACACTAGGGTTCGATAAGGATAAAATAGAAGAAAAAACACGTAAAACGTTATCGCCTTGCCATCGCGGCGGTAGCTTACTGCCTTGATAGCCAGGTCCTTCTGCCCAGGTCCATCCTTTCTCGATTTCTTAGCATTATTTTCCTTCAAAGTCTTTTAAAACCAACCCAAATGTACAAGGATATTTTACCTACAAAAATAAAAATAAAACAAAACTAATCAAACAATAACTCTAAAAAAACAAAATAAAAATTAGGATTAACTAAAATATGAGTGTAAAACACACTCATCAATTACCCTTAAATTTAACTTCTTGCTAGTCCTCGAGCAAAACAAAACAAAAAATCAAATAAAGAAAAATTAAATTCTAATTTAGCAAAACTACGGATCAAGTGACGAAAAAATTTGACTAACTAAACATGCCTCAAAGATTTTAAAATAGCGATAACCTAAGAAAAAATTCTAAATTGTGATCATAAAGAATTTAAACACAAACACCAACTTACATTACACTTTGTAAAATCCCGAGTGCGTGTGTGTTACCTTAAGTCGTCCAACTTCTTTATCTCAAATGAGTTTATGCAATCAAGTCTCACAAAAGTGGATCCATTAATCTATAAATAGATTAGAACTTCATAGGCCAATTTTTCATGTCACTCTCCTCTAATGTAGGCAAACTACAACACTTTGGATCATTAGGACTTTTGTAGGCTTGTAATGTATGGTTAGGGTTTAGGGTGAGATAAATGATATTATTCCGGCTCAATCTTTACCCATATTCACACATGTATTCTAGGAATCAACAACCTTAACTCAACATACCTTGTAATAACCTTAAACTTGTCACTCCACCTTTTGAATTATCAACCACGGTCAACCATTCTTCTTCTTTTTTAATTTGATTTCCTTAAGCTTCTTTTTTTCTTAATGAGCCTTCAGCTAATAGCTCTCTAACCAATTGGCCTTAGGGTATTAGGTTTTAAGATACCCCTTTCAAGCTTAGTCACTCAAGTCCAAGAGGCTACGAAATCAAACTTATTCATGATTTTTTTATATCAAAATTCCTCTCATCCACCCAGATTGTCATAACTCCTAGTATTTCCCCAGAATATCCAAATACTATGAGTAAAAAGAGTTATTAGGAAAAAGTTTTTATAAAATTGTGAAATTGTCATGGGTGATAAAAAAGGCTATTTAGGCTCAACATGGATGACTAGGAAAATAATTATGCATAGGTTGGCTTGAAAAGCTCAAACGGACCAAAGATGGTCTAAATCATGCCCTGAGTGAAGCGTAGCCTAGAATTTCACCTCGAACAACAATCAAATTGGTTCTAGAGTTCTTATGAGATCATAATGATTTCTTAAGTCATATAAACCTTCTCTAAACAAAAAGAAAATCAAACGCTCAAGGCTAGGTGCTCAATATGTCAGGATTCTCTAGTGAAATGTAAATCAATAATTGGTTCAAACACACACCGATACACAAATTCATCATTTTTTCCAAAGCTATCAATAATTCAAAACCAATTTCATCATAGGTTTAGTATTGTCTACAATAGAACGCCAAAAAATGTTAATTAAAGCCACCACCCCCAAACTAAAAATGTCCATTGACCACAATGAAAAGAAAATATGTAAAAGGAGTAAGTAGAGAGGACTTTCCTGAACAATGATGAGTTATCATCCTCGTCATTCTCTGCATTGTTCATGTTATCTCCAACTAAGGGGAAAGTGGTGCATGAGCCAAATTCATCCATAGTTTTTTTTAATTTAGTATAAAAAATGTGAAGAAAAACAAAAAGAAAATAAGCAAAATAAAATAATTAAAAAAACTAAAAAAAATAACAGAAATAAAATTAGGTTGTCTCCCGGTAGCGCTTGTTTTAATGTCTTCAGCCAGACATAATGATCATCCAGGCTTCATCCATTGTCTACTGACTTTAGAATTCCCTTTGTGTCAGAAATTAACCAGCCTAAGACCGTTTGTTGCTCTCTCAACACCCTTAGTAGCTTGTCTTCTTGTTCACCATTTAACGAAACAGAAATAATGATAGGCAGAGTGAACGCTTCTCCCATAAAGGTGTACCGAAAGTGGAGATCTAACACCGATGGTTTTTCAATAACGGGTAGGTGTATAGGTTTACCTTCTCCAAATTTTGCACTATCCACCCACAAACAACTATTCATATCATTTGGGTGTTTGATTGCTTTGAAGACATAAAAAATTATCTGATCTTGCACTCTCAGAATAAGTTCCATTTTTACACATCAATTATAGTTCTTCTCGTAACTAAGAATGATCTACCAAAAATAATTGAATTTTTTTGTTTTCCTCCATGTTAAGAACAATAAAACCAGTTGAGAAGATAAATTTATCCATATTTACCAAAACATCATCAATAATCCCTAATGGATATCTGATAGACCGATCAACTAACCGTAAAGATACTGTCGTGGGCTTAGCTTCTCCTAGACCTAGCTTCTTGTAAAATGAATACGACATCAAATTGATACCAGCCTAAGATCACATAAAATCTTTTCAAAATATAAATTCTCAATGGTGCAAGGAATAGTAAAACTCCCAGGGTCTTTTAACTTCGGAGGTAATTTATTCTGCAAGATAGCACTACATTTTTGGTAAGTGTAACAGTCTCATAATCCTCTAGCATTTGTTCATGAATATGACAGAATATCCTTCATGAATTTGATGTAGCTCGGCATTTGTTCCAAAGCATCAGCAAAATGGATGTTTATATGTAGTTTTTTAAACACATCAAGAAACTTAGAAAACTGCTTGTTCAATTTCTGCTTTTGGAACTGTTAAGGGTATGGAATATGTGGAAAATATGGTGGAGGATTATCATGAAAGAGCTTTGACTAAGGCTTACCTTCCTTCTTTTCTGAGCTTTTGGCAAGATCATCATTCATTGTCTCAACTTCTGCTCCAATTGGTTGAGAATATTTAACAGTGGATTTCTGAGGTTCTGCTAACTCCTTGCCACTGCGAAGAGTAATGACATTTACGTGTTCTGGTGGATTCCTCTCGGTGCTGTTCGGTAGAGAACCTTGTGATCTATGAGTGAGTATTTTTTACAGTTGACCAATTTAAAGCTCTAAATTCTGAATAGATGTTGCTTGACTCTGAATACTTTTTTCTTGCCTATGAAGTGTAGCATCTGTTCTTGTCATAAATTGAGTAATATTGACTGTGAGATGGGTAAGAGCATCTTCTAAAGAAAATTTAGGTTGTTGAGGCTGATTAGCAACTGGTGTATTCATCATATTCTGACTATTCTTTCAAGAGAAATTTGGGTGATTTCGCTAGAAGGTGCTCCATGAATCATTTAGTACTGCCCTTGTAAAAGCATCGACTTTATGAACTCCATGAATCATTCTTAGTACATTGCGCTCAATTGACCATTGATAGGCATTAGCAACCATTTCTTCAAGCAAAGCATAAGTCTCCTCATGTGTTTTGCCCATTAAAGCTCCTCCTATTGCTGCATCCACTAGTGTCCTCGTTGCATTTTTCAAACCATTGTAGAAAGTTTAGACTTGTATCCATCATGAGAGTCCATGATGTGGACATCCTCTCAACATCTCTTTAAACCTCTCATAAGCTTCATAAAGAGACTTCATATCATATTGGACAAAAGAAGTCATTTTGTTCCTCATCTTGGTCGTTTTAGCTGGTGGAAAGAATTAAGCCAAAAATTTCTCAGAAAGTCCATTCCAAGTAGTGATTGATCCAGCGGGTAAAGAGTTCAACCAACTCTTAGCCTTATCTCAAAGTGAAAATGAGAATAATCTCAGCCAAATTGCATCAGTTGAGACATTCTTGTGCTTGAATGTCTAACAAATTTTGAGGAAAGTGGCTACAAGAACATTTGGATCATCATTAGTCATGCCACTGAACTGATATTCTTGCACCATCTGAATCATATCCGGCTTAATCTCTAAATTGTTGGCATTAACAGCAGGGCATTGAATAGCAGACGCTGCCTCATTGACCACTGGCATAGCATAATCCTGAATTGTCCGATTATTTTCGTTGTTTTCAATTTCAGGATTTTCTCTAGCGTCTTTCATGGTTTCTTGAGGTTGTTTAGAAGCTTCCAAATTTTCTCATACACCTTAAAAAATACCTGAAAATTCAAAATAGTAAACAACCGTAAAAAAATTATGACTCGAAGTAAAATTAAGGATATGTGACTCTAATTATTGATAAACAAAATCAATCACCAACAAACGCGTCAAAAATTTATTACGATTATTCTATAGTACAAGTGTATACTATCGTCGTCAAGTAAATATTTTTTATAAAAATAGGGTATCGTCCACATGATTGATTGATATCAATTATTGAAATTAACAAGACCTTAATTCTAATTGAGAATGACAAAAAATTGAGAGTTTTAATTACATTAGAATTCTAATTAAACTAAAATGAAAAAGATTTGATAAAGATAAATAATTCAAATTTGAATAGATAAAAGATTTAGGGATTCCAATTTCACCAAACCAAACATGCTCAAAAGTTTAAAACTCAATCAATTAATATATATCAAATTATTGACAGTGAATTTCTCTAAAGTAATTATCAATCATTCTCCCACATTTCTGTCGAGATTAAATAAATTGAAACTCATTCAGCACAAGAAATTATAATTACTACACTAGATCCATAATTATCTCTAACTTGTGGAATTCTAATGGTGTTATAAACAAATATCAAATTTAATCATCACTTTTCAGTCTCAGAATTAAATATAAAATCATGTAATAGTTGATCAGGCGATCACAAGCATTAAGAACGGATTATAACACTCAATAATACTGAATAAACATCGATTGGCTACGCCGTCGCCCTAGATGAGAAATTTAAAACATACTAGAATAAGAAAATATCCAAACAATATTCATGAACATAGAGAATACGAGAAGAAAAAACTAGATTTGAGGATTTTTTGAAGTTGAGATTCGTCTCCCAGTTAGATTAGTCTTCATTTCCTCCCATAAAGCTTTCTCATCTGCCTTCCACGTCCCAAAAAGTCATTAAAATGACCTAAAATATTCTACTTATGCACTAGAGTTTGATAATGATAAAATAGAAGAAAAAACGTAAAAAATGTTATCGCGCCAGCGTTGCGGCGCTAGTTTACTGCCTAGCTAGCCAGCGATGGGGCGCTGGCAGCACCTTGCACCTAGCATCGCAACGCTGATCCTTCTACCTAGGTCCATGCATTTCTCGATTTCTTCACATTTTTTCCTTCCAAGTCTTTTAAAGTCAACCTAAATGCACAAGAATGTTTTACCTACAAAAAAAATAAAACAAAAATAAATCAAACAATAACTCTAAAAAAATAATAAAATAAAAGTTAAGATAAACTAAAATATGAATGTGAAACATACTCATCAACATCAATGGTACTGCCATTGGGGTGACACCCCATGGTGCTGCCATGGGGACGACCCTCACGGGTACTTTAGTGGTGGTGCCCCAAAGGGTGCACCTCAGCGGTGACACTCCATAGTACGTCTCAGTGGTGATACTTGATGGTACACCTTAGAAGTGATACTCCGGTACGTCTCAGCGGTGATACTCCATGGTACGTCTCAGCGGTGATACTTCATGGTACGTCTCAGCGGTGATACTCCATGGTGCATCATTGGTGGAGACACTCCCGATATGCCGTAAGAGTTACGCTTCGCGGGGAGTCAATGTTGAGGTCGTCAACCCTCATTGTAAATACTATATTTTATCCGGTCTAATACATTAAATATACATACTTTGTATTTTGGCTCATATAATAGTCTAAGACTATATGTAAAATTTGAAAACTAGTCCAATACTAAAATAAGAAAAGTGGTCCAATGACTAAAAAGTAAAAAGTGAGCAAAAAAGAATAAAAGTAAAAAAGCCAAACCCTAATTTTGCCTATAAATAGAGGGGAGGTCTTCACTTGAAAGGAGAGATTTAGGGAGAGTGAGGAAGAGAAGAGATTTTAGAGAGAGAAAGATAGGTTTTGAGAAAATAGTGAAAAAGAGAAAAAATGTAAGTTTTCATTTCTATTCGTCTTCCATCTTCTCATTTTCTTTATTTATTAAAGTAGTTCAAATCTCTTACATTTTAGCTTACAATATATTTTGTTCATTCTAATTAATCATCTCTCTTTTTCATACTCATGTATTTGATATTTCTTTGTTTCATCTTCCATATATAGGTTTGTTTGCTCATTCTTTATCATTTCTCCTACTTTTAATCTTAAGTTTTGCTTTCATATATTTTTTATCTCTCTACAAGTTTGATGATGGGATTTTTTTTTGTCATCAACTCAATTAATGAGAATAAGGATAAAATTTTGAGGGGTGTAAAATTAACTCAATGTGAATCAACCAAATGGGTTGAAAGTGTACATTTGATGAAAATATCTCCTATGATAATTTCTCATACATAAAAATGCTTAAAATAAAGGGTAAAACCTCTATACAAGATTATGCAAATATTTTAAGCCTTTGATTTTTTTTATGTTCTTACAAATTTTCTCTTCTATTCTTTTTAATTTTTTGACCATCACTTTTTGTGACACTTGTTTAAACTAGTTACCATCCATGATCATTCCTAGCAATGAAGAAAGAAAGAAAAAATAGTAATTAGTGAACTAAGTAGTCCAATAAAAAATGGTATATTTATATCCCAACAAAAATTATTTTATTTTGAAAGTTTTATGGATTTTCTTTAGTGATACTTGTTTAAACTAGTTATTATCCATGATCATTCCTAGAAATGAAGGAAGAAAGGAAAATGATAAAGTGAACTAAGTAGTCCAATAAAAAATGGTATATTTATATCCCAAACAAAAATTATTTTATTTTGAAATTTTATGGATTTTCTTTAGTGACACTTGTTTAAACTAGTTACCATTCATGATCATTCCTAGCAATGAAGAAAGAAAGGAAAAATGGTAATTAGTGAACTAAATAGTCCAATAAAAAATGGTATATTTATATCTCAAACAAAAATTATTTTATTTTGAAAGTTTTACGGATTTTCTCTAGTGACACTTGTTTAAACTAGTTACCATCCATGATCATTCCTAGCAATGAAGGAAAAAAGGGAAGATGGTAATTATTGACTAAGTAATATAAAATAAGAAATGGTATATTTATATCCCAAACAAAATTATTTATTTATTTTTAGTGACACTTGTTTAGATTAATTATCATTCATGATCATTTTTTTACTATTTGATCATCATTGAGTGAAGAAATAAAAATGATAATTAATAGACCATATAGTAAAAAAGGGCATGATCATGTATGAAATTAAGCATTTTTCTTCATAGATTAATTTATTTTACACATAAAAAATTTATTAATTTATTTACTAAACAATTATATATATATATATATGTGTGTGTGTGTGTAAAAATGAAAAATTAAAAAAAAACAGAGCGTGACCTCACCCTCTGTCACTTAACAGAGGGTCACCTCAGCCTTTGCAAACAAAATTTACTTTATTTTTCTTTCATATTTTTCGTTTATACATATTTTTTTTGTTTTTATGTTTGTTTATTTTTTCTACTTTTTTAGTAGATATTATTAATTTGTTGTAATTTATTTTTTTATTTATTTTTAATTATTTCACGTCTTGTTTCATTATTTTCATCATGCATATTTTTTTTAAATTTATCATACATATTTATCGTCTCTAACATTCATTTCCATTATTTTTTTAGTTGTTATCTCTTCTTATTTATTTATGTATTATTTTCATATGTCACGGTTGTATGTAATTATTATTTAATTCTTTTATCATCAAAATTGACGCTCGTAAATTAAAACCATAACAATTTGATTTAAATTTTTGTAAATTTCTTTATTTAGTTTTCACTAAAAAAATCTGACGACAGACTTTGAGATTTTCGGGATACCAAATTTCTCGAACTACTGAGTGAAAAGTCATTCTTGGGATACCGAGAATAACTCCAATAATGCTTTGATTTAAAATGATATGAGAATATAAAAAATAATTTTTCAATGGTCTTTGAACCACCCATTAAAAGTAATTTATTTTGTCCATTTTTATGATATAAAATGCATCAAATGGGACAGTAAAAAATGAATGTCTTTAACATTTACCTTAAAATAAAAAATTGGATAGAATTTGATTAAATTTGGTAACCATTTTATAATGGGTGTTGTGGGGTGCTAATACATTCCCCACAGACAAACGACTCCCGAACCAACTTTGAGTTTTCGTAGACCAAAATTTTCATCTTAAAATTAGGTGACCAATCACACCCTAAAATGATTGGTGGCGACTCCAAATTTCTTTTTCCTTCAAAAAATTATTTTTTTTAATCGCCGCTCCGCGTTGCGCGCATGTTGCGACAACTTGGCGACTCCACTGGGGACGCAATCGGTCTAACCATTTTTAGATCGATAGAAAGTCAAGCTAAAAATTTATCACATGTTGTCCCTCTTTGTATCGCTTTTTGTTTGTTTGTTTGATTCATTTTTTTTTCTTTTTCATGCTTATAGTTGTACAAAGTTTGTTTTTAGATGTATGTTTGTTTGCATAATTCCTAATATTCACACACATATACTAGACTCATACATGGGTTCTCCCTTTAGGATTAGCGAGAATGAGTAGTGGAATGCCTTCGCGGAATTGTCGTTCCCGTGCAGGCTCATGAAAGTTCTCACTCAAGTCGACCCTTTCGGGATACCGTTTGGAGACCATGTTACTCTATTCAGATAACAGTGTGGACAACCTTAGAGCCTATTAAGATATTTTTAGAGCCCAACCACACATGTATTATGTTTTTAGAGCCCACATCATGACCAACGTTAGATTTCTGCTGAAATCATGATTAATTTTGTTTATGTATATATATCTTGTGCCACTTAAACATGTCTTTTCTTCATTGTTTTGCTTTTAACTTCATCTTTATGTTTTGCATACATGCATCATGCTGTGTAATGGGATTGTAAAGAAGTATTCAATTCATTTATATTTTAGAGACCATGACTTCCACTTCGAGTGTGATAGAAGACCAAGTTACGGTAGCCCAATGGTCAGAGGAATCGTAGAAACATAAAGGAGATTGTCTAAAAAAGGAAGACGTTGTTCTTCTACCATCAATCACTAAGATGGAGTTCTCACGCATTAACTTGGAGAGGTTAAAGAAGATATAGGAGGATTTTTCACCAGAGCAGAAAAGTTTGTTTGTCAGAAAATATGGTCACATAGCTTATCTGTTGTATATTGTAGTCAACGTTCCTGTCCTTGAAGCTTTAATGCATTTCTGGGACCCTCATTATAGATGTTTCACCTTCGGAATAATCGATCTTACTCCCACAATTGAAGAATATCAAGCACTACTGAATGTCCCGTTACAAAATGCAGACAAAGTTTATAACTATGACAAAAAGTTCACGTTGAAGAGAGCTTTGTCTAAGCTCTTGGGTACTGTCCATGCGTCTGAGATTGAGAAAATGTTGAAAATTAAAGGGGAAAATGAGTGTGTGCCATTGGATTACCTCCTAGATTTCACCCAAAATTTTTTGAAGGATGATAAGGGCATGACTCTTTATGCTCTGTGTATTTATGGCACTGTGTTATTTCCAAAGATCCAAGGTCATATGGATGATAAAGTGAGAAAAATGTTCCTTCAAGTCGAACATGGTGTTAACCCTGTTATCTCAATTCTCGTTGAGACTATCCGTTCTTTGAATCACATCCGAGTGTCTGGAAAAGGAAAGTTCATCGGCTCTTCAACTCTTTTGTGTATTTGGATTCTTAGCCATCTAAGATGTCCGCTAGATTTCAAATGTCCTCAAGTTAAGCTCTCAAGTGCATGGATGAAGACGAGGATCCCTATTGCAAAATTTGGAATGGCCAAATGGAATCCGCAGTTTCCCACAAAAAGGGCTTGGCTCTCATACCTATCCAAGTTGAAAGATGAGGATGTTATTTGGAAAGCCCATTGGATGCCGCTAACACCAATGATCTACAGATGTGGTGATTTTCAATGGGTTCCGCTCCCGGGACCATAGGGTTGTACTAGTTATGCTCTATTAATGGCACTCCGTCAATTATAAATGAGACAGTCTGTCCCCACCGTGCATGCATTGAGGGATATTGAAGTTAGTTACGATTCACAAGAAATTGAACAAAAACTGCAACAGCTGATTGAAGCTTGGAAAATAACAAGAAGGATGTGAAATGAGAAGAATCACATGAACTGCACAAAGGAGTATGAAGCATGGTTTGAAAGTAGAAACAAATTAATTATTGCCTTACTAGTTGAGGATGTACCATCAGCCAAATCACTGGAAGTTCATCAAAATATTGCTAAAAAGGAGGAGCTAGATGAGTTATATGAGGAGCGGCAAAAAGTTCTAGCCCTCTTGGAAGAAAACAGACGACTAGCAGTCGAGGCGAATTTGTCTGAGAAACGCAGAATCGAAGCTGAAGAACGACTCAAAGAGTTGAGAAATAAGTTTGAGGATCGGGCATATCTTAAGCGAAAAAAACTCAGAGTTGGGAACTGACACTCGCCAATTGAGCAACAAAATTAGAAAGATGGCAGTAGACAATAAAAACTTGCAAGGGGTAATCTACGAACAAGAAGATCAGATTGTGAAGTTAGAGAGGAAAAATAAACTGGTATGAGAAATTCTAGAAGAGGTGAAGGGAACTATTGATAAGAAAAATGCATACATCGTCAAGTTAGAGGAGCAATATGACGTATTACGATGAATCATTGATAATTTGCAAGTTGATTTAGAGACTCAGAAAGTTAAGAAGACTGAGTCAACAAATGATTCTGAAGAATTATTGAAAGTCATCGCAAGTCTTGAGCACCAAGTTAGAGCTTATCAGAACGTGGCAGAGAAGTTGGCAAGAAATAATGATGCTAATGTCGATATACTAAGGTATGATTATCAGTTGCTACAATAAGAGTACAACTCGATTCGACAACATTCAGGGCAAGCTGTGGAATGGCTTAAAGGCATGGTTGTGAGAGCGGGCAATTTGGCGGAACAAGCTTCATTTTTTAAGAGAAACGTCTTGCCCATCCATCTTAATTTTAGAACTTGTCTAAGATTTTGGAAGAAGTCAACCGGGATTTGGGTCATTTTGATCGTTTTGTATGAACTCATATTATGAAGTAATGTAATTGACTTCTACATACTCAAATGTTGTGGATGACTCTACTAATTGAATGAAATTGATCACTTTAGAACTTTCACTTTGCACAGCATCATTTTTCATGCATAAATTTACTCTCATTATTTCTTCTTTTTATTAGCAAAAATCTACATCTCATTACTTTATTTTTATTTATTTTAAAGAAATTTTTCAAAGATAGCCCGACAACTTCGACATCCCTATCAAACTCGAGCTCAAGTTAGAGTCATGGACGAGCAAGAAAGAGAGCAATCGCGAGAGAAAATGAAGGAAGAGATTATGGATCTAAAAGAGCAAATGGCTAAAGTCCTCGAACTCCTCACCGCAAGTAAGGGAAATGCATGTTTTGAAAATCTGCAAGGGGCTCAATCATCACAAAATCAACTGCCAAATGATACTCAACTTTACCCTCTTGGGTTCACTCCAACCTATCAGCATCATCAGGTTGACTAGTTTCAGCATGCTTCACCACCAATAAATATCCAGCATCATCCATTTCCAAATGTCCAGGAAACAATGCAGACAGGGAAAATTGGGTACAGCCCATCCGCAATGGCATGTGGTCACAACCAAGCTTTCGCTCCACAAGGTGAACTCGCTAATGAGCCAATCATCATAACCGATGTTGATGACCCAAAGATGCAGAAGCCTATTACCAAGACAAGTGACGACGCACGATCGAAAGATAAATTGGACTTTCTAAAGGAGAGATTACGTGCTATTGAAGGATCTGATGTATACGGTACCATTGATGCCACCCAATTATGTTTGGTCCCTGATGTGAACATCCCACATAAATTCAAACTACCTGAGTTTGAAAAATATGATGGTAGTACGTGCCCTAGAAGCCACCTTATTATGTACTGCAGAAAAATGGCCGCTTGTGCAAATGATGATAAGCTGCTGATTTATTTCTTTCAAGATATCCTAATGGGGGCCGCATCTCGTTGGTATATCCAATTGGATAACCAACATATTCAGAGGTGGAAAGATCTAGCAGATGTTTTTTTAAGACAATATAAGTACAACATAGACATAGCCCCTGATCGTTTGGACTTACAAAGGATGGAGAAAAAGGCCCACATAAGGCTTTAAAGAATATGCACAAAGGTGGAGGGAATTAGCTGCTCAGACAAGGAGATGGCTGGAATGTTTATTAACACCTTGAGACCTCCATTAAGGATGATTGGAAACGCTTCAAACAACTACTCTGACATCATAGTGATCGGTGAAAGGATTGAGTACGGGACAAAGAATGGAAGAATTTTAGAAATCGTATCAGATACATCATCAGTAAAAAAGGGGCCTCCATTGAAGCGAAAAGAAGGGGATGTACAGATGATCAATTCCGGATACCCATCACAAGCTGTGAACCCGGGATTGAGATTTCCAAAGTATAGTGAGGGGCCCAAATCTATGACATCATATGTTGCAAATACCACAAATTCTGTACAATTATCACTCTCAACAATCAGCATTTCAAAACAACCCGAGACTGGGTTTTAGACCACCGATTCACCAGCAAAACGTTGGTCAGGCTGATCAGCCTCTGAGGGGAAATAGAAATAATCAACGTTTTATCCAATATGATCCAATCCTCATGTCATATACAGAACTCTTACCTCAATTGTTACGGAATACTCAATTGGTGCCAATTTCTTATGAACGTCTACAACCACCATACCCAAGGTGGTATAATCCGACTGCTCGTTGTGATTATCATGCTGGGGCAGTGGGACATTCGACTGAGAATTGCACGGCATTAAAAAGTAGAGTACAGGCACTGATCAAGGCTGGATGGTTAAATTTCAAAAAGGCTAATGTGAATCCAGATATCAATTCCAACCCTCTACCAAATCATGGGAATTCTGTAGTAAATGCAATTGAGGAATATTTTTCATATGGAAAGAGGGACGTGGAAGATGTGAGAACGTCAATGGAAACACTTTTCCATCTTCTTTCTAGATCAGGGTACACCTACCCAACACTCTCAGAAGATGAGGGCATTTCTAGGGAGCATATGCATGACTTCGATTGTTTATTTCATAAGAATGTGATGGGGCATACAATTGAGGAATGTGCTGATTTTAAAATGAAAGAGCAAAAACTGTTAGATGTAAAGATACTTACAATAAGTCATAAATGAGAAAGGGAATACCAGGAAGATGACTCTTTAGTCCTCATAATAACTAAAGAATCGTCTGAAGTTAATGTTGAAATGTCGTCCTACATCCCAAAACCTTTCACAATACATTACGAGGAAAAGTCAACTCACATCACTACGTCTTATGCTCCGATACCTATCACCATTCAAATACCGGGTGCGTTCTCTTATAAAGATTCAAGAGCAGTACCATGGACGTACGGATAGGAGGTTATTACAAGCGGTAGCGACAAAACTCAAGAGCTAAATCCGTCTGACCTCGATCTCCTATAACTAATATTTCGGGAGTAGGTGGGATGACGAGGAGTGGCATGCTAAATGCCAGAAGTTTTGAAAACGGATAAAAGCGATGAGTTTGAAAGACAAAGGAAAGGGAAGGCTAAAGAATGCGACAATGGTAATGAATTCCAAGGAGAAATACATAGCGGCCAAGTGATAGACCCAGATATAATAAGAGGTAAGGAGAAAGAAAGAGTAGTGTCTGAAGAAGAAGTATGTGAATTTTTAAAGCTCATCAAGCAAAGCGAGTATAAGGTGATAGAAGAACTTAATCGCTTACCTGCTCGCATATCTTTACTGTCACTCTTTCTGAATGTTGAACCACATCGCCAAGCATTATTGAAGGTTTGGAATCAAGCATATGTCTGTCATGACATTACAGTGGAGAAGATGAATAGAATTGTGGGAAATATTACCGCACCAAATTTTATCACTTTCACAGATGATGAAATCCCTGCCGATGGTACCGGACACACCAGAGCTCTACATATATCCGTGAAATGTGGGGATTATGTTGTCGCAAAAGTATTGATTGATAATGGCTCGTCTCTAAATATAATGCCAAGATCCACACTAGCAAAGCTCCTTGTGGATGCAACACATATGCCATCGAGCATTATGATAGTAAGAGCATTCGACGGTACCCGAAGAGTCGGAGACATAGAGATACAAATTTGAATCGGGCCATGCCTATTCAATATTGTTTTCCAAGTGATGGACATAAATCCAGCATACAGTTTTCTTTTAGGTCGACCATGGATTCACTCTGCCGGGACAGTACCGTCTTCATTACATCAGAAGCTGAAATTTATAATGGATCATAAATTCATTTTTATATATGGGGAAGAAAATTTACTGGTATCTAAGCCGGCTACTATGTCGTATGCTGAGGTGGCAGAAGAAGTATTGAAGTGCTCATTTCGATCATTTGAGATTGCGAACACTACATTTGTTGCTAGTGGGAAACTCACTCCAACATCAAGCTTATCAAAAGCATCTCAGATGGTGGCAAAGTTGATGATAAAAGGGGGATACAAGCCAGGCAAAGGACTCTGGGGTAAGCATTAAGGCATAAATAAGTTAATCGAGTGGGACAAGAATGAACAAAGGTTTGGTCTTGGATATAGACCAACCAAGGCTGATAGAAGGAGAGTGGAAGCTTAAAAGAAAGAATAGTGGATTGTGAGGCTCGAAAAAAGGGAATTCGATATGGAAATGACAATCATACCCCACATTTCTAAATCCTTTAGAAGTGGGTGAATTTCATTTGAAGAACCGGTTATAGTAGACCAGTACAACCTTGAAGATGATATCGTCGAGCTTTCAATATCCGCAATCTTGAAAAAATCATCAAGTGCAAGTACAGAGGACTTGGTTTCTCGATACGATTCGGATCATGAACTTAACAATTGGGACGTCACCGAGCTACCAGTGCTTCTCGAGAATTTTCAAGAGTAATGTGTTCATGCCAAAATTCTAATGATTCTACCCAATGCCTTAGGAATTTCATTGTTGTGAGCCTATGTTCTCATCTATTTCATGTCATCTCTTTGAATGAAAATCTAAAAAATTATTTCGTCTCCTTTTGCTAATGATAAATATAATTCTAGTTCATTTTGTTCTTCCTTTTATGTCTACTTTTTCCATTTCTGAAATGTTGTTCATACTCATGCATTGTTTATTTATTTTTTTCTCGCCTTCTTTTCATCCAATAATCTGATTCAGGTTCGAGAACGGTGATTTTGAAAACAATAGTATAAGCAATAACTTTGACAATCTCATTCTTAGCGTAGAGTCAGATGAAAGTGACGAGGATAATTTCAAACTATCTTCGTAAATGTTAAGAATGGTAGAGGAGGATGAAAAAATAACTTAACCATATCAAGAGTTAACAGAGATGATAAATTTAGGATTGGAGGGAGAGACAAAAGAGGTCCAAATCGGCACTTCTATGACAAGCCAAGGCCGCCGAGAATTAATTGACTTACTCAAAGAGTATATTAACGTCTTTCCATGGTGTTACCAAGATATGCCAGGTCTAGACACCGATATCTTGGTTCATCATTTGCCACTTATGCTCAAAAGTAAACCAGTGTGACAAAAGTTATGGAAAATGAAACCAAACATGTTGGTACAGATCAAAGAAGAAGTTAAAAAGCAAGTAGATGCGGGTTTTCTAAAATTATCAAAATACCCTGAATGGGTTGCTAACATATTCCCAGTGCTGAAGAAAAATGGGAAAGTAAGGGTGTGCGTCGATTATATAGACTTAAATCAGGCAAGCCCCAAGGATAGTTTTCCATTACTCCATATCGATGTCTTAGTAGATAACACCACAGGACATTCAACCTTCTCTTTCATGGATGGTTTTCCAGGGTATAACCAAACCAAAATGGCTCCTAAAGACCATGAAAAGATAACTTTTATAACTTTGTGGGGTACATTTTGTTATAAGGTCATGCCATTTGGTCTGAAAAATGCAGGGGCGACTTACCAACGGGCAATGGTAACACTGTTTCATGATATGATACATAAAGAAATCGAAGTGTACGTTGATGATATGATCGCCAAATCTCATCAAGGGGAAGACCATAAGGTCACTCTGCGAAAACTATTTGGACGGTTGAGAAAGTTCCAGTTAAAGCTTAACCTGACAAAGTGTACATTCGCAACGTCTTCAGGAAAACTACTTGGTTTTGTCGTGAGCAAGGAAGGAATAAAAGTTGACCATGACAAGGTTCGAGCCATCATTGATATGCCGCCATCTAAAACTCAAAAGGAAGTTAGATGTTTCTTAGGGAGATTAAATTACATAGCTCGGTTCATCTCACAGCTAACTTCAACTTGTGAACCTATCTTTAAACTTTTCCACAAAAGTGATACAGAAGGATGGAATGATGATTGTCAAATTGCTTTTGAGAAGATCAAGCAATACTTGCAAAATCCACCTATACTTGTTCCTCCAACTCCAGGGCGTCCACTCATTTTGTATCTTACAGTGACAGGAAAATCTATGGGTTGTGTACTTGGTCAACATGACGCCTCTGGAAGGAAAGAACAAGTAATATACTATTTAAGCAAAAGGTTCACAAATTATGAGGCTAATTATTCGATGTTGGAGAAAACGTGTTGTGCATTAGCCTGGGTTGCTCATCGGCTTAGACAGTACATGTTATACTACACCACTTGATTAATTTCAAAGATTGATCCAATCAAATATATCTTTGAAAAGCCATCACTTTCTGGGCGAATCGCTAAATGGCAGATGTTGCTCACGGAATAAGATATTGTTTATGTCACGAGAAAATCAATAAAAGGAAGTGTACTTGCTGATTATCTTGCAGATCAACCAGTGCAAGATTATAAGCCTATGAAGTTTGATTTTCCTGATGAGAACATATCAGTCATATTAAAAAATGAAGGAGAATCTATGGATCCACAATTGTGGACAATGTTATTTGATGGTGCGTCTAATGATGTAGGACATGGAATTGGCGCAATCCTCATATCTCCCGAGGGAAAGTTGTTCCCATTTATGGCAAAACTATGATTTGACTGCACAAACAATGCGGCACAATATGAGGCATGTTCCATGGGAATTCAAGCAGCTTATAATATGAAGATAAGGAAGCTTCGAGTGTACGGAGATTCTATTGGTGATACGACAACTAAACAGGGAATGGGAAGCTTGAGACTCCAAGTTGGTACCTTACAACAAACATGTAACTAAGCTAAGCCGAACTTTTGAAGTGACCTTATTTGACCATATACCCAGAGAAAATAATCAAATTGCAAATGCACTGGCAACTCTAGCATCCATGTTCATCACTGACTTTAAGGAAGAAATGTAACCCATTTGAGAAGCAAGATTTTTCTGCTCACTATATGAGTATTGAAGAAGAGCCAGACACAAGACCGTGGTATTATGACATCAAACAGTATATAAAAATGGAGAATATCCATTCAAAGCTTCTGAGAATGATAAACGTACTATTAAAAGATTGTCCATGAATTTCTTTTTTAATGGTGAAATACTCTACAAAAGAAACCATGATATGGTGCTCTTAAGATGTGTTGATGCAAAGGAAGCGAATCAAATCATAGAGGAAGTTCACGAAGGAATTTGTGGAGTTCATGCTAATGGACATATGATGGCCAAACAAATCTTGAGAGCAGGATATTATCGGTTAACTCTAGAATCTGACTGCATCAAGTACGCCAAGAAATGTTATAAATGTCAAATTTATACAGATAAAATTCATGTACCCGCATCCCCTTTACATGTAATGGTCGTGCCTTGGCCTCTCTCTATGTGGGGCATAGACGTCATTGGTCCCATCACACCCAAAGCCTCTAATGGGTATCGTTTCATTTTGGTCTCTATATATTATTTTACCAAATGGGTGGAGGCAAGTTCTTATTCGAGTGTAACCAGAAGTGCGGTTGTTAAGTTTATTAAAAAAGAGATAATTTGTCGATATGGTCTACCTGAAAGGATCATCACAGATAATGGGACAAATTTAAATAACAAGATGATAAAAGAATTATGTGAGCAATTCAAAATTAAGCATCATAATTCATCTCCTTATCGTCCGAAAATGAACGGAGTAGTAGAAGCAGCCAATAAGAACATAAAAAGGATCATAGAGAAGATGACGGAGGTTTATAAAGATTGGCATGAGATGCTCCTGTTTGCACTGCATGGTTACCGCACATCGGTCCGAACATCAATTGGGGCAACGTCATTCTCTTTGGTATATGGCATGGAAGTAGTCATTCCAATTGAGGTGGAAATTACCTCCCTCAGAGTCTTAATGGAGGAAAAATTAGAAGAAGCAGAGTGGGTACAAACATGATATGAGCAATTGAATTTTATCGAGAAAAAAAGATTGACTGCATTATGTAGCGGGCAATTATATCAAAGAAAAATGATGCACGCATATGACAAAAAATTGCATCCCCGATGTTTCTGAGAAGGGGACTTGGTGTTAAAAAAGATACTCTCATATCAAAAGGATCATCGGGGGAAGTGGACCCCAAATTATGAAAGATCTTTCATTGTCAGGAATGCTTTCTCGGGAGGAGCTCTCATGCTAACAAACATGGATGGAGATGATTTATCAGACACAGTTAATTCTGATGCAGTCAAGAAGTACTTCATTTGACCGCTCTAAGTATGGGAAAAATGAAGTTAGGCAAAAAAATATTTAAAAAAAAAAGCTGTCTCTAATACTAGAGAAATTCTTCCTCCATTTTTTTTCTTTTTCCAAACCATCGTTTGTAAACATTGTTCATCATCAATGAAGAGCCTTTTTTCTTTCTCAGTTGACGAATACATATACTTCATCTTCTCCTTATTTCCATTATTTCATATTCCTCTCAGTTCTAAGATATCATTAATTACTCTTGAAATAACTCAGAAGCATAAACTTGGTTAGGTGAAAGCTAATTGAAAAAAAAAATTGAAACTAAGAAAAGGTGATCTGAGTGCAGAGTAAAATCTAAAAAGTCATCACGAGAAAGGCCAATATGCGCATGACAAAAGATAAAGCGCAATTAGAGGATTACGCAATTAGAAATACAGAAGAGAAGCAGAGAAATTATTCACCACTGACATAGAGCCAAATACTGGGGAATAAACTAATAAATAAGGATGTATCATTTTCCTAAAAGTATGCTCGATACTTCATTGCGAGTCCATGATCCTAGGCCAAGTGATTATTCTAAAGGGTGTTGGATATGGCTAAAATATCATCATATAATTTTCTAATAAAGGTTCACAATCATGCATGCATTCAAAATTACTACTTTACATTTATGTTCAAAAATTACAATGCATAGACATGCACCACATTAGTTGTTCTGACAAATTCAGGTGCATGAATTACTTAATGATATTCTTTCAAAATTCACACATGACTTTCCAACATTTAAAGCATGCATTAGTCTAGCTTTTGTTGTCATGAGACTTGCATAAGTCAACTTCAACATCAATTAATAGGATTAAATCGAACCCGAATTGAGTCGAGGTCGAAGCCCGGTGTCAGCACCTGGTCCATTTCTGTTTCAAATATCTTCGGTTAAATCAAACCTGACTTGGTCGCGGTCGAAGCCTGGTGTCAGCGCCTAGTCCATTTCAATTAATATGGTTAAATCAAACCCGAATTGAGTTGAGGTCGAAGCTCGGTGTCAATACCTGGTCCATTTCTGTTTCAAATATCTACGGTTAAATCGAACCCGCACTGAGTCGAGGTCGAAGCATGCATCCATCTAGGTCTGTTTCCTTTCAAATATCTCGGTTAAATCGCCTTGTATTGAGCGAGGTTGAAGCCTGTGTCTATCCAGGTCCATTTCGCCCCCATTCCATTTCATAGAGCCTTATTTAGTCGAGATTTCTATTCCCCAATTTTATATATTATTTTCTTATACCGATCAAAATACTTATCTACACATTTGTACACCTTATAAGATCAGAAGTGTGCTCAAAGGGGGGCAGCTGTAGATACCGTATTTTATCCGGTCTAATACATTAAATATACATACTTTGTATTTTGGCTCATATAATAGTCTAAGACTATATGTATAATTTGAAAACTAGTCCAATACTAAAATAAGAAAAGTGGTCCAAGGACTAAAAAGTAAAAATTGAGCCAAAAAAGACTAAAAGTAAAAAAGACAAACTCTAATTTTGCCTATAAATAGAGGGGAAGTCTTCACTTGAAAGGAGAGATTTGGGGAGAGTGAGGAAGAGAAGAGATTTTAGAGAGAGAAAGATAGGTTTTGAGAAAATAGTGAAAAGGAGAAAAAAAAATGTAAGTTTTCATTTCTATTCATCTTCCATCTTCTCATTTTCTTTTTTTATTAAAATAGTTCAAATCTCTTGCATTTTAGCTTACATATATTTTGTTCATTCTAATTAATCATCTCTCTTTTGCATACTCATGTATTTGATATTTCTTTGTTTCATCTTCCATATATAGGTTTGTTTGCTCATTCTTTATCATTTCTCCTACTTTTAATCTTAAGTTTTGCTTTCATATATTGTTTATCTCTCTACAAGTTTGATGATGAGATTTTTTTTGTCAGCAACTCAATCAATGAGAATGAGGATAAAATTTTGAGAGGTGTAAAATTAACTCAATGTGAATCAACCATTTAATGGGTTGAAAGTGTACATTTGATGAAAAGATCTCCTATGATAATTTCTCATACATAAAAATGCTTAAAATAGAGGGTAAAACCTCTATACAAGATTATGCAAATATTTTAAGCCTTTGATTTTTTTTATGTTCTTACAAATCTTCTCTTTTTTTTTTAATTTTTTGACCATCACTTTTTGTGACACTTGTTTAAACTAGTTACCATCCATGATCATTCCTAGCAATGAATGAAGAAAGAAAAAATAGTAATTAGTGAACTAAGTAGTCCAATAAAAAATGGTATATTTATATCCCAAACAAAAATTATTTTATTTTGAAAGTTTTATGAATTTTTTTTAGTGACACTTGTTTAAACTGGTTACCATCCATGATCATTCCTAGTAATGAAGGAAGAAAGAAAAAATAGTAATTAGTAAACTAAATAGTCCAATAAAAAAATGGTATATTTATATCCTAAACAAAAATTATTTTATTTTGAAAGTTTTACGGATTTTCTTTAGTGACACTTGTTTAAACTAGTTACCATCAATGATCATTCCTAGCAATGAAGGAAGAAAGGAAAAATGGTAATTAGTGAACTAAGTAATCTAAAAAAATTTTTTTTTTTATATCCCAAACAAAATTATTTATTTATTTTTAGTGACACTTGTTTAAATTAATTACCATTCATGATCATTCTTTTTATATTTGATTATCATTGTGTAAAAAATAAAAATGGTAATTAATAGACCATGTAGTAAAAAATGGCATGATCGTGTTTGAAATTAAGCATTTTTCTTCATAGATTTATTTATTTTACACATAAAAATTTATTATCAATTTATTTACTAAACGATTATATATATATATGTGTAAAAACTTAAAAATTGAAAAAAAAAGATAGAAGGCGACATCACCCTCTACAAAAAAAAATTACTTTATTTTTTTTTCATTTTTTTCGTTTTTGTTGTTTATACATATTTTTTTATTTTTATGTTTGTTTATTTTTTCTACCTTTTTAGTAGATATTATTAATTTTTTGTAATTTATTTTTTATTTATTTTTAATTATTTCACGTCTTGTTTCATTATTTTCATCATGCATATTTTTTTTTAAAATTTATCATACATATTTATCATCTCTAACATTCATTTTCATTAATTTTTTTTAGTTTGTTATCTCTTCTTATTTATTTATGTATTATTTTCTTATGTCACGGTTATATGTAACTATTATTTCATTCTTTTATCATCAAAATTGACGCTCGTAAATTAAAACCATAACAATTTAATTTAAATTTTTGTAAATTTCTTTATTTAATTTTCACTAAAAAAATCCGACGACGGACTTTGAGATTTTCGGGATACCAAACTTCTCGAACTACTGAGGTGAAGAGTCATTCTTGGGATACCGAGAATAACTCGAATAATACTTTGATTTAAAAGGATATAAAAATATAAAAAATAATTTTTCAATGGTCTTTGAACCACCCATTAAAAGTAATTTATTTTGTTCATTTTTATGATACAAAATGCATCAAATGAGACATTCAAAAATGAATCTCTTTAACATTTGCCTTAAAATAAAAAATTGGATAGCATTTGATTAAATTTGGTAACCATTTTATAATGGGTGTTGTAGGGTGCTAATAACTTCTCCACACACAAACGACTCCCGAACCAACTTTGAGTTTTCGTAGACCAAAATTTTCATCTTAAAATTGAGTGACCAATCACACCCTAAAATGATTGGTGGCGACTCCAAATTTTTTTCTTTTAAAAAATAATTTTTTTAATCGTCGTTCCGCATTGCGCGAGCGTTGCAACACTCATGTACACACATCGTCCTTTTTTTGTCTTCTTTATGTCACCCTGTCAATTTGCTACTGTATTGATTAACCAACCCCGTACATAAAATACCACATGTATAATTACTTCCTGAGGCTGTCGTTGACGTTGGTCCTTGATATTGTGAAAAAGTTTAGAAGAATTCTTGAACTCCAACGAGCTGAAAATATCCCATCCTTACATTACTTTTGTAAGTGAGATGTTATGATATTTATAGATTAATATCGATCTCATGCAAGTGTGTAAATAGAGTAGCAATCAATAGTTCTACTTGCTACATTTGTTCTAACACCTTCTAATTGCTTCAGCAACTTTTTGAAGCTTCTAAGAGCCAGATCCTTCTACAGCTATAGTGCAATCATCAGGCTGACATGTATTGACTTGCTGACATGTCGTATGGTACTGAAGTTGTAGATTGCTTAGGAGGAAGATGTGAGCATGTCTTTACCTTATCACCCCACGAGTAGGAGTAGTTACATAGAATTTATGTGACTAACCTGGCTTCCGAGAGTGAGATCGTGAGTCTGCACAAAAGTTGAAGTAATTTTCACTTTCTTTTATCTCAAACACAAATGAAAAATGATGCTTGGAGCTTCCGTTTCCTACGTTACTACTACCATGTTAACGGGCTTGAAGTTTCAGTCTGATTCATTCATGGTCGCACATTTTCTTCTAATTATTGTAGATGTTAATAATCTATTGTTGAAAATATTACCATGTGTCGCTTGAGGATTGCCTGGTAAGCATAGTCTGATGCTCGTAAAACAATGAATTAAGTGAGTAAAATAATCATAAAGTGAGAGCGTACAATTTTTTATATCTTGTATGAGATTCATCTTCTATCTATGAAGTTTTTGGCACAGAATACAATAATATTTCATATTTATTTTATTAGAGTATGAAAAAGTCTCATAATTATTTTGTTCAGACTCATCTGTATATAGAGATTATAGATTAGAATATGATAAGACTTCCCATTTATTTTAGGATATGATAAAGATCCTTATTTATTTTAGAATATGATAAGACTTCAAAAAAATTAGTTATTTGTGTCTCTCAGTTATAATTAGATCTGATATAATCGATGACTTTAAAAAACTATCATGTATCATTTGAGGTATCATTATCATACGTTTAGACGAGAAAATGGGTTACAATGAGAAGAATGTCAACTGACATTTTACCCCTCAACGATTATCATTATTTGTTACTCATTTTTCCTTTTGGGTTATTGAACTGTTTTGTTCTGTCTTTCCATCTCCAAACTATATTTCAAGACACCACTATTAACATTTAATAATCACATTAGATAAAAACAAACCCCTCCTGACCTTCCCCTGTTAATACCTTCAATAAAACTTTTGAAATTTATTGCAAAGATAATTGAATTCACCTCTTTGAAATAAAAATAAAAATTTTTAATTCACCTAGTATAGGATTGGAACATTTTCTTTAAAAATGAGTATTGGAGCAAAAGAGTATTGGAGTCAATGACCCATTATTGTTATGTAAATAGTTTTACAACTTAAATTAATAATAATAATAATAATAATAATAATAATAATAATATCGTAAAAAAAATGATCTCATCGACACTAATTTCATGGCTGTCCATGCATCAGTCTCATAAAACTAATCAAGCCAGCTGTTAAGAAGAGACTGAAGCAGTTACTATAGTTGGAAAAAAATACATATTCATCGTAATAATGTTAGCTGGCTTCTTCCAAAATCTCTTATATTTTCAACTTTCTTTTTGACAATCTAAACTAATATGATAGATTAGATGTTGCTTTTCCAAGAGGAGATTGATAAGTACTGATGGAATGAATGTTTTGACAGGGCCTTGGCCTTAATTCCATGGAGCAGGTGAAATTGCCAGCTGGGAAGGCTGCGTTTTTGCGCACTGCATAGCATTAGACGATTAATCAAAACCAAGCTGCCCCACTACTAGAATTATTGATCATGACATTGCAAAATTTCTTGATTCGATTTGAATTTGTTGTAATGCTATTTTTTCAAATATCAAACTTGTTTTATTTCGAAAAATATTAGTGAAACATTAGCTAATTTTCACACTTATTCTATAAGATAGTTCAAATCATTGTATTTTCCGACCTTTGTAAAACTATAACTTTGATAGAAAAATTGGTTTTTGTAAATTAAATTAAAAACAATATTTGTACATGGCAAAATGAAAATACACACAGCCCACATACATAATGTAAGGTCCAACTATCAAAGATTCTCTATTTCTCTAACACACAAAAAAACTTATGAAGTTTACTCGTACAACACATGATGAAAATACTATGCATCGTCATTTGTTCATCATTATTATAAGTCAATAATGTAATTAAGTGATCTCACCGCTATGCTTAAAATGTAAACGAATAAATAAATTATGTCACAGATACATATGATTCTCATATCACATGTTATTTTCTTATAATAACAATATCGAATATCATGATACTACATAACACTAACTATATACCCACGTGCTGAAGGGATTTTACAATAAAATTTTATTTTTATTTACAATTTTATCTTAAAATCGAATAATTCAGTATTTATCTTCAACATTCATCATATACAAGAACCTAGAAATTATAACATTGATTTTCTAGGATAAATACTTTTATGAGATGATTATAAGAAATTTATTAAACGTTTAACAAGTATGAACTTCCTTAAATTAATATATTCATTAAACTAAATTGTTCAGTCTAAAAGGAAGATAATAAAACAATAAATAAAAGCTCATTTAGACACCCTTTATTTGCTTAGGAGGAGCATCGAAAAAGTATATTTGGAAGAATATGTTGACTTTTAGTTCATGAAACGAAAAAAAAAAAAAAGGAATTGCCTCAAGAGTATAAATCATATGAATATACAGATAATTATAATTATATGAATATACAGATAATGCAAGAAATGACAGTCATACAATATATATAGAAAAGAACTACCACTCCTGAATACTCAACTTAAAATGATCGAAAATGAAGATGATTTTCTAATATTGTTGGTGTGTGGGAGATTACATTTTTTGTATTGCTTAATTTTTTTATATATATTGGAAGAGGAAAGACAACAGAATGGTTTTTTGACAACTATTCTTTTTTAAAATGACTTTTGTTATTCCATCTGTCATATTGAAGTATATTTTTAAATAATAAAAATGTAACGTATTAAAAGGAAAATCATTAGTAATTGAATAAATCTTACATTGTACATATTAATCTATGTTTAGTTAAATAAATTTGACTTCGGGCTTTCATAATAAATGTCCAAGTAAAATTTTTGGTCTATAAGTACTTTGATTTAATTCAAATAATTTTGAACGATTAACAAATACAGAGATGATATATTTTATTAGTTACAATTGCAAAGCTGACTAAGTTTACTAATACTTATATGTCTAATTAACTCATTATTAATAATTACTAATTAAACAATTTTGATCTTTTAGTTGCTTATTATACTTGTTTGAGCCACAATTTTACACTTGGCAAATGTTATCTAAATTTTTTTATTTTGTGAGCTTAAAAATTAAAGCCCAAGCCTTGAGCCTTTGATGTTTCATCCAATAACATAGAAGCACCTGGAGCCAAGTTCAACATATGATCCTAAGAGTAACGATCAAAATATATGAACTAAGTCTACCTTATATAATAAATGTCATTTCCTCATGGGTCATACCTAGGAGGCCTAGATCAACTTGACAATCTTCATGAAGTTTTAGACAAGTCAAGAGCTGAAGGGTTAGGGCACCCAAACCAGTCAACACGGGATTAGTCAAGACCTAGGGAGCCGAGGCAAGACAATATTGGATCAAGTCTCTCAGCCTAAGGCCCAAACCAATCAACACGAGATCAAGCCTAAGTTTTAAGATGACATGGTCGTATTTAAGGCTTGACCCAATTTAAGTGTATACTCAAATAAGTGAAAAAATGCTCGAAGATTTAGCCTTACCACTCGAGATATTCACCCCTTACAAGTGCATACACCATTACCAAAACTCAATTTAAGGTTATAACAGAGTTTAGTAATATTCAAAAGATCAACCTAATTGTGTTGATTAGCTGTAATCAAATGCTTAAATATTCTTCTAAGAGATCGTTCACGCATTTTATCTGCCATTGTTTTGAGGTAGTTGTGTTTAGTTCCTATTAACTCAAACAAATTACCCTACTCAAGCAAGAAATTCTTTATTTGGATATATATGAACATGAATAAATATTTAATTTTAAAATTAAAGAGAGAATGTTTGTTAAATAATTATATATAACGTTTGAATTCTTAATCATCTGTACTAATAATTCATTAATTTATTAATTGCCAACAAATAATTATTCATATACTAACAAATCAACTAATTTATTAAGACATAACTATACATTTACACTTGGTGTAAGTTCGATATAGACACGGGACACAATGAAAGTTGTCTGTACCCAACTTTATATATCTATACACCTAAAACTAACTTCTGTTAAAAACAAACATAAAAATACTTTTTAATCAATTTAGTAAAACTTAAAATAAAACTAAAACATTAAAACATCCCAAAAATATAATTTTCCATAAATAATCCCAAAATCCCTTCCAAAGTAACATCAAAATCCCAAAATCCTTAAATCCCTAAAAACTCAGAAATTTATATCCTTGGCCCACTAAATCTAACAAATTTCACAATTCACACACTACCCAAGGCCCTTTACCCATCAAGTAGGAAAAGACATTTACTTGCTTCACAATCCTTCTTCGTGTCTCTTTTGTTTCTCCTTCTTCTCTTTACGCTCATTTGCTATCTTCTTCCTCTTCATCTCCATTCTCATTTGTGCTCTCTCTTCTCGCATCTCTTCTGCTTCTTCTTCAGCAAGACAGTCCCTACAAGTCATTCCTTCTTCTTCTTCTTCTCTTTCTTCTCCTTCTTCTTCTTCTCCTTCTTCTTCTCCTTCTTCTTCTCCTTCTCCTTCTTCTTCTTCTTCTCCTTCTTCTCCTTCTTCTTCTTCTCCTTCTTCTTCTCCTTCTTCTTCTCCTTCTCCTTCTCCTTCTTCTTCTCCTTCTCCTTCTTCTCCTTCTTCTTCTTCTCCTTCTTCTTCTTCTTCTTCTTCTTCTTCTTCTTCTTCTTCTTCTTCTTCTTCTTCTTCTTCTTCTTCTTCTTCAGTTTTCATAGCACTTCGGCACGACACCCACCTATGGACAAACTCAGGTACCCATTATTTTTTTAGACGTAGAAAAGGACTTAGAGTTTGTAACTTTTTCTTTCGTTCCTCTTACTGGAACTTTTTCAATTCTAGGGTTAGGAGAAAATCTTCTAGGGTTTAGGTTATCCCCCTTGATGATTATAACCTTCTGCATATCTGGATTGGTCGATGTTTTTTATAGATGAATGAGTTAATCATTTGAATATATTGGCTACTTGAAGGATTCAAGAAGTTGTTTAGGATTACTTGAACCCTTCAAGTAATCAATTTGAAAACAGTATCTCACTACTTGAAAACTTCAAAAAGTCCTTTAGATTCTGGAAGTGAAAATAAGGACTATATGAAGGTTTCAAGTAGTGTATTTGACTACTTGAGCCATTCAAGTAATGAGTTTGACTCTAGAAGTCAAAACAAGTGACTACTTGAAGGGTTCAAGTAATGTATATGACTATTTGAACCCTTCAAGTAGTGATTTTGACTCTAAACGTCAAAACAAGTCACTACTTGAAGGGTTCAAGTAGTGTATCTTACTACTTGAACCCATCAAGTAGTGATTTATTTTTACTTTAAAATCAGTACTTGAAGAGTTCAATTAGTGTATCTGACTACTTGAACCCTTCAAGTAGTGATTTTGATTCAAGAACTTAAAATAAGTAACTACTTGAAGGGTTCAAGTATTTGTATCTGATTACCTGAACCCTTCAAGTAGTGATTCATTTCTGAAAATCGGAATAAGTCACTATTTGAAGGGTTCAAGTAATTGTATCTCACTACTTGACTTCAAGTAATCACTGGTTCACTACTTGAATGGTTCAAGTAGTTTTATATAACTACTTTAACCATTCGGTAAGCAATCAAGTGCTTTTATGTGTATAAATAAATAATGGTACTTTATAACTGCATCTTTCAACAGATATGGTTCCAAAAACTCATCTGACTCCAATCTTCAATGATGATGAAATTATCCATGAAAAAGTGAACTGCCTCTCCAGCGTAAATGCTATTATGAAATGGAATGAATCACTAAATCCCAGAGGATTATGTTTAGGAAGACATGTTTCGATCATTTGTTGGACATACAGAGTATCCAATTTTCTGGAACCATATGTCATCACATGCTTCTTAGAGAAGCTACGTCAAAGGATTTCATTGCTAAAGACACTACAACAAATATGACATTCTACAGGGTTTAAATATAAAATGCTTGTCGTGTTATTTTGTTCAAAGCATTTATTTTATGACTCTAGCTGATATAGTTTTGTTTAAGGTTTAAGTGCAAAAAAAGAAATTGTTGTGATGGACTCTGATCTTTTGCTTCAACCGATAATGATGTAATTTTGTTACTTGAGTCTTATGTGCTTAAAAAGTGATATGAATCTTTAGGATGCTATTAAATAGTTCGTGAAGAGTACCTAACCTATTGTGACCAGATTACAACCTTTTAGCCTATGTTGAAACGTCTAACTAGAAGTTCATGTAAAAGATTTGAAAAGAAAACTTCAACAGAAATTGTGGTAAGGAGCAACGAGGAATTACTGCGTTTAAATTGCATTTATCTGTTAATGCTAGAAACTTTCCCTTCGCATTTCTCTATTAATATTGGAGGTTTTTAAGTTTCATTTCTCTATTTAAGTCGTCTTTCTGTATTACAGTAATTTCTGCAATGATCGTATGCCACATTTGGGCACGTATATGTTGGTTTTAATAGGTATTTATGTACGGAATTGACTACACTAGCAGTATAGCACTATGATATTGTTGCTATTATTGTCACATCATATATATCACAAAATAGCATGATTTTGGGATAAAAAAATGTACTACGTTGGTGTCTATCAAACCTCTTTCTATGTGATAAGTTATGATACATACATAAATGAGTAGTTGTTGCTTATATGTGTAGAACTCTATTGGTTTGATTTTAGATTTTTTTTATCCAATGATTCTAGAAGTATTGATAATTACATAATATATTAAAGATAAAATAACCAATGGAAGTCGGATAATAAAAAATTTTGAGAATATGTATTCGATCGAATGACAACCTATAGATGTTCAGAATGACAGTACAAATACCATTCTAGTAATTGTTGGAAGTTTTACATTTCTCTCATATTAAGAGTTCATGTATTGTCCTGTTCATACTGATAAAAAAATGTACTAAGCTATTTGTGTGATATAAATAGGGGTATAGGGGTCGCATTTTTAATTGTACACAAATTGTGATACTATAGTTTAGCCCTTGCTCTTAGCTCTTTCATTTTAATCCATGATCACTTGGTCACCTATGTAGTATTTATTCCATTGTTCTGTAGGTCATTCACCATCTTACTATAGTGTCTTGGTAGTTAGACGTCGCTCTTCCACTATAGACTGTTTGTTGTAGTAATTTCTGTACATGGTTTATGAGTGCAAAAAGTTGGAGTTTTCTTACAGGATTGGGTGAGAAGCATGTCTCTTTTTTCTAGAAAGTTTACAGTTGAAATAGACATTAGTCATTCCCTACTATGATAATAAATCTTGCAAGTTTCTGTGATAGTTTTATAGCCAAAACTCTTATATTGCTATAAACATTTATCATGTTGCTATTGGTTATTCCAATTCGGTTGAATATGATGTAGATTAAGCAGTGCCCCAGCTTGTATTTTTGATCTAGTGTTCTTCCCAACAAAATATTTCAAGGAGAAGCCACTGAGGGTTTTGTTTCTTGTGGCTCATATACTTGTTTCAAATAGTATCATCATAGCCTTAAGAATACCAAAATAAAAGGTAGAGAGAAAAGATTACACCATAACTTTTCCTGGTCATAACCCAGTAGAAGAATCTTAAGCCATTTTACCAAAATCCCAAACAAACCAAAAAGAACTTGAGAGTAAATCCCAGTCCTTAAAAGTCTTGGATTTAGTTACTTCGAAATAGACCAAAAGAGAGCCAATGAAATGGTATCCAAAACTTCAAACATAGGTTGGAACCTCTAGCTAATTTGTTTTTTTATTTTTATTACTTTTTTTTCTACTTATCCATTTCAGTATGTGTCTATTTTTTCCAGTTGAAATTTGATCGTTGGTGCTAGAATGAACTATCAGAGAAATTGTAGTCCTCACAGTCTAGAACCTATCTTTTACAATTTTTCTTCTCTTGACAGTGTGAACCAGTTGGCAGAGTTGCAGATATTATTCAAATTCTTGCATTTTTATGTCGTCAGGTGCAATCGCTCTTTGTTGATCAAGAAACTTATGTCTTCATGCTCAAAATTTTTAGGAGCTTGTGTATTAAAGATATGATAGTTGACAAATTTTTCATTTGTCTAATTTATGACAATGTATTGATCAGACAGATCTTCTAATTACAGCAGCCAAGACGGGAAAGATTATACATAACAAGAAAGGCCAGTTCTGTGCTTCTTCTGTGAGTAAATTCTCTTGACCAGAGAAATCATAATCTTTACTGTCTGCGCTTCAATAAATACATAATTCTTTATCATTACTCTAGATTATTTTTATTTGTAGCTATTGATAAATTCTGTTGAGAAGGTTAGGCTGGCTGAAAATCTAAATGTGGTTTGTGAGAGAGGAACTACTTTTGACTATAGTAAGTTATTTCATTAGTGTTGTGCTTGTCTTTTTCCATTGAATTTTGTGTTGTGCTTGTCGGAACAGATGACTTAATTGTTGATCTCACAATTTGGAGTGGATGAGAGAAGCGTCTTTCCCTTTTGTTATTTAATTAACCAAATTGTTCTACTTCGCAATGTACTTTTAAGCCTAATAATCATGTTTACCTCTAATACAATGCTTAGAGAAAATTAATTGAAGTATCATACATCCATTGAACTTCAAACTTTGGATATTTTTGTTGGATTTAGCATTTCAGTGTGAATTCACGTAGAATCAAACATCCGTGGACAATGCCAAATTGAATAAGTTTTTTTAAAAGTGTGAGTAAACATGGGTTCATCCATACATTTTCTAGACACATCAGAAGCATAAACTGGTTGAACTCTTGCAAAATATTGATAACGTGATATTAGTTTATTAGTCTGTTGCTTGAAAATGTTTTGAAGATTGTCGGCTATGTTAGAACAATTTGAGAAATATGCCCCATCACTACCATTCAAACCCTTTGATGAACTGACAAAAGAAAATGAGAAAAAATTTGACCAGTGGTATGACTCCGTTGATGATAGGTAATTTCCTAAACTTATGTACATATATGTTTTTTTTGTTTAAAAGAATGTTAGATGATTGTACATATATGTTTTGTTTTGTAGCACTACCATCCAACTTAGCATTTCAACTGTTCGTAAGAAGTTCTTCTCCAAGCTATTAGAGCAGTTGAATGGTTGGAATCAGAGGTTCTTATTTAATTAGTTTAGAATTTTGTTGTGTTCTGTAGTAGTATTTTATGACTACTTGAAGGTTTCAAGTAGTGCAACTAGTGCCTCAGCCCTATACTTCGAGCATAAACGGTAAGCAGATATGTTGTATTGTCGACAACAAGCTAATGCATGTCCACAAGGATATTGGTCTAGATCAAATTCATGACAAGTGAATGTTTTTTTGTACAAGTTCACAACATGCTCTCTATCCTCAATACTTACACAAAACTCGTGAATATCTGAGGTAGCCACTGAAATTCTGCGAGAAGTATCATGATTATTTTTAAGCTCCTTGTCACACCATTGGTCATATGTGTTTGCATCTCATAAGCGGCTGTCCAACGTTGATAATACTATCATTGCATCAAATCATGCAGATGTTCTATTAAACTTGTTATTGGGAGGGCTCTAGCATCTTTTTGTATGTTATTCATGCATTCGGCAATGTTGGCAGTCATTATGTTATAACGTCTACCACCATAATGAGAACGAGCCCATCTATCAAATCTGGCTGCCTCAATATAGTTTCCAATACCTGGATGAACTTGGTTGATGATAGTCATGTATGCCTCAAATTTTGATACACGATAGGTCTTGGCTGCTTTGAAAAACAAAGGATTGACGTTGTTAAACGTTGATTTTATATTCATTCCATTATGGCATATGCAAGTTCCATGAAATGATTGTGGGAAGACAGTATGTACACCCTTTGCTATACTTTCATTTCTATCTGACACAAATACCAACTCATACAAGTCTCCAATAACCTCATTCAGCTTATTAAAGCCATTCCCACGATACATCATTCTCAGAGTTCACCAATCTTAAAGGCAAGTGGATATACTTAGTTATGCCCATTTTTAGAAGTTGCAATGAACATTTTCCCCCTATACTTTACTTTTAATGATGTTCCATCAACAACAATTATAGGACGAATACAATTAAGAAATCCATGAATCGAGGCTCTAATCGACATGAAGAAGTATTTGAAATGGCTACGTTCATCAGTCTCTATATGAGTAACAGTACTTGGATTCTTCACCTCTAGCATGTGACAGCAAGATGGGAGCCTCATATATGAACTTTCATGTGACCTCGAACTAGAGCATATGCAACTTCCCTAGCCCTCCAAGATTTTTTATAGCTTATATTGATGTCATAATCCTTATGAACATCTCCGATGATATCTTTTGGCCTATAAATCAATCCAACATCAGTGTATTTTGACTTTATGCAATGACCAACCAATAAGCTTATTGCTTTGACGATGATCATGTTGTAAAATGTCAAAAAAGCATGTATGTGTATTTATGAAATTTTTTATTTTAAAATACTCTAAAAATCGCACATTAATAGCTCGTAGCCTCTATGAACATGTTTTCTCAGTCCAAACAATCACCAACAATTTTGGCATGGATTTGAAGACTTTAATCTCAAAGTTTTGACGGATTGTCAAGAGTCCAACAATTATTCGGAGCTCTTCTTTGTCTTGGTAGAGTTTTCATGTATCTAACATATCTGAGACAATTACATGCTCGTGATCCTCTAATTGTGATAATCTTGGAGCATTATAAGATGGTCGTGATGAAGATGCAATGTTACTTGGCATTGATGAAGGATTTGCATTAGCCTCTGGTCTTCTATTCAAATCTGGTAAGGTAGAAGGATCATCCCGAATTGCTTCTTCATATAGCCCAAAATCAAAATCATCAACAATACCAATATCAAGCCCACCATCACTGTCAGGATGTTCAAGTTCATCATCATTAACATCTTATTGACAATCATCATCATCATATCTCCCACAATAATACTCTCATGCATGGATGTCATTATCATTGTTCTCATCACTATCAACCATTATTTCACCCATAAAACATGGAATGTGACCATAATGATCTTGCTGCAAGGGAGTTGTTTCATGAACCTAACTTGTTTCACCCATAAAGCATGGAATGTGACCATAACGATCTTGTTGTGAGAGAGTTATTTCAAGAACCAGACTTTGACTTGGACATGTAAGATTTTCAACAATTGTCCTAGGTTTGGGTTTGAGAGTAACATATAAAGAGTACGAAATGCATCAGAACTATTCTCGGCAATGAAAAACCTCATGTGTCGATCATTTAAATTTTCAGCAGGTGGGGAGGGAACATGAGCCTTGTATAAAAACTCCATTAAAATATTGTACTTGGTTGGATCAACATTTATTTCATCGTATATGATACTGGATAACTCTTAGTAAGTACATATTGATGGTATGTCTAACGGTGAGCTTACCATACTATTAAAAATGAATGAAACACCGTTTGTAGTTACTTAAATCCTTCAAATAGTTATTTTGATTCTTATAGTCAGTCATCCAGAGAGAATGTGACTACTTGAAGGATTCAAGTAGTTATAAAACACTACTTGAACCCTTCAAGTAGTCATTTATCTAGAGAACTTATGACTAATTGAAGGGTTCAAGTGGTTTATAACTATTTGAATCCTTCAAATAGTTATTTGATTCTTGCAGTCACATCCCTCCAGGGGGATGCGACTACTTGAAGGGTTCAAGTATTTAAAAAATATTACTTCAACCCTTCAAGTAGTCATTTATCCAGAGAGTTTGTGACTACTTGAAGAGTTCAAGTAGTGGTTTATAACTACTTGAACCCTTCAAATAGTTATTTTGATTCTTGCAGTCAGTTATCAAGAGAGCACGTGACTACTTGAAGGATTCAAGTAGTTATAATGCACTACTTGAACCCTTCAGGTAGTCATTTATCCAGAGAGTTTATGACTACTTAAAGGGTTTAAGTAGTGTTTTATAACTACTTGAACCTTTCAAGTAGTCATTCTGATTCTCTCAGTCACTTATCTTGAGAGCATGTGACTACTTGAACGGTTCAAGTAATTGTTTATAACTACTTGAATATTTCAAGTAATTGATTTTATTATCACAATAATACAACGGCACTAAAACAAAGACCACTTGATTATTTAAAGTGTTAAGAATAAGACTCTAACTTATAGTTAAACGCACCATCAACACACTCACAAAGAACCTTTGACCCACTTGCAATAATTTATGACTTTTTTACATAAACTAAAGTCGTTGTTTAACATACCATGGAGCACGGGTATTAATGAAAACAAAACCCATGCTTAAACGACAAAGCTGACTCTGTAATCAAACTAAACAAACCAAAATCAGACAAATTCGAGAGATCCTTGACAGAAAAGAAAACTCGACTTCAAGCTCCTCGACAGAAACACGGCAAACCCATACCAGAAACACGACAAACCCAGACACACAGGCCAGAAACACGACAGAATCACAAGCTCTCTTTCTCTGTCTGTGGAGGAGCTCCGCGAGAAACCAACAGAAAATCATTTGGCAAAATCATTAACAAAATAACAGAAAACCGACAAAAACTCGACTGCATCAGAAATCAGAAATCCGTGAGAAACCCAAACCACGAGTTCTATCTCTCTCTCTGTCGAGAAGCTCCGCGAGAAACCCAAACCACAAAATCAGAAATCAATACATGTTGTCTCGGAAATCCGCATAAACTCGACAGAGAGCTCGAGGGTGAGCCGCATGAAGCACGTCGAGGAATGGAGGGTGAACTGATTTAGAGATTTGGGGATTTTTTTAGTGTTTTATTTAGTTAGTGTTTAAGTTAAATAACATATAAAAAAGGTATTTTTCTGTAACTTTTTAACAAAAATAAATTTTAGGGGTATAAATCACTAATTTCCATACATTATGGATATTTGAAGTTGAAAAAATAATTTAAGCATATAAATCATGGACGATTGAACTTTAAGAGTGTCAATTGAATTTCTCAATATATATGATTAGATTCCTCATTACAAAATAAGAAATTTACGTAAGGTAATATAAATGCAAAGAGTTATTTGTATTAGTTATTAAAATTTGTGGAAAAAACAAATATTGTTTTAGAGTTTTTACAATCTAGCCTAATAAAACGTACATAAATTACAACAATGACATGTTTTTAAGAATTCTATTTAAAACTCTCAGCTTTCTAAATTGTAAAGATGGTTTATTTCTCTCTTGCAAGTGAAAAACAGCAATATAATACTGTTAAATGTATCTTTGACAAATATTTCATTCATTTCAGAAAAAAAAAATATAAACCAAGATCAAGATAATAACAAGAAAATACAGATCTCTGTCACCCAAAAAGGTTTGTCTGACTGAAATCGGTTGAAATACGCTATATCAAATGATCCAATGAAGAATCTGGGTAAGATCTACCTAAGACAGTCATAACACGAATGCTACCGAAGAAAAATACCATAGATCATAGATCTAGGTGGAGGAAAAAATACCATAGATCTAGATCTAGGTGGAGGACAAACCATCATAAATGTAGATCTAGGTGGAGGACAAACTAGAGATGACAATGGGTGGGTTTGGTAGGGTATGGGTAATACCTTACCCATACCCATCTTAAATTTTTACTCTCATATTCATTTTAAATTAAATGAGTGGATATGGGTAATACTCGTTAAGATATGAGTACCCTAAAAAGTACGCATCGGGTACTTGTATATTGATGTTAACACTAGATTAATATAGTATGTACAAATTACACAATGTTAATTTGCCAAAAATGCCCCTTACGTGAGTAGACTCGGTCGAGCTGTATATGCACATATTTGCTAGGGTGTGCATGAGACGAGTTAGGACACTAAGCGAGACAGGTCAGGGAAACGGATCGAGGACATGGGATCGGGAGGTCGGGTCGGGGAAACAAGGTCGAGTGGGACCCAAGGTCGGGGACACGCGCTGAGGATAGGGTCGAGGAGTCGAGACGGGTCAGTGGGACACGGGTCGGGATGGGTCATCAGAATACCGAAATATCTGAAATGTCACTTTTTCAAAAAACTGAAATGACTACCGAAACGGAATTGACTACTATGCTTGGGGTCGGAGTCGAGGATCGTGGTCTAGGTTATGGGTCGTGGGTCTAGCTCGTGGGTCGAGGTTCATTTTTCAAAAGATTGAAATGACCACGCATACAGAATTGACTACTGTTGGAAGGGATTCTGTTTTATGATTTTGTTTTATGCTTTTGTAATGTAAAGTAGATAGTGTTTGTGATTCTGTTTTATGCTACTCGATACTGTTTTAGTGAATGTTAATAGGTTCTGGTGCTTTTTGTGATGGATTAGGCTTCTATGTTGATATGGGTGTTGGGATGTAATATGAGCATTTAGGCATGTTAATAAATGTTGGGATTCTTTTCTGAGATGTTAATATGTTGATATAAATGTTGCTGGATGCTTTTCTAAACTCTTTTAGGGATGTTTTAAGATGTATTTTGATGGGTGATTTTTCAACAATTAGAACTTATTATTTTAGATATGATTTTAACTTCGGTTTGGATGTAATTTTAGATGTAATAGATAGTGGAAACAGACTAATGGATGACTAAAATTAAAAGTTCACCTTGTGATGGACAATAAGAAATCAGATTGAACCAATAAGCTTACATGGGTTCCACAAAAACTTCAACTATACTTCTATTTTGAATTATTTTTTTTGTAGCTTGTATAAAGGTTCTTTGGCACTCATGCCAATTTTAGAAGACTAAAATGCTCATTCGTAATCAATCACCTTAGGTTTAATGGGATCCTAATTCAATTGAAAATGTTCATTCATAATTTATGCTCATTCATAATTGAAGTATCAAATAAGTAGAAATGTTCATTCATAGTTAATCCATATTATGGCATCAGTTACATCGAAAGAGTACCAAATAGGTTGACCACTACATAATGCCATGAACACACCTAGATAAACAGATAAACCTTAGCCTAATTTACATAAACCACTGCTAACATCTTATTTGGGGTTTCCTATTAATAACATAAACACAATTACAATTCATGATAATACTAAAAACAACACATCTTCATTTTGGACTGATATTGTTCATTCAACAATTTCGGATTTTTCTTCAAAAGCTTAATCATTTCCTTTGAATTCGGTAAATCATTTTCGCACCAAGCAAAATATCCACAACCTGGATCATCCCCACCCTAATAGTATAATAATATAATATTATATAGATATTCCAAACGTTTAGTAAAATCATAAAATAATATAGAATAGGATCACCAAGTATGCATAACAACAACAAAATTTCCTCCATGGGTTTGTTTGTGTCCATGATATTCTGATCTGAGCAGCAACTCCACAATAGCATAGTGGTAGTCGCCAGCGTTCATGTGAAATGGATGTCGTTGAGGTTGAAGAAGCCATACCAATAATCTAGCACATTTATAACCCCAACTAAAATAAATAGTATGAGAAATTAATTAGAAATTAGTAAACATTTACCCTAATCTCGAACTCTAAAATTTACTCTAAATCTCGATTACATCCAAATTCATTTACCCTAATATCTATTTTCACTATTTGCATACAAACAAATAACCTTGTGGACCAATTCTAGGCATTCTTGTTTTCTTTCAAGAAAATCTTAGATCTTGCAATTTAGTTTGTGGATTTATATTAGCCTAGATCACTAGTGGATTCAGAGTTTCTTCCAAACACCATACCATGTAAAGCAGTAACAAGTTTTTGCATTTGTCATGAACGCTTAATTTGCGTGCAGACACACAACAGATGGAATCGATGAGGACGATAGCAAAGCTGAACATATATAATTCAACAACAACCTATGTAGTCCTGGTGTGTATTCGATTGTGTATTTTAATTTTTAATTTGTTAACGATGATCAGACAAGTGTTAGTTAATTTGTAAGAATATATGTATTTTTATGTCTTCTATAACCCCCTAATATCTCAAATTCAGAATTATTAATCACTAAAATAAATGGAACAAAATTCATCTTGCAAAAGAAGATTTCAAAAGAAATTGAAAAAAGATTTAACTAGGAATCTCCTGTGAGAAAATCTTGTGAAAATTTCAAAAGAAATTGAAAAAAGATGAAAACTTTAACAAGACAGAACCTGCAAAGAGGGAGGAAAAAGAATTCGGGCCTGCTCGCGAATGAAGAGGAAGAAGAACTCTACAAAAATGGAGTGGAGGAGGAAGAAGAACTCTACAAAAAAAATAGTAGATTTTGTGAACGAGGCAGGAGGACGAAGAAAGAAATGGGGGAATTAAGGGTCTTTTGAGAATTTCATCCCACGTGACAGCTGAGTAAATTAAAAAGATGATGTGGCATTAAACTATTTGTCACGTAATGTCACGTAGACAGACAGTGACGGATCGTTATTATTTTTAGTGGAAGTGTTACGGAAGGTTTAACGTGAATGTAAAATATAATTGTAGGATTTACTTTATAAATTTTTAAAGTGTAGAGTTTAAAATAAAACAGACCTCAAATTACAAATTACAGAGGATAAAATTATAGTTTACCCTATAATCTAAAACAAATAAATACAATATTGACGTTCAACCATATTAGGGATCCAGGCTATATGTAGACTCCAATTAACTAAATGGCAACAATTTCAAAACATTAGATAAATATTCGTTTACAAAATAGCAGATTATAAATACAATGTAATTGTAGCAATTTACTCAACAGGTATAAGGCAAGTTTAGACATGAGAATATATTAGGTTATTTCATCACTAAGATATATGTTAGAACAAATCAATCAATAATCAATAAAAGAATAAAACATGATTTTAGTTCGTTTATCAGATAGTGATCAAAGAAATAATATACTAAAAGACTTAAACTATAAAATGTATAGATGATGTTCTTGAAACATACTAATTTAATTGAAAATATTTTTGTGTGTAAAATTTATGAAAAGCATAAATTTTTTAATTGTAGTTTTTTAATTTTATTTATTAATAAATGTATTTTATTAAAAAAATTATTTATATAAAAAAAGTAATGTATATAGATCTATCATGAATTACAATTAATACCTATATCTTCAGTAGAAAGTTTTTAATTAAATATAAACAGGAGGAAACTATTTCTAAATTTACCCTATTTTTATATATTGCCAGATTTCAATATCTCTATTTTCACTCTATCCCTATTTTCAATATCTCTATTTTCATTTGCGAGATTTCGATCAATATTTCACATGTAATACTCTGTTATATTCCATAACATAATTATTTAAACATACATCAATAAATATTAAAAGAGTGTAAATATTTTATTTTTCATAAAACTAGTAAAATAAATAATTATGGTTATTTAACCGTGAATGGTATTAGGATTAGAATTATAAGTATTTAGTTTATTTTATGTAAGCAACTAGTAGTATTTTATTATTCATTCAAACTTATATGGGTACGTATTTCATATTGTAAATATTTGTGTTGTTAAAGTCAGTAAATAGATATCTTCCATAGACAATTGATATGGGTTTATTTTATTCAAGTAAATTCAAATCAGAATTGGTTGGTTTGTGTAGATGCAATGTATTTATCTGATCCACATACAACTTATTTATTCACGTGTGGTGGCACTGTTATTTTACGGCGGTCTAGAAAGCAAACTTAACAATCGCTTCCTCCAAGAATTGTTTACTCTTTTCTTCACTAGATTTTTTTCCACATGATTTTTCTTAATAAAGTTTTAGTGAGACATATTCTTCATATAATGGACATCCAATGTGAGAGTATTGTAAATATTTGTAATAATGGATGACCATTAGAACATGAACCTAGAACTTCCCAACTTTTCAAATTCCCACATCTACATTCTTTTATTTAGGGGTGTAAAACCAAACCAAACCGAACAGAATCGAAAATGATCGGTTCTTTATATCCATGCGGTTCGGTTCGGTTTGGCAGAGCTGTCGAACCGAATCTTTAGATTGGTTAAAAAATGTTCAGTTTTTTAACCGATACAAACTTTAGTTTTATATTATTATTTTCAATAATAGCATTTAAAAATTATTTAAAAAATTATTTTTAATTAATAATAGTGAACTGAAGAACCGAACCGAAACTCACGAGTCATTCGAGATATAGCTAAGTCGAATATTTTGATTTGATTCAATTTTAACCTACAAATCGAACTAAACCGAACCGTGTTGACCCCTACTTTTATTTTATAACGTCGCTACATTTTTTGGGACTTTTTCTCAACAAAATGGCTTAACTTTCGGTCGTTCGTGTATCCCTAAACCTAATCCCAGACCAACCCAAAAGTAAGTGCCCAGCTCGACATGTTACGTACGTATGTAGGCTCATCTATTCCTTAATGGGCTATGCAGGTCCTTTCTTGGGCAGGAAGCTGCGATCATGCAATAGCTGCTGCGAAACCTGTTGCCGGAAAAAGAATGGGAAAATGAAATATATATTTCAGTTTCGTAATAATTTATAAATTGAGTTAAAAAAAATTAAAGTAGATAAATAATCATTTTTTAGTTAATTTAGTTGTAAGGTTTTATGATTTATCTAAAATATCATTTCTCTCATGCTTCTACTTAGTTTTTTTTTAATTTAGAGATTAATATCAACAAATCAAATATTTAAAATATGTAATTAACAATTATTTTTATAACTACTCCTAAATTTATGAAATATTTGAAAAATGATTTTTAAGTAGATAATTAGATAAATAAAATATCTAAAAAATTATCAAATCATATTTTTAAAAATCATATTTTAACTGTGATCTATAAATTTACACGACTAAAATATTTTTATGAAAAAAAATATCACATATTAATTTTTTAAAAATGTATTTTAACTATTACTTTTTAATAGGTAATTTAGAGCGCAAGTACATAATTGAAAATTTATTAAAGAATATGTAAAAGAAAAATTAGGCATAAAAATTAGGAGAGAATTTGAAATAAAAATGAATTAAGATCACAAACAAAATTTTCACTAAAATCTATAAAATCAAGATATATCAACAAATTTCACCCTAGAATAAAATAAATTGATAATAAATATGATAAAAATATTTTAGATCATTAATAATTTTTCAAATCCTACTAATTAAAAAATAATCATTTATTTACTATTATATTTTTCGGGTTATTTTTTAACTTAATACCGTGAACATGGTTAAAAAAAACGAATCAGCAAGGAAATAAGAGAGAGATCTGAGAATAAATTCCTACTCCTTCGTCCTTCGATTTTTTCCAGCTTTCCCAAACCCTTTCATCTGCAATTCATTTACCCAGATAGGTTTTTCCTCTAGGAATTGCCGACGGGGAAATAAAGAGGAAAAACGCTAATTTGGCTGGGGGAGATTCAACTATTTCAGCTAATGGTATGCTCATGTTTCTTTTAACTTTTCTGGCGTTCGATGTTGAATTTCATTATTTTCTGGGAAAGTTTGAGAATGCGAGCGAGAGTATATATATTTGTTCGAACCCTATTGTTTATTTTGGGATTTTCGTGACATTGAAAGAGATGTCTGCTTTTACGTTTATTATGTTCAGCCAAGCGAGTTTCAGTTAGTTTTGGATTTTATTTGGCGTAAAGACCGTATCTTTTGCATTCTCGAGTCTCTTTCTTTCATTAGTTTATCAGCAGCCAAACTATTTTACACTTGGTCATCCGTAGGAGTCTGTATAAAATGAGAACTTAGTGATGTGAAATAGCTTGGTTATTTGAAGGAGCAACGATGCTCTGATGATGACATGTGATAATCTACATTAGTTAAAACAAATTAGCATTGAAATGAAACAAATGTTACCAAATGATGGTTTATAATTACCTTTTCATCAGAGCAACGAAAGCTTTTTAAAGCAGTTTTCAATGGAGCGTGTTTCAGATAATTTAAATTGTATACTACTTGAATGAAGGTTGTTTTTTATGTTTTCTTTGTGTTGGGGGTGGGGGGTGGTTATATTCACTGTCCTAATAACGACTGAGTTACTGACTTGCCCTTCTGTGCTTTTGCATAGGCTGCAAAGATTCTTGCTAACTTGATTGTGATGGGCTCTGGTATAATGGCTAGGGCTTTGTTTCAGGCCTACCGTCAAGCACTTGCTAGTAAGATATTTGTTACATATCCTCAATCTTAAGCATTGGATATTGGCATAAGCTCTGCATTTATTTGCCGGTAGTCTTTTTAGTTATTACTATTTGGATTCCTCTAATCAATCCATCTTCTTGCATAGTCATTATGTCAGAGAATGTGTTTTGTAATATCAAATATATTATCTGTTTGTTTTTCTATATTTCCTTCTTCTCCTTGCTGATATTTCCCCAAAAATGCGACATGATTTGAATCCCATATTGACAAAACCGATCAGAGTCTCATTGAGTTGTTGATATGCATTTAAGTATTTTATATATATGTGGGAAACAAGTTATTGGCACTTAAATACTGAAGAAGCAGTTTCTCTATTCTGCCTAATTTGCCTATTTCTGCTCCTGATTCAGATATCATAACCTATAGATAAATTAGACAAATGCCATTTTCCACTTAATAGAAGCAGTTCACTTAATAACTTTTTGTTGTATAACATGAGAATTCATCTTGCCTTAATAGCGAGGGGGAAAATCTTTTTCCGACTGTATGCTTGTTATGATCTTTAACAACTACACTCGGTACCTTACAGATGCCTCAAAAACAGGAGTGGCACAAGAAGCAATGAAAAATGCTGTCCGTAAAGGAAGCAAAGTCATGACAGAGGAAGAAGCTAGACAGATTCTTAGTGTGACGGAGGCAACTTCCTGGGAGGATATAGTGAAGGTCAGAATCTATGCAGCTCTCTCTCTCTCTCTCTCTCTCTCTCTCTCTCTCTCTCTCTCTCTCTCTC
>QANY01011928.1:247276-526911 GCA_003255025.1 Datisca glomerata | reverse complement strand
CCCCCCCCCCCCCCCCCCTTTATCAGTTAGTCTGAATCATGCTCTCTTCTACTTATTTTATTTAGAAATACGATGCTTTGTTTGAGAACAGTGCCAAGAACGGAAGCTTTTACCTTCAATCAAAGGTTCACAGAGCTAAGGAATGTTTGGAAGCAGTCTATCGAGACAAATATCAGAGTACTCCTACTTGAGTTCTTTATGCTTCCCAGTGAACCATATTCTCATTCTCCTTGTATGTGATTGATTGGTAAAAAGGTGGAAATTGTGTGCGGAATGCTGTAAATGATCTCTTCGCAAGGTTTTCCTTCTCCTAAATAGAATGAAGTGAACATCTATCGTTTACCAATGCAGTGATTGCAAATTAGTTCTAATTATCAAGTCCCCTTAAGAAATGTGGTTTTACAGAATGCAGTGATGTTTAGATTCCTGTCTTGATCATTGGTACTCATTCTTGCGATTGAGGTATGATCAGACTTCATCAAGTAGAAGGAGAGATTACAACCATTAATTCTGTCTTGTAGAACATCCTCTGACATAGGAGGAAACCTATCTATCCAAACACATATCCACCTTACAGCCACTAACAGAGAGATTACAACCATTAACTTAGTTTTTATTTCTTGTTTGCTTCGATGGGAAGAATTTTATCTTTGTATCGAGAATGTTTATAACGTGTCATTATTAATGGAAGTAATCTCTTTTTTGATGATTAATGAAGAGCAGTGTTGCTTTACTGCAGTCGCTCGCCACCGAATGAAACCAGTCTTTTCGTCCTCACTGTGAACCCTATTAATAAGAGAAGCAAGAAAGATGTATTAATAACCTAACGTAACATGATAGCTAATGATCGCGTCATGTTGCATGTTAAAATTGTTGTCCACATTATTTCAACTTTCAACTAAAGCGTAAGGATTAACAACGACCACATCAGGTTTATGGTCCAAATCACCATTTAAAATCCTCGAAACGTCTGTTACATTTTTTTGGATGGAAGTTGGATCCGTTACAATTTTTTGGATGGAAGTAAGATCCGTTCCATTTTTTGGATGGAAGTTTGATTCGAGATTTTAATTGAGTCATCTATGTAATTGTAAGGTCTAATTTGAAAAATTTTAAAGTATAAATATGCTAGAGTGAAATTGACCCCAAAGTATGAAGAGCAAACACGAATTTATCTCAATAAGTAATTTGAAAAATAAAATACTAACAAAATGAAAAAGCTCTTTCTTTTTATAGTTTGCTTAAATTTCATGGATACATTTCTAATTTAAAATATAAACATAAATCTATTCTGTTAAAAATTTATTAGGTGGGTGTGAAAGAACAAAATTATCCTTATATCTGACTTTACTATTTTTTCTAACGAGAAGTATAAGTGATTTTTGGTTTGTATATAAATTAGGTGGATCATAGCTTGAATATAAACAATATGATTCTAACGTTTTCAAAATTTGAAAAAAGAGAGGTGATTTTGATACTATATAATATTTAAATGAAGTTAGTCGAATTTAATGGTTTTGATTTTTTTAATCACAAAAACATATTATGAAAAAAAATCTGAATTTTTCAAACTAGTACATCGCACGCATAAGTCTAATTTTTTGTTAACTCACTAATAACGTAGAAAAGACTTAAGCATATTCATTTTTTTGAATCAAATAAGGTGTCAATCAAACTTTTTAGTTAAATAATATGAGACATTCTCCAAACAATATGACATTCACGTTATATATAAAATGAGTTATCGGATCTTTAATCTAATGTTGGACTTATATGTGAATAATTATATTGCCGACTGTCAAATAAGTATAAACTCAATTAGAAGTGATCAACTAATGTTTTGGATAATATCTGATAGGTTGTTGACCATTTAATGTGTAGAGATTTTAGAGTAATTTCTATTTTTAGGATGAACTAAAATAGAAATATCGAAAGATAAATATTTTCTAGAGAGAAGCTAGTATAAATTGTGAGCAAAAAATTGAGAGATCTACTCTTTGAGAGAGAAATTTTGTAAGAGATTCGAAGATCTCGGCCGAGCTGTATTGTTCATGTCTGATTCGCACCATAAGCCAATAGGATTTGTAAAGGGTTGGTCTTCACCGTTAAGCAGATCGTTTGAGAAAAATCTTCAAGGGAGGATCCTTAGAAAAATCATAAGGATAGGTTTTCTCAAACCACGTAAAATACTGTGTGTCAAATCTCTCTTCCCTACTTTTTTATTTACATGTTATTTACTTCCTATGCTTAATTTATTGCACGTTCGATTTTTGCACTTTAATATTCTACATCATCATAATTTTCTTTATTTAATTGCTCGTTTATTAGATATTACTTGATTGATTTAATTTGTTATTCATTTTATATTTCAAGCAATTTTATTTTTATTTTATATCAAATATTTCTTTTTAAACTTCTTCCCTTAACAAAATGGGTGTCATATCGATCCTACATAACTCATCAACATAGCATGCCACCAAGTGATCATTAGTTTCTTGAATCTCATTATGCATTAGCAACTGATAAAATTCATTCCTGTAATCATGTACTATGTATACCTTGCCATAAATTCTACAACTTTTGATAAATTAACCATTGAAAATTATGGGGTAAAATTTTGAATATAGTTTACCTTTCATCTTCTCCCAATCAATAAATTATGCCTTCACATTTGGTGGCGTGTTAGTTTTAACTGTTACCGCCATGCCGTTGTTATACCTCGAAGCCTCATTGCCGCAGGCCTACCCTTGGACTTTCTAGAACTCCCTTGAACTATAAAATCTCCTCCACGTACAAATCCAATCCAGGAGCTCTTCAGGTTGAAGACTGCCCTAAAACTCAGAGATCTCAACATGCATCCCTACCTCCCCACCATCCATCATCTTGCACAAACATTTCTGCCCTATACTGCCGTCGAGGAGGTTCATCATCGAACTCGTCTGTCTCAACCATCGACTGAACCCAAATGGGAGTGACTCCCCCACTCATTTCATACCAACTGATGTAGCAAAAGCTCTACAAGAAAGACACATAGACATTTACTACAACTCTTCTAAAAGATTGTTGTTTCACGCGTGAATGCTTGGTCAATTAGGCAGTAAACTCTCATTGAGTCGCTCAAGATTATCGAAAACTTTCAAAATATAGATATGCTCTCCGAATTTCCATTAAACCAAGTTTAACAAATGCCTCTAGGACAACAACCAATATATATAGGCGAACTATGAAAACATAACTCTAAAAAAGACTGAAATAGGAAAATAATAAAATTAAGGGAAAATCTCATTATGTCTTTAATATATTAAAAGTGGGATGATACGAAGAATCTTTTTTGGACAGTTCTCTCCACCCTTTAAGTTATAATTTCTAAATTACTCTTGAGCGTATTAATGATGCATCATTGGTTTTTACTTTTTTTTCCTTATCTCCCATACTAGTTTATATCTTTTCACTTTTTTCGTCATTCCTAATTGGGTTTATTTTTATGTAGGATAATATTTTAAGTTATTTCACTCATTATGATATATGTTAGAAAATTTTAATCTATTAGAAATAAGACATTATTTTTATTCATCTATCACATAAAAATCAAGTAAATAATAACAAAAAAATCAAATTAAAAAACATTTCATAGAGTGTGCGTATATGTTCTTTTAACATTACTAACTAAATGGAGAAATTTCGGTGAATAAGACTTTGTAAAATCATTATAATGTAGGGTTTTTTTACTTTATTTTTTAATATATAAAAAATAATCAAAATGATGAAAAAATAGTCATATCACATATTACGTGCACAACACATATAACTTAATTAGTCGAATTAAAAAATTAGGTGTTCAATGTGGCTGATACTTTTACACTAAGAATTTGGAACAACATTTGTTTCTAAGTAGAAAAGTTTGAATGGAGATGAGATATGGTCGCTTGATTTAGTTGTATCTAATTTAGAAAAAAAACTCACTGTGTTCAAAAGTCGTAAAGAGAAAAGTCACGTTTTTGTAGTTTGTGCTACTTAATATAAGAATCAATAACTTTGTATTGTTAGTTATGTATGGTAGTGCCATTTTTTAAGGCTCGTTCAACTAGAAATCTATTTAATATTTTAAGATACATATACAAACAAATGACTGCATGACAACTCAATACTATAAACAAATGGAGCTATTAAAGCTCACTGACCAAACATGGAACTCAAGGGAGACAAGTTATTGGTTCGAGCAAATTGCTGGAACTAGATCTGGGTTTTATGAATCTGTACTAATAGATTTGAGCCTTATAAAAAATCTCCACATCTAGAAGAAAAACAATACAAGGCAAGAACAAGAAAGAAGAAACAAAATCACCACAAAACTAGATTCGGGTGAAAATTATTAGAAAAGAATCACACAACGGGAAAAAGATTAGACCGAGAAAGAGATCTTAACTGTCTCTTTCTTTGGTAAGAGAAAACACGATATACGGGATGATCAAGGAAAGAATAGGGAAAAGTGATGAGCAGCTAGAGTTAGGATAGAAAAAAATACAATAGTCTTGGGTAATTTCATATGTTGGTAAGGAGTTAAACCAAACACTCGAAGTCTTTCTCACCAACCCAACCTATCTTTCTGCACTTCTCCTGCATATAAAACTCTTTAGGGCATGGAATCTGAATACCAAAACACAAAAGCCTATTGAACCTTGCAAATTATTTTGTTTCAATTCTATACCTTTAGTTGTCAATCTTCTCCCACAATGGCCAATCACCATCTGCATGCCTTCATCTTGCCGCTTCTACTTTTCAGTACATTGGTTTCGATGAGTGCAACCATCATGGCGGTAAGGACGCGCCACCTTTTGGAGAACCCTCTGCCTGAGGGGCCTGAAATTCCAAAACCTGAAATACCAACTTTACCAAAGCCTAAGCTGCCTACACTTCCAAAACCTGAATTACCACCATTGCCTCATTTCCCACCTTTGACTAAACCTGAATTGCCAAATGAACCAAACCATGAATTACCGAAATTGCCTGAATTGCCACATCTTCCTGAGCTGACTAAGCCCACATTACCAACCATTCCATCTCTCCCAAAGAACATACCAATCCCTTCATTCATCCCTTCTCACTCAACCACTACTCCTTGAAATCTCATTTTTGTCTATCTACATCTCCGTTGCAACACTCTTTACTAATATGTTGATGATTATAATTAGTTGGATTCGTGCTTTTGCACGCATTCATTTCGTTATTTAGCTATTATTAATCTATTGTGTATTTTCAAGGCACTCGTGCGCGAGTGGTTTTATGTAATATTTTTCTTCTTTGGTATCTTTTCGGTATATATATATATATATGAATATTTCCAATTAATTTAAGGTTTAAATTTGATATAATTTTAAATTCGAACGTTAGTATGTTATATATTTTAAGTTGAATTAGTTGAAATAACATGTTGTCAAAGTGACATCTCTTATGAAAATTAATTGCCTTAAAATTTAAAAGGTTATATGTGTGTGTAACTTATGTAAATATTTACCGACCCAAAGGAAGGAAAATATTTGACAGAATTACATATTCTTCTGTGATAATAAATACGTGATGATTATTCACGTTTATATGTGAACAATAAATCGGCCCAAATGAATATTTCTTGTTTGATATGTTTTTTATCATCAGTGTTTGATTACTACACCAAGGCATTACTTGCAAGTTAATCATTTTGACCAAAGTCAAAATATTAAAAGAGTGTGCGGTGTCTTGAGATGAGATTAACTTTTATTTGAATTTATTATTGTTATTTGAGATTTATGTGAGCTTGTAGGTTGATTAATTGTTCTCTATTAAGTTATTACTCAAGCTAATGCCAACATCAAGTAAAAATAAAGTATTAAATGGCTCAAACTTTAAGTCCTAGAAAGATTGGAGTTATCGATCTTGATCTTGTTGGGACCGGTTGGTTTATAAAATTAATTAAAAATAAGTTTGAACCACGAACGGCTCATCGGCAGGATATAAAAAAATATATAATTAACTTATTTAATCAAATTGAATAACTTAAAACCAAACAACGTGTGATTATACATATATGATATTAAACGAGAAGATAAAGTTAGAAACAATTTTTTCACCTATACTTTCTATTGGAGAATTTATGAACTGACGGAATTCTTTCGAGCGTTCTTCGTGTTCTTCAAGTTTCGGGATCCGAATCACCTACTTGAATTTCAAGAACGATTTGTGAATTTCGTCCACCAACAACCAGCCATTAATTTCATAAATATATCTCACGAGATTTTTGTGTAGTAATTTGAGTGTGAGCTCTCAAAGCGGGAAAAATAAAAATAAAAAATTTTCCCCTTCAATATCATTTTCGGCGGCAATAGGGAGGGATAGGAAATTTTTTTTCTCCTTTTACTTTGTTAACAAGCAATTATATTTTATCCAAGATCTATCTGCAATCAGATTGCTATTAGATATTGATAAAATGTAATTTTTGATATTTATCAATATACCCATATATATAAAAATTTCAGAAAATTCACCCCAATATTCATAATTGCCGAAAAATTACAATATTCCCTAGAGGTTGAGTTGTATCTAGATTCATCAATCCAATTGATAAATTAATTTATCATTATTTATTTATTTATTGTATTAACTAATTATCTAATAATTAGAAAATAATAAACTAATTAATTTCAATACATATAATTAGACTTAACTAATCAAGTGACATCACCCATCACATATAGGTGTAGGAAATATGTCTTGGCACCCAAACACATTTTGATCAAATTTACTTCATTTCTCTATTTCTATTCTTATGAGCTATTTCTGAGACCAAATGGACCCACATGAACAAAGCTAATGATTCAAATACCCGGTGAATTTATATCCATAAATTCTTGACCTATTTAATCCTGACATCGTACGACTCCACTATAGGTTCGATGCCGAATCAACTCTCGATTATGCGCGCTATGTTTTTTGTTGGTGTAAATAAACCATTTTATTTTCACGATCTACAGAATATTTTAACATAATACCCATCGTGAATATCAATAACAAGAGCAGAATATAAAATTATCATTTTACCCCTCTTGTTATTATTTTCTTAACTCTTTTATTGACTGTGAATAAGAAAGACATAATAGTGAATTATCTCGTACAATTCACAAGTCTTAATCAATGACTCAATTCATTGAATACTTGGTCAAGTTAATTTATTCACACACCCATCAATAAATATATAAGGTGTTATTGTTGTTTTCACAATCGAACCACAGATTTCTATATCTGTGAATCATGTAACTCCAACTTAATTGAATTACAATTCCAACACTTGAGGTACTACATGCCAGTTGGAACTCACTCATTTGACATATCAACGACTGCAACTAACTAAGTCAAGCTACGTATTCACATCAGGATTAAAATAATTACGAAAATACCCTTAAGTGTAACAATTAGATTTAGAACTTAGTAAACGGTTTTGGGCTCTAAACTAATTTGTTACCGATCTATTCAACATGTCATAATATTTCTAGGTTAAACGTTTGAGTCTCCACTCCCATGCCCTGAGACTGACATTTATTGACTCAACTTAACAGTCATAATCGGATTCGACTGCTCAGTTGATCCTAAGACTGCGAATATCGTTCTGAACTTTCTCAGAATAGTTCGTATGGAGACGTCTCTATCTTCACTCTTCGTTCGTTGATGAAAGTTTCAAGACTTGAGTAATTTATAAACACACTTTAATTTAAAATGAAATCTTCAATTTATTCATAAGAATTCAATAATATTAATGTCTGAGAAATAACTAGATACAAATAAATAGTTTTACACACTACTTTACTGATATATTCCAACAAATCCTGCATGGAATACTGATTCTCCTTCACCTCTTATGGATAAGAGTACATATGATGAAATGAGAGATATGGAAATGTGGGAGAAATCTAATCACATGTGTATGTTGTTCATGAAGAATGCAATTCCAGAAACTTTCAGGGGCACTATATCTAAAAGATTATTACGGTTAATGATTTCCTTGCGAATATTGAAAAGAGGTTTATCAAGAACCAAAAGGCATAAAATGGTACTTTATTGGCAGATCTAATTCCGATGAGGTATAAGGGTAAATGCAACATCAGATAATACGTTATGAAAATGTCTTGCAATGTTTCAAGGTTGAAAGCACTTAAGCTTGAACTCTTTAAAGACGTGTTGGTGTATTTGATTTTGATATCCCTTCCAGCATAATTTAGATAGATTAATGTGAGCTGTAATTGTTAAAAAGAGACTTGGTCTCTGAATGAGCTCATCCCATATTGTGTTTAGGAAGAGGAACGAGTGAAACATGATAAGATAAAGGGTGCTTACATGGCCTCTACATCTTAGGATAAGGGCAAGGGAAAGAAAACGAAAAAAAAGGATAAAATAGTTGCGGATACAGCACCACACAAGAAAAACAACAAAAGAAATCGATTGACTCGGAAGGTAATATTTATTACTTCTGTGGAGCTGAAGGGCATAGGAATAAGCAATACACCAATTATCACGCTTGGCGTGCTAAGAAATGTGTGCGTCTTAATTTAGTTTGTTTTGATGCTAGTTTAAGTTTGATTGCTAAACACACGTGGTGGATAGATTCTGGTGCAACAACTTACATCAGTATGTCTATACAGGGTTGCTTCACTTACCGAAGACTAAGTGATGTTGAAAGTTACATCTATGTGGGGCAACGGTAAGTCGGTTGAAATTGAGGCAATAAGGAAATTTATAGTATTATTTAAAGACTGGATTTTATTTGAATCATAATGAAATATTTATTGTACCGTCTTTTAGACGGAATTTGAGTTTTGTCTCTAATTTGGACAAAGTTGGTTATGGCTGTTCATTTGGAGATGAAAACTATGATTTATTTCATGATTCAAATTCAGTTGGTTCCAGTTATTTGTCAGGTTATGATAATCTTTATTTATTTGGTACAATTACTTCAATTAAAGAATCCATGCAAGTAAGTACACGAGATACTAAAAGAAAATTAACCAGTGAAAATTCGGTTGCGTCATGGTAAAAGATATTAGGTCATATCTCCATACGAAGAAAAGAGAGACTTGTGTCAGATGAAATTCTCAGTCCCTTAGATTTCACAAATTTTGACATTTGTGTTAATTGCATGAAGGGTAAACAAATCGATAAAAGGATATTTGAAGCCAACAAGACTCAGGACTTCTTAGAACTTATTCATATGGATATTTGTAGGCCATTCTCTTCGGTCGCTTGAATGGTAAATAATACTTTATAACGTTCATAGATGATTATTCTAGATATGGCTACATATATCTTATTCCTGAAAAGTCACAGCCATTGGACGTGTTTAACAAATTTTAAGGCTGAAGTTGAGAATCAACTCAACAAAATGATTAAAAGCGTGAGATGTGACAGTGGTGATGAGTACTATGACAGATATGATGGTTCAGGTGAACAACGTCCAAGATCGTTTGCTAAATTCCTAGAGGAATGTGGTATCATTCCACATACACTATGCCGGGTTTGTCCACTATGAATAGTGTTACTGAAAGACGAAACAGAACGCTTAAGGACGCGATGAGGAGTATGATTAGTCATTCTACCTTACCAGAATCACTCTAAGGTGAAGCACTTAAGGCTGCAACATATAATTGTCAAGACCCCATATGAACTTTGGACCACCAAGAAATCTAGTCTAAAGTTTTTGCACGTTTGGGAAACTCCAACTAAGGCAAGGCCTTATGAAAGAAACTAGACTTAAAGACAATGAGTTGCTATTTTGTTGGATATTCAGAAAGATCTATAGGGTAAAAATTTTATAATCCCACGACTTGGTCATTTTTTTAGATAAAAAATTCCCGGTTCTTTGAGGACGCCGAGTTTGTGGGGGGAGATATGGTTAAGGATTTTGTCTTTTAGGAGGAATATGCTGATATTCCCACATGTGTTATTAGTATTGATCAGGACTTCATCCTGACATTGTTAATGACATAACACATCAAGATAATATTGGAGAACCTCATGTTCAAGATATTATTTCAGAAGAATAAAGTCTAGCACCTCAAGAACATATGCTATTAAGGAGATCCATTAGAGAGTGAAGAAGTGCAGTGCCAGATGATTACATTGTATTTCTCCAGGAATATAAGGTAGACATTGGAATGATGGAAAATGACCTGATTAAATTTCGTCATTCCATGGAAAGTTCTAACTCTTATAAGTGGATCGATGCCATGAATGAGGAGTTAAAGTCCATGAAGGACAATGATGTGTGGGATCTTGTCACATTACCAGAATGTGTGAAACCCATTGGTTGCAATGGATTTTTAAGACCGGGAGGGATTCAAAAGGTCGTGTGGAAATAAATAAGACTCGTCTTGTCACAAAAAAGGCTTTACACAGTAGGAAGACATTGATTATAAAAAGTATTTCTCTCTAGCTTCTACGAAAGACTTTTTCAGGATTACAATGGCATTAGTGATACATTTCAATCTTGAGCTGCATCATATGGATGTAAAGATGACGTGTCTCAATGGTGCTATTGAAAAGACGGTTTATATGGTACAACTAAAAAACTTTGTGTCAGGAGACCCAAAGAATATGGTTGCAAACTTAGGAAATATATCTATGAATTCAAGCAGGCATTTCGGCAATGGTATTTCACGTTTCATTCAGTGATCATCTCGTTCGATTTTGAGATGAATTTGGTCGATGATTGTATATCGCATAAGTTCTATGGTAGCAAGGAAGTTTTTTCAGGTTTTATATGTGGATAATATTTTGTTTGCCAGCAACGATATAAGCTTATTGCATGACATCAAGAGGTTTCCAGCTAAGGATTTTAAGCTGAAAGATTTTGGTGACGCCTATTTTGTATTAGGGATCCAAATACACCGAGATCATCCTCGCAGTATTCTTGGATTATCATAAAATAATTATATTGAAAAGGTTCTCAAAAGTTATGGCATGCAAGACTGCAAATCAGGTGATACCCCTATGGCTAAGGGAGACATTTTTAGTCTTAACCATTGTTCTAAGAATGATTTTGAGAAAAAAGAAATGCAGAAGATTCCCTATGCCTTAGTAGTAGGGAGTCTGACGTATGCTCAAGTTTATACACGTCTGTATATTGCGTACGTGACTGGAATGTTGGGCAAGTATTTAAGCAATTCAGGTATAGACCATTGGAAAACAGCTAAACAGGTCTTGCGGTATTTACAAAGAATAAATGACTACATGTTCACGTATTAGGGGTTAGATCATATTGAAATCGTTGGATATACTGACTCCAATTGCTGGATGCCAAGATAGCATATTATGAGACATCCAATCACGGAATATGATTGTGAAATATTATCACAATGAGTCTGCAGTCCTCTATTCTAATATTAATAGGAGCTCAACAAAGTCAAGATACATAGATTTCAAGTTCTTGGTTGTTAAGGAAAAAGTTCAAAGTGGACAATTATCTATAGAGCACATCGGAGCAAACTCCATTGTGGATCCGCTTATTAAGGGATTGACACCGAAACAGTTTCATGAGCACACTACTCTTACGAGTGTCATATCGATTGGTGATATTCAATTTTGGTGGGAGTTTGTGATTTTGGATGCTCTTATTTATACACATATTTTCAGCTATTTTGGTTTATGGATATTTTAAGGTAATTTCTGCAGAAACAAAGTTTTAGCTAATTCACACTCTGATTCTGATATGGTTTGATCTCACTAAGGTTTACAGAGGACTAGTTGGAAATAGGCATGTTAGAATCACATTAAATGAAAATTTCATGCTACACATCCACATCATAATCCATGTCCACATCATACTCCATGTCCACATCATAATCCATGTCCACATCATAATCCATGTCATTCAATTGTATTGACATATGTGACCGTTTATGGGTTGAGTTACGATTGATGTAACGAATACCGCTTTGATCCTATGTTAGTTATAGATACATTTTGGTAACGACTGTAAAGTTGAGCTCGTTTGATTATTTTTGCAAAGCATAATTATAAGGTTATACATAGTCTAAGTGAGAGATTGTTGGATTCTTAATGCAATGTTGGACTTATATATGAATAATTATGCATTGATAACTGTCAAATAAGTATAAACCCAATAAAAAGTGATCAATTAAGGTTTTGGATAATTTGAGTTTTAATGTACTGATAGGTGGTGAACTCTTTAATGTGTAGAGATTTTAAGGTAATTTCTATTTTTTTGATGGGCTAAAATAAAAATATTAAAAGATAAATTATCTATAAGTGGTTATGGTTCCCAGGTCACACAATAAAAAAAATCATTCTATTATCCCTAATATCTCATCGTTAGAGAGAAAATAGATATGCTTAATAAAAAAAAACTCTCTGATAAATAATCGTGTAGATTTGGAAGGTCAATCGCTCGGTTCTAAATAACGATCTATCGTCATGGATTTAGGTACACTTCCGCTATATAGTTATTTGATTATTGATGTGTTCAATATGTGTTCTTGAGATTTATTGAGATACGCTTTATACCGAAAAAGATTTTGAATCTAACAAAAGTAAGATGTGTTAAATTAAAAAATAGATACTTGGAATTATACTATATAACGTTGCTTTTTAAAATTTATAGAAAACAATTTTATTCATCAATTTTTCATATTTCTAAGAAATGATTGTATCGTTAATAGGTTGTTGGAAATATATTACTCTCTTCTCTAAATTCATTTATATAATTTTTCATATTACTAATAACATAAATAATACATAATATAATTTTCATAAGTCATCAACAAAGATATTATAAAATAATTAACAAAAACAAATATTCGATGTATAAAAAGTTAAAATTGATCTTTACGGACATTCACAATCATGAATACACAATGTTATTAAACATATTTAATTTTTAAACTATTTATAAATTTTATTAGGTAAATCAAGTAAAAGAAACATACAAGAAATATCTAATTTATTTATATTTTAAAGAAGTTTAAGTGAAAGATAAAAAATTTCTTCCTTTAAGCCGCCGTGAATATAGTATAAATATACCTAATCTATAACCTATATAGATATAGATCAGACAGATAATTGAGTGAACTGATGCCTCCTAACAAAACTCGTGAGACACCAGCTTAAGAAAGATTCTGTGTTAGGTTTATTTACGTAATGGGAACCGGAACCGCCAAAAAAGAAACCTAATTTATAAATAACAAAAACAAATTCTAATTAATCATACCAAAAATTCCATTTATTACTTTCCCAAAAAGAACTTCATTCAATTTTCCTCTCTCTCTCTCTCTCTCAAATTTCGTCAAGTTTCTTCTCTTATTAACACGCCAACCCCTTAAGACTTGTTATCTCCCCCCTTCATTCGGTTATCGCCACCGTTTGAAGGTGTTCTATTCCGGTTCGAGGCCACCATGGACTCCGAGGATGATATGCATGATGCCAACGACGTTGAGTCTATCGAGGATGATTTCTACAGCGGAGAAATGGACTATTACAGTGATGATGATGAAGCCGAAGCCGACGACTTTGTTGACGACGATGCTGACGAATTAGACGGGGTCGAGTCCCGGAGGAAGGAGGTTGGTGTTAGAGTTGGAGTTATTAATCTAAATTTCGGTTTCTTGAAAGATAATGGCTAATTTTTTAACTATTAATGCAATTGGTGGTGTGAGTAATTTCTATTGAGAAAAATTGATCCTTTTTTATCGAACGATGATCCATTGACAGCTAACGAAAGGAGAGTTGGAATTTGGAAAATAGAATTTGATTTTCGTTTAATCAACGAGGAAACAAAGTACAGATGATAAATGTGTGTACATTAGTCCTGTTTATGCGATGTGGTTGGAGTGAGATGAGGATATTTGGTAACTAGCAGAATCGAAGCCTCGAGTAGTTATTTTTGTATGTTGATGAGTTGGAGGGGGAAGTCGATTTCATTCCATCTGTTTTTTATATTACATATTATTGGTGATGAAAGTTGTTTTCCGAGAGTTATTAGTCAGCTGATTGTGTGTATTGTTTTACACACCATATACTTCAAATTTGTCTAACTTTTCCATTACAATGCAGGTAAATTATACCATATTAAAGGAATCAGACATTCAGGAACGTCAGAATGATGATGTTACCAGAGTATCTGCTGTTCTTTCAATATCACGTGTTGCTTCTACCATGTTACTCCGGCACTTTAATTGGTAGGCTGATCATCAGTTGGTACTCTTTACTTATAGTTGATTATCACGTCAATTATTTTACTATGCTTTTTAGTCTTACATTGTCAGTTTTTTTAGTATGCCATGACATGCTGTCTGTTGATTTGAATCTTTATTAAGAATTCAAAGTTTGTTAGAAATTACTATTTTTGAGATCGTTACTGCAAGTTTTCAATACTATTCTGAAGTTGTTAATTATGTCAGATATGTTAGTGTTCTGATGAAATTTTATGTTGCAGGAGTGTTACTAAAGTGCATGATGAGTGGTTTGCTGATGAAGATAGAGTAAGGAAACAAATTGGCTTGTTGGAGGCACCGGTTGAGCTTTCAAATGCCAAAGAAGTAGGTTTGGTAGAAATTTGATAGTGTAATTTTGTTAGGGAGACCGACCAAAAAGAATTCTTATAGGGAGGACTTCTTTGTCTTTTTGTGTTTATGTGTAATTGCAAATATGATGTTTGCTTAATGGTTATTTTGTCAGCTCACTTGTGGTATCTGTTTCGAGTCCTATCCTCGTGTTGGGATTAAATCAGCAGCATGTGGTCATCCATTTTGTAGTGCATGTTGGGAAGGTTTGTTTCTTACTGTCGCATTTGTATTCAGTTCATCTCATATTTATCATCTGCTCTCGTCTTATGCTACATGACTAATTGAAGACCAGTTTCAAAGTTATGACTTGGCATGCAGTGTAAATAACTCTGATTAAAACAATTCCTACTAGTGTGTGCTCCTCCATGCATATGCGATGGAAATAATTTTTTTCCTTGGAATTTAATGTTTTTTACGTGCTAGATAAGCTTCGTCTATCTTTTACAATAATAGTGTATGATTTTTTTGCCGTTCTTCTCTTTTTGATATTTATGTGTTTCATTGTGATAGGTTACATTAGGACATCCATTAATGATGGTCCTGGATGTTTGACATTGAGATGTCCTGATCCATCTTGTAGTGCTGCTGTTGGTCACGACATGATAAGCTTGTTGGCTTGTGATGAAGACAAGGAGAAGTATCACCGTTACCTTCTTAGGTCGTATATAGAAGACAATAAAAAGGTACCTTTTTGGAATTTGAGACTCTGACATGGATGAGTATGATATGTGCAATACTTGAAAATATGTTACTAGGTTTTTTGTTTATAGTGATTCAATAATCTTTTTCATTCTGATTTTTATAGGTTTGCATTAATTTTTGTAATGTTGAGCGTAGAAACAGTCTTGCTTTTGCATGCTGCTATCATGTCAATGACTTCTCATGTTCATTTTCATATAAATATAAAAATGAGCTCCTGGGCTTCTAATTCCTAAATAAGAATTTGTAGACCAACATATGAAGGCAGGATCGGTTATAGGGATAAACTTGTATTTTCGTACCTAAACTAACATCATTTTAACATAATGGACTTATGTCATTTTTCAATCTCGAGGGGATCCGTATCATTTAGCTACTGACAAGGTTGTCAAGATCGTATTTTTTACTCAGATCGGTGGAGGGGTCTTCCGAATCGGATCGTTGAGTCGGATCGAGGATCGTAAGATCCTTCCAAATGTTAATAATATAATATTAAAAAACTGTGATCCTTAAAAAAATAAATTAATTGTTTCTAATTGAAATTAAACAATGAAAACAAGTTTTACTCTACTTTTAAATGACTGAAATATACAACATCTCAAAATAGTCAACTCAAGTTCGATCCTAAACATATAATTTTTTAAGTTGCTCAAAATAATTTACTCACTCAAGCATTCTAATGAGTAAAGTAACAAAGACAATTCAATTTTAGTTTATTAAGTTCTTAAAATTGAAATTATAAAATTAAATTTTCACAAAAAAATTTCTACGAAAACCACTTTACTCCTAATATCATAAACACATAAATTAAATTTTATAAATTCAAATATTCATGTAAGAAAGCATGAGTCAAAGCCCGTGAAATATTATAAAAATTTAATAAACACACAAATAGGAGATGACTTCAATTACACTGAATTAGACTTAGGAAGTGGGCTATAAAAACCAGTCATTTGACAATATTGGATAAAACAAAAAAAATGGTATGTTAATAAATAGTCAATTTCTAAGAAAATTCATAAAAAAATGACCCAAGAATAAAATATATCAAAAATAGCCCTTGGCATGATTTGTGAAAAAAAGGTTCCCACACGGAAGGAAGTTCTCGCGCCATGCACGTCATAGCTCCATATTTTGATCATTTATATAATATATATACATGTATAATTTTTGTAGTATATTTTTATATACACAATATATATTATATAAATCTTATGGATAAAAATTCAAAATTTTATTGGCACGCGTGAGTGACGGTTTTTTGCGTGGACTTTTTATTTTGTTTTTAATTTGGGTGGCTAATTTTTTTCCCCTTAAAAATGACATTCTTGATGTTAGCCCCAAAAAACTACCCAAATTAAGGTATGGGTAGGATCTGTACGACCGATCCTGTTCCGATCCTACTTAATCCTGATTCTATATCCAATCTGGATCGTTTTGATATTATAGGATCGTAGGATTGGATCCTATAATCCTACGATCCGGATCGCGATTTTGACAACATTGGCTACTGGGGTGTGAGGAGAAATTTCCCTTCTTTTATTATGACCATGTTTCATGCATATCATATCACTCTCATTCTGGAACTTTATTTGTTGTCTGATAGTTCCCTTCCGTTCTTCATCATTGTATAACTTTGGTTTTGTGTTTCCCTTTGTTTACTGTTAGACCAAATGGTGTCCTGCGCCAGGTTGTGAGTATGCTGTCATATTTGATGCGGGTAGTGGAAACAATGACGTGGCTTGTCTCTGCTCTTATGGCTTTTGCTGGAATGTAAGTTTCACAATACCTGTTTAAAATATTGTTTTGTCAGACTTTTCAATGTTTTAGTTGGATCTGCAGTGTACTGAGGAAGCTCATCGCCCTGTAGACTGTAACACAGTGTCAAAGTGGATAATGAAGAACAGTGCTGAATCAGAAAACATGAACTGGTAGATAATATGCTCTGACATCTTATGTCTGGATTTCCCCCCTTTTCCCTGCGAAAACAACTTTGAAACCAGCATGGAGAAGTCCTTTTAGTATCTTTCTTTTTCCAAACAAAACTGCTTATCTTTCAACGTGTTGAATAACTCAGGATACTAGCTAATTCCAAGCCATGTCCGAAGTGCAAGCGACCAATTGAGAAGAACCAAGGTTGCATGCATATGACATGCACGCCGCCTTGTAAATTTGAATTTTGCTGGTAAGATGTGATATAATTGATTGAAACAAGTGATTCTAGCTTTCATTCTATTCCTTCATGAAATCTTGTCTGCAATTTGAAGTTTCAGTAATATATCATTATTTTGAAAATATGCTTGGCTAGTGATTACTAATGAGTTACGAAAAGTAATTTTGCTTGTCCTGTACTGTTGTAATTTGTTTTGCTCTTATCATGTGCAGTTATATTTTATACGCGAATTTGAACTTTATTATTGCAGGCTATGCCTTGGTGTATGGTCCGATCATGGGGAGAGGACAGGTGGATTCTATGCGTGTAATCGATATGAGTCTGCTAAGCAAGAAGGCATGGTAAGAAGCTTATATTATCCATGTGGTCATCATTCATGAACTTGCTTCTGTTCTGTAAATAGTTGCAGTTAGTTTTCAATGACTGATCTTGTTTTCTGCAACGAGTTTATCGTTGCTTCTTGTAGTACTGATAAGAACTTGTTATTTCCTGTAGTACGATGAGGCTGAGAGAAGAAGAGAAATGGCTAAGAATTCTCTGGAGAGATACACACATTATTATGAACGTTGGGCAAGCAATCAATCTGTATGTGATATTATATCTATGTTTTGCTAAAATTCAGAGCATGAATTTCCATATTTTATTTGTTTCTACATAGGTTACTATTCTTTTTAAATCTCCAGGTAACCTTTCTGTTTCTTATCTGCATGTTATAATCTTTTCCAGAATTTACAAGAAAGTTTTTGTATTATTTTGCACCATAGTTTTGTTAGTAAACCTCCTGTCAGTTGCGCCTTGAGTCAAAGCTGGGGTCTGTTTCTTTTGCGTTCCACTACTTTCACTGGAGCAATGGTCGAAAAGATTATTATGCTTAATTAGATTTGAATGTTTTAAAAAATGGTCTTCATATATAATCATGCATGATTTTGTAACATATATTAGTCTATAATTTTCAACCTTTGTCCTGCTTTGCAGTCTCGGCAAAAAGCCATTTCAGATTTGCATCAACTGCAAGCTGTACAAGTAAGTATAGTATCATAGATGGAACTTTTCTATTTGTTTTTCTATCGGTATGACATTTTTCTATTAAGCTGAGTTGATCATAGTTGTCATGTGATAGTCAAACTGTTAGATATCATTTCTTTGTTAACTGTTCCTTTTAGACTTTCTTTTTAGGGTTTAATCCAAATCGCAACCGTAAAGTTTCAGCTTTCGGCAATTTATACTCCTGAACTATGAATTTAGCATCACATACCCTTAATGTATATGAATTAGCCGATTTGACCCCTAAATACTAACACCGTTAAACTTACAGTTAATCATCTAATGGTAAGTTTTTTCTTAACCCAGGACACTGTTTCACTGCTTTCTCTTTCCTTCTCCCTTCCCCATTCTCTCTCTCTCTGCTCTTCTATCTCTCTCTCTCTCTGCTTTTCTATCTCACTGCTTCTCTCTTTCTTGATTTTCACACTCTGTTTTTTTCACTCTTTTGTTTTCCTCTTTTTCTTTAAATTGATTATAACTCTCTATGTTTCCGCTTCTCTCTCTCACTCTCTGCTTCTCACTCTCTAGGAAGGTCCCTGACTTTCAGACTTCCATTTTCAATTTGGCTATGGGTTCCGCATAGACTTGTTTAGCTCTAAGTAAATTATAAGCTCTCTAAAAAGTATCTGATCATTTAGAACTATATGTTTAGCAAATTGAACTCCTATCATTGATGATAATTTAAGTGGTAAGAATCATTACTGATATGGATTCTGTAGAATTTGTTTAGAATTAGGCGTGTAATTACTGTTTAAGTTACTGCTTTGAGTCACAGGCTCATGGAAATGAATTGATTTTGCTCCTTATTGGCTTTAAGGTTAGATGCTTTACCTCAATACTGTTTTAAGTCCCTTGGAATAGAGTATATTCATCATTCACTGGATTCCTTATTTTTTGAGTTCCAAGCAGTTACTTCTTGCAAGTTCAAACAGTCATTAATGTTATTAACTGTTTCTGGTTCAAAATGGTCTAACCTCTTTAGTTTCCTCTCTGTGGGCTTCTGGTTATAGACATTTTTATGACACCCCCCGTTTTTTATTGCTATTATTATTGTTGTTATTACAACATGGAAAGCCTTTTGTAAAGATATATAGTGTGGTTACACAAATTTGAGAATACACGCTTCCTTCACAAGATATATAGTGTGATCAGACTTTCACTCTCTACCTCTCTCTCTCTCTCTCTCTCTCTGCTTCTCAATGTCTGTATGCGGAACCCATAGCCATTACAGAACCCAAAAACCCAATAATCAATATTGCAACAAAATTGTAAACAACGAAATAGCCAAACAAAAAAAGAGAAATTTTTTAAGGAATGTTGTAATCAAAAACAAAAAAACTGTGGAGAGAACAGAGAGAGAATCCCAATGCCCTGAACATTTTGGAAAGCTTAGTAGAGAAAATCTAAGCCAAAAAGTTCGAAAGCCCAGAGGAACTGAGCTTGTGAAATTGAAACAAAAAAAAAGAGATGAAAAATATCAAAAGCTGAAAAGCAAGAGAATGATTAAAATTATTAGCAAATAAAACAGAGGAAGAGAGTGAAATCATAGAGTTTACCGTTAGATTATTAACTGTAAATTTAAAGGTGTTATTGTCAAGGGGTTGAATTGGCTAATTCATATACATTAGGGTATATGGTACTAATTTCATAGTTCAAGGGTATAAATTGCCGAACACTGAAACTTTAGAGGTATGATTTGAAATTAACCCTTCTTTTTATTTAATTTCATTATCCAATGGATACTTGTTGCCAAAGCAGGTTCCTTTTTTCATTTGTGGTCTATGCTTAGGAGATCTGAAACATGGTTTCTTTTATATTTTGGAGAATAATCTGTTAAAATCATGTTAGCAAAGAAGTGATGTCAATTTTACTGTGTGATCAAGTTGTATGAGGTGTCTAGCTTTTATTGAATTTTGCCACAGGCTAATGTCGCTGTTGAATTTCTTGTCCTTTTAGATTGAGAAACTTAGTGACATACAGTGCACTCCAGAGTCTCAGCTGAAATTCATAACAGAGGCTTGGTTACAGGTGAATTCACATTGTTCTTTCTTTGGAAATTATCTTAGCTTCATTAGTTTTCCTTATCGAACCTTTGAAGTTCTTATGTCTTCACTGAAGATAAACTTGAGGGCTAAGTATAAATTCATGGATAATATTATTGTGTCGGAAAATCATGGATAACAACAATATAAGTGTGCCACTAATAGAGTTCTTGTGCCCCCAGTCTAGAGAAACAGCACACTGTCTCTGTCACAACTAATAGTAAGTCGTTTAAGGCATTGACTTTATTTTGGTTTTATGTTTCTTTTATGCAGATAATTGAATGTAGACGGGTTTTGAAATGGACTTATGCATACGGCTACTACCTACAAGAACATGAACATGCGAAAAGACAGTTTTTTGAGTACTTGCAAGGTAATTATGTGTGTTTGTGTCAGTTTGGGAAATAGATTCAGGGTTTTCTTTATGTGTTCTTGAGACTGGGATGACGCTTACCTTTTCTCTTCAGGTGAGGCCGAATCTGGTTTGGAAAGGCTTCATCAATGTGCGGAGAAGGAATTGCTTAACTTCCTTAATGCAGAGGGACCATCAAAAGAGTTCAACGACTTCCGTACAAAGTTAGCTGGTTTGACCAGGTATTTCTTCATGGTCACAATTACTTTTATATGAGATTTCGATTGGTCAAGTTTTCTAATCTAGTTCTATTTGATATCAGCGTTACTCGAAATTACTTTGAGAATCTGGTCAGAGCATTAGAAAACGGTCTTTCTGATGTGGATACCCATGGAGGAGCTTGCAGTGGAACAAGCAGCTCCAAAACCGTAGTTGGAAGTAGTAAGGGGAAAGGTGGAAGGAGTAAGGGAAATGGACGTACTGGTGGTTCAAGCAAAACTTTGGACAATTCGGGTTATTGGTCTTGTGATCACTGTACGTACGCCAATGCTAAGGCTGCTACCGTTTGCCAGATGTGCCATCAACGACGGTGAAATTCATCGTCTTTTAATAAAATGAACGATCAGGAAAAGTACAGGTGGCCTCTGTTTTGGAGCTTTTGCCAGCCTTTCTTTTGACGTCATATAATGTGTTCAAGGAAAGGAATCGGATGATACTTCCCAGTGAGAGATTAGCAGCCGCTTTTGTCAATGAGGGATACACCATCCAATCTATTTCAATGTAAATACATACCCTTTTTAAAAATCTAACATATTATGATCGGTAACTCTCGTCTCTACGTTTTGTGGTAACTTGCTGTTTGTTACGTTTAATGCTCTAATAGAATGTAAATGAACTCATTTGCCTGACTACAGATTTGGTTTAGAGGGCTCAAATGTGCCCTTTTGACGGACTCGACGGCATTGCCATTACTTCGCATCAAACTTGAGAACATTTATTGCAACACGAAACTGACACTTTTTTGTATTCTCTCTTTATAACTTGTTTTGAGTTATATCTCAAAGAGAATAATTAGATTTGAACTTGCAAAGATTTGTCTTTGAACAATTTGAGGCTAAGTGCACTTAGTAATGCTCTAGAATATTGACGGGAAGCCATTTTCCAGTCGATGCCTGTTGTCATCATTGCTCTAAACTCATCGTAACTGATTCGACCATCCTGTTGATGAAAAAAACAAAAACAAAGCTAAAACGCATCCTGTTGATAAAAAAAACACAAAAAACAAAGCTAAAACCCAATACTTCTGAAGTTGGGCTAATCTCCAGTCGATAGAAGGTGATTTTTGCGTGATCTGAGCCTTTGACAATGATACAGATCAGCTTTTTACGGTATCAATAAAAAAGTAAAAAAAACAACTTTTAAAATTTTTAAAGTTGTGTTCGAGAACAATGACTAAGATAATGACTAAGATCAGATAATCTCTCTTATTCGATTGAACGTGAGAAAAACCGGACCCAACACTTCTTAGAAGTAAAAGGAAATTACCTTGTCCAGATCAGCATCAAATATGATGTCTTGAATGACCTCCTCGTTGTCAGGACCAAGGTTGTCATCCAGCAAGGCTTCTTTCAACTCATCAAACTCAATGTACCCACTTTTGTTCTTGTCAAAGTAGCTGAAAGCTCCAGGGAGAAGCTCATCACTGTCTATTCTCTTGAGATGAACAGACATTGTCACAAACTCCTCACAATCAAGCGTGCCACTTCCATCAACATCCGCCTTACATATCAAAGCAGAGGTCGTGTTAGAATCAAAAGACGTGTAATAGTAATATGGATGGTAAGTTAGAAGTAAATTGTAGCTGCTCGGTTTACAAACTAATAATTCTTCCATTATATTTAACTGCACATGACAGTAAAGTTAACCATTTTCTCAGATGAAGTGTGTGAACTATGTAAGAAGCTGCTTATTTCCTAGAGCAAGGATCGAAGATTGAATAAGATGACTAAGGCATATCTACTGTGTGTACGGCGGCGTGTGGTCTGTGTGTTTGAAAGGAGAGAGAGAGAGAGAGAGAGAGAGAGAGAGAGAGAGAGAGAATATTCATAAGGAAATTCAGTGGATAAAAGAGAAGGAGCTCACTGCATCCATTAACATCCTGACATCAAGATCAGGAACAGAATGTCCTATCATATGTAATCCGTCTTTCAGCTCTTGAAAAGTTAAGTCGCCATTTTTATCAGTGTCCATCATATAAAACATCTGCTTAATCCCATCCATCTGCTCATCTGGCAAGTTATGAGCCACGACCTAAAGTTGAAGTACACGATCAGTAAAAAAACTAGGAACGAATCAATGTCTAAGTTCTAACACCTTTGTACGAAACGGAAAAGATGGGCTTAACAACATACTCTCAGAACTTTTTTCTTGAACTTATTCATCAAGGAGAATTGTTTGATCCTTGCTCTGACATTTTCACCCAGAGAAACATTAGGGGCTTGATTTGCATTTTGTATCCAATGATGTTCTGTAACACGTTTGGAGAACGATTAGTTTCTTCTATCATTTGGTAGTTACCATTCTGCTCTTACATATTTAAAATCTACATCTTTATATTCAAGAGAGTTGAAATCAAAGAGAATATGACCACATGAAATTGAATTCAATTGCAAAATTTGATGGTAATATGAATGCATGTCAAAGCAAAGAAGAAACTTTGTAATGACCAAGTAAGGAAGAAAATTATCAGCTTTTTACACGAAACTTTATAGAGTTATAACGCTCCGTGAGGTAGCTTCGGGTATAGAATAGAATTTAACTTTAGAAAAGAAAAAAAAGGTAATTTATATGAAATTCGTATTACCTTATTACACAGACAAGTTCCATTTTAAATTGCCTTATTACACAGACAAGTTTCATTTTAGGTACAAATAAGTTCATACAAAATTTTCCCTAAAGTACCCTCACAGCTTAATCTTTTTTATATGAAATTAGCATTACGTAAATTATAGTATTTGATCAAATAAAATTAGGAATATGATATAATAATCACTTATCAGTTTGAATTATTTATTAAAAAATAAAAGCACAAGTTGTGAAGTGATTTTGAGAAAAAAATTGTATGCAATTATTTGTGGATAAAATAAAATTCGAGTGGGTTCCATGTAGGTTTTAAAACTAAAGGGAGTGTCAGTATAATTAAGACAAACTAATGGTTGGTGTGATTTAACAAAAAAACTACTAGTACATGGATTGGCAGGCAAAGCTTAAGCCTATAAAATAAGAAAAATTGTTTCAGAAAGATCATCGAAAGTGAAAAAAATAAAATTAAGACCTTTGAATTTTTTAAACGAAATTTAGCATTTTTTACATGAGAAAATATTAAAATACTCCGACATTGGATCGTGGTCTAGTTAAAAATTACTTCGACCCTGGTATAATATTCTGGCGTTCGATAGACCGAGGTCTAACAAAATATTTTTAGTAGACCCTGAAAAATTTCACCGAACAAATCTATCAGTCATCAATTTCACCGAACAATTTTAAACCAAAGGGAAAGCTTAGTTTTTTTCCTATAAAAAACATGGTGATTTCGTTAAAAAGACGGAGAAAGATGTTGGGAAACAAACAGGAAGTACTTCTTGAACTGTCATCAAACTCATAAGACAACAAGAAGATGACTGATTTGGGAACATGACTCACAATGCCAAAGAATACATACCAAGTACTTCTTGAACTGTCATCCGACTGTAAGGATTTTGATCAAGCATATTCTTCACAAGTTCCTTTGCTTCCTCAGAAACCTTTGGCCAAGGATCCCTCTCAAAATCTATGTTACCCCCAATAATTGCATGAGCAATCCCCTCCTCAGTCTCTGTACTAATTATAAGCTCATATCAGTGAGCAATATTCTACCGACAAACCTTTTTCTTTATTTTTGTGTACAAATACACCGGAAGAGGAACTCACCTGCCCAAAACGGAGGAACTCCACAAAGTAAGATATATAGAATAACTCCAGCACTCCACACATCAGCTTCAGGTCCGTAATTGCGCCTGAGGACCTCGGGTGCCATGTAATATGGACTTCCAACAATATCACTAAATCTTTGATCTTCAGCCATAGTGTAAAGTTGTCCAGGCACAATATTTAAAATATAAACCAAGTTCTGAATTCAAAAATATTTGGAAAGTAGTGAAAGTATACCAGGTTCGAAAAATATTGAAAGGCCGAAATCAATTGCTTTTAACTGAGAAGTTTCACTTTCATCTGCAAACAAGAAATTCTCCGGCTTTAAGTCCCGATGTATGACTCCACTTTCATGGCATACCTGCACCAAATACAAATACGTGAGCTAGAATCAATAAATTAACACCATATCGTTATATTGACAGAGTAGGCTTCGAATTTCTCTTATCCTTTTTGTTGCAGACATCTTTAGTTTATATATTATCTCGATGATTTTGGTACTATAAAGAATTTTGCTACTTAATTTTAATCTGAATCTTTAGATGCCCGTAATTGATATCAATATTAATCAAACTTCAATAATTACTGTACTGGCCCAAAGTTTCCAGATTTACATAATATTAAAACAGTACTATTTCGCTCTGTTTCTACGGTGTTGTTAAGTTTTATTTTGTTAGCACCAAATATCCAAAACTTTAGCTCGGATTAATCTCGAGGTGCAGTACAGGCCTTCGGCAGTAAGTTTCCGGCAAATGCACATTGGATAATTCAGGGGCAATAAAATCTCCCAAGAGCTGAAGTGGAGATTCGAACACCATGCTAACCTTCTTGGGATTTTAGACTTTGTTCTGTTATTAATCATGTGAGTTTGTTTTATAATATAAGCACAAATTAAAGTAATGATCGATACGAGAACCACTTTCAAAACTTCTTAATAATAATAACAATGATAAACTTTGCTGATGAGATGAAGCTTGAAATTGCTGCCAGAGATGAAAGCTTACAGCGTATAGGTTCAGAAAAAATTCGAAGCATAGAGTTTCCATTGATGGACGAAATCTTACCTTGCAGACCTCAAGAATTGTCTTCGTCACCGTAGCAGCAGCGCGCTCTGTGTAATGTCCTTTCGCAACGATCCTGTCGAAAAGCTCACCACCCTCGCAAAGCTCCATAACAAGATAAATCGCCTCTTTGTCCTCATAAGCCTCTTTGAAGCTCACGATGTTTGGATGCTTCGGCAAATGCCTCATAATAGCCACCTCTCTCCTCACATCCTCAACATCCACCTCCGATTTAAGCTTGCTCTTCGAAATCGTCTTGCACGCATAAGTTTCCCCTGTTTGGATCTCAAAGCATTGGTGCGTAATGCCAAATTCACCCCTGCCAAGCTCCTTGGAGAACTCGTATTTCTCGAAGATATCATCGCCGCTGGGATCGGAGAGGACTGATACTGCACGGAGGCGAATGGATTTCTGGACGGAGCCGGATGCATTTTCGGGTATGGGTTTTACGTCGCTCTGCGGCCTCTTGGTGATGCCTGCTTTTGCAGGTGTTGATATGCAGCTTCCCATGGGAGGTTTGGTTTTTTATTTAACTCGGTCGTGAACATCCCATGGGAAGAGAGAGAGTAAGCTTACAGAGCGAGAAAATTGAAACTTAAATGGTACAGAGAGAGAGAGAGAGAGAGAGAGAGAGAGAGAGAGAGAGAGAGAGAGAGAGAGAGAGAGAGAGAGAGACAGAGAGGTATTTGGAATGGAAGGCTTGAAAAACAGTTATTAGTTTTGTTTTGTATAATCGGTCCCGCCTATTCTTAGGATGTCGTTTCAAATCCGTTAACTTTGACGGTCGTCTTTAGTCTCGCTTGACTTTTCAGAACCTTTTGACGCTTCATAACTTTTTTGTCAAACAAGTAGATTACAACACGCATCTCCATTTCATGAATTTAAAGTTTCTTTAGTTGATCAAACATTATATATTTTCTAACCAAATCATTTCAGCTTCATTGTTAAAAGTTAAGCTATTTGATTCGTTATTATACATTATGTTTCAGGGTTTAGGATGATGTATATATGAGTGGTCTAATCTATATCAAGTATATTTGGGAACGTGAGAGTTGGTGGTCGGAGGGTGAAGGACAAGCAACCTTAGGCAGCCGTCCGAATGTGACAAATACATTTAAGACTCTAAGGTAGGTGAGAAACTGTATGAGAGAATATTCTCAATATTTGATCTCGAGAATGATAATAAGTTATCGCCTTAATAATGGTGCTAGGGACCATTTTATATAGATGGGGTCGAGTGGGGATCGCACGCATGTCCCTTTCAACCGCATGTAAATCGTGTGTCCACGCTTAAAATGTGGTCACACACTAAAAACGTGACACCATGCCTAAAATATACCACCTCCTTAAAACACGAAGCATAGAAAACTGCGCCCGGGGTTCCCCCGTGGCGGCATGGGGAGCCACCCTTGGGGTTCCCCCATTGCGGCATGGGGAGCCACACTCGGGGTTCCCCCGAGGTGGCATGGGGAGTCGCTTCCGGGTTCCTCCCAGAATGGCATGGGAAACCGCACCCGGGGTTCCCCCCGTAGCAGCATGGAGAGCCGCCCTCGGGGTTCCCCCAAATTGGCATGGGAAACCGAGATTGGGATTCCCCCTGTGGCGGCATGGAGAGTAACCCTCGGGGTTCCCTCCGGGGTGACATGGGGAGCCCCCTCTAGGGTTCCCCCAGAGTGGCATGGGGAGTCGTGTCTAGGGTTCTCCCGGGGCGGCATAAAGGAGGCACTTTCAAGACTCGTAAGGTGGCTACATCCTTCAAGAATATCTTTTCATCACGGTGTAGCGAACCTTGTCTTAATCCTATCATATCACAGCCTCCAGATTGTTCTCAGGCGAGAAAAGATCTTCGAATCTTTGTCATTAAACTCGAAGACGAAGTACCACATTTACGCAATTTCATATAATGGGATTGCCACATTTATAAAACAGTAGTGTCCCTTACAGTGTTATTTTGTTAATATCACGCACCGATGAACGTTAATCCACGTAAATGCCACATGGACCTGTCTTTAGACACCACATGTTCCCTTTGATATGTTACTCTTAGCGATGTGGCTCATTATTTACATTAGTCTCATGTTCAAGGTTGATGGCACAGCAATCAAGCTTGGACATATTTTCTGATTTTTAGTGTTGCTTGTGTCTTTCGCATTTGTTCGTGGGATAAACGTCTTTATTGTCTTTGATAACTACAAACATCAAATCATTGAAATTTATATCTTCCATAATTTACGAGGCGGGATAGCCTCGTTCGAGGTGCTTGTCGGCACTCCGTTTGAGTCGAGGTGTGTGACAACACCTCTAATAAGGCGTGTGAGAATGCCTAGTTCAGATGCATGTCACATCTCCTTGAACGAGATGTGTCAGCGCCTCGTTCAAAGGCATGTCACATCACCTTGAACGAGGCACGTGACAACGCCTCAGCCTCCATTGGACGAGGCGCTGCGTCCCGTCCTCCCTTAGATGAGATGTCACATCCCTTCATTGGACGGCAGGGGGCATGGGGAGCTCTCCTTCTCTATAAAGTCAATCGGCCAGGTCATTCTCTCAATTTCATTTTTGCACTTCACTCTGAAGCAAATGACCTCTAGAGAAATACTTACATTTTCCAAAAAAAATACCACCCCATCAAAGTGTCCACTGAAACCTTGAGGTGTTTCTAACTAAACGAATAGTCTGAAAAAATACACGCACTAGCGATGCACATCCTCAAGTTCAATGTTATCATGCATACCAAAGTATCATGACGAGTGAATATACATGGTAATATATGCATCATTTTCATGTTCATATTGTGTGGCTAAATACCAAAGTACCATGACAAGTGAATATAGTCAGTCAATATTTTTTTATACGTATACCATGCACTTATATGACAGATGTAGCTCGATGATGTGCTCATAGTCATTACTAGAGATAATTCATTAGAATCATGAACAAACTTACCACGGCTTTCTTATATTGAGATAACTAACTAGGGAAAAATTTTCATCAAAAAATTGCTCGGCGATAGGTGCACATGTTGGAGGGCTGTCCGTAGATGATTCGGCTTTTAAAGTGCATACACGTAGGAACCTGCATGATACTGCCTAAAAAGGCGCACACATACACAAAAATGTAATCAAGTTGTCTAAGGAGGCGCGTGCATATTGGACTATCCGTAATGGTCATGCTTAAATGGTTATATACTTATCCATACTTCAGATTTTATCATGCATCAGTTCATACTTTGAATTTTCATCAGACATGTTCATTCGTTCCTACTTTGAACCGTTATTATGCATCCCTACTTCGCATATATGTCGCTCTTACATATGACTTTTAACATGAGCATATTCATAATAAAACTCCAAGTTAGATTTAATTTATATGACAAAGGCCATATGGCGCGGCAACGAGTAAAGCAAATAGTTAAGATAACTTATGTATTTCATACACGTTATGGCGGCTGAGTTCGGCTTTGAAAGGATTTGCAACAATGACTAAGTTCCACCCAAAAGTGCGTCCTGAGGACACTTTCTGCTGGAATATCTCAAATGCGTTCCAGGAACAAGTTTCGCCGAGACGTCTTAAGTGCGTTTCAGGAACAAACTTCGCTAACACGTCTTAAGTGCGTTCCAGGAACAATTTTCGTTAAACGCATTTTGGGAACAATCTTTGCTTAAACGTCTTAAATGCATTCCAGGAATAAACTTTACTGAAATGTCTTAAACACGTTTCAGGGACAACATTTTCTGAAACATTTTTAACGCGTTTCAGAAGCAACTTTTACTGAAACGTCTCAAATGCGTTCCAGGAGCTAAATTTGCTGAAACATCTTACACGTATTTCAGGAACAAGCTTTACTGAAATGTCTTAATTGCATTTCAGGATGATAGACCCGTTATAATCTTTCGGGCTATTTTGATGATCACAAAAGTTGAAGTAAAAGTTACAATGCTAAACATGATATTTTTTATGCAATTAAAGTTGAACGTCGTCGATACGACTTAAAGCGTTTGAGGGCCATCCCATCTACTATCAGCCATAAAGGTGGTCACATGTGGCCCTTCCTATCCGTACAAGCATGCACATAGACAAATAATTGTAAAAATAGACATCTCATAGTTAAACATGCGTATTGTGACTTCGAGTACATAATCTTTGGACCTTACAACATATGATTCCCTTTGTACTTAACATACCCCTCCTCGAGTTTTGTAGCATATCAGCCACTTCCTATCACGATGGTCATGTAGCATGCGGTGGAAATGGTTGGTTCCCCGCGAACTCTATGTCCGCATTAATTATCTCTCCCTTTTGAAGCTTGTCATGGAAAATATGTCTCAAAGTTTTAAAATCTTTGGTCGCATGAGTGGTGTCTCGGTGGAAGCATTAAAATCGAGGTGATTCTATTTCTTCTCTGGTGGGCAAGTTTTTCACCCAAGGTCTCTGTACAACATTATCCTTGACCTAGACATCCAACAACGCTTCTACCTTATCCATGGAGTAGGGGAAAGGTGGTGGATCATCCCAATCGCTTCTCTCCCGTTTTGCACCTCGTCCTTACAGCGTGTATCTTGCGGGCTTCCATGCAAGCCCCCCGCGCTCACTCTGCTCCACAACATTTGGCCTGGACACCAAAGTGTTGGTGCGTTGAGCAGCTATATGGAGGTGTGAGAAAGTGGCGATGTCAAGATTCTCCAAATGTACTCTATACTCATTCATCATTCCGCAGATGCACATCTTCACCAAGTCTTCCTTCTTCCACTCTTCCTGAAAATCCAGTGCATTATCTTTGAACCGCCTGACGTAAGTCATCAGGTCCTTATCTTTCTTTTGACGCTCACGCCCAAACCCAAGAATGCTCATCTTTTATTCAGACACAACAAACTTTGTCATGAAGGCAGAAACCATATGCGACCATGTTAAAATTGATCCCAACGCCAGATTGATGTACCATGTGTATGCTCGCTCAGTCAGTAATTTCAAAAACTCCCTCAGCCTCATGGACTCATCACATCCGTGTGGGTCCAAATCATCAATAAAACGTACGGTGTGCTTTCTAGCACATCCTTCCTTCCCATTATACTTGTGAAACTTCGGAGACACATAATCAGACGAGTATGGCTTCATGGCTAGCTCACATGGGTAAAGGAGGCGAAAGTCTGCTATCGTATCGCTCAGAGAGGCCTTGACGTGCTCCATCTCCAACATCTTTTGCAATATCTCTTTGGTAAAGAAAGGACCAGTGTCAGTGCCATTGTCATGTGCCAACGTGGGACGTGTGAAGGCCGCAGGGAATGTTGTTGGTGGAATGATGACTTGGCAGGGTTACTCGACTGACCCGCATTTTAGTCAGTGTTTAGCAAACTCCAGCAGAAACTGCAAAATTGAAGTCTTGGCATCATCATCATCCTTCACTATTTTCTCTCTGTCATCAAAAATCAATTCGTGATTTTCGAGTGTAGCCTTTCAAGTTGTGGAACTCCATAGTTTTCCGTTTGCTCTACAAGAGTCCGCTTGACACATTCCACTTGATTGGAGATATCATTGTCTGACATGCTAACATCTTGGAGTTCCTCTTTATCATTAGAGATCAGAAGCTTCACACTGATTGTCATTAGCCGAAGAGGTAACCAGCCTTTCTGCATTTACCATATTGGCATCTGGTTTTCTCTTCTACTGTTAGATGATGGTTTTCACCAGTAAGTTTACCATCAGCAATTGGAATCTATGTACTTTTTTTCTAATATGACAAAAACAAAATGAGTAGAGAAAAACAAAGGTGATTCTATGGCATCGTGCGTGTACCTAAACCATTGCTCGGTTATCTTTTTCTCTCTCACGCAATATACTTCAGTATAGTTATGTAGAAATTTCAGACAAATAAATATCCATTATTACTATTTAATATTACCAAAAAAAAGGAGCCATAAGAAACTTGTCTAAAGTTTAAGGAAATTTCTTTTGTATTCGATTATCTCTGATTGGAAATCTTTTTGGTTGTAAATAGACTCAGTCATACATGAGATTGAGTGACCTAATGATATATACTTCCATGTGATCAATGGGTAAGCAAGCAGAAGTTGGAGCCAAAAAATAAACAATCAGGAATGAAATCATTGATTAGAAAACAATAAGAAAGTTGTGTCATACATTGTAATAACTAAACTCAGAGTATTATAGTGTAGGCCTTTCTTTGTACCTGCATGATGTGCAGAACCAATGTTCTTCTTTGGGCGTTTCAGTGCGTTGTAGCTCTGATCCAAATTACGAAGTCGAGCACTAGCCCTGGTAGTTGTTCCCAGTTGCACAACTGGAGTTGCTGGAAATGTTGATCCTCCTGAATTATTATCGGCCATGGTCTGTGGACCGCCTTGGGCAGCTATCTTGTCACACGGTGCAACCAGTGTAGGGTCCATCTGTGAGAGCATTCCATTCACCTACAGGTAAAAGTAAAAGATTATTGTCAAGATGATACGTCATATTAGCCGAGAACTTTACACGATGCAGAATAATGAACTTACAGCATCTCGAAGCTCACAAGCTCTACTGACAATCCTTGTCCCAGCATAATCATCTCCATTATCAGCCTGAACCAGAGATAGGTAATTACATCAATAAACTATTACTCCTGAGAAAGATTTTGATCAGTAAGTTCTTTAATTAATAGCTATGAACTTAAAATATACATTTCAAGAAGGAAAATAAATTATTTATTTATTTGAATGATCTCTTGAGTAAAGAAAGACCAAGTAAAGGGAGAAATCAAACAGGTCCGTTCACTTTAAAAATGAAGGAGCAGCTTCTATTAAACGGTCAAAAAACAGAGACCTATCTTCGGTTGATGGTGGACCAATTTGGTAGCTGATAATAGAAAGTAGACTTATGACAACAAATCATCTCTTTCATCAATTCGATAAAAATTACTTAATTGTAATATTCAAAAAATAAATAAAAAAGTTAAGGAACAGGAAATAATAACAAACCTATTGTGTTTTGTTTTAGTTTTTTTTATGAGAATGTGTTTTGTTTAGCTAATCAACCTAGAATCTACATTAGAGACAAAATTATACCAAAAAATTTATAATGGAAAACATCTTGTATGCTGTTCAACTTGGCGAAAGGCACCAAGAGAGTAATAATCCCTTCCAATTTGCTCACAATCATAGAGATTTCTCCATCAACAGCCACATATGTACAAGTTGCAAAGGACTTTCACAAAAACGCCCATCTATTGAAAAAGGGAATAGGTGAATTAAACCCTCGATAACATGCGAAACAATAAAAGATAAAAGAGGAAAAAGCACCACATTAGAGAGGGAAAAGAGCAACCATCAAACTATGTCTCAGTGCAGACTATTTAGGAATTTTTGGCAGTCACTAGAGCTTTAGAATCAGGGTGCCTCCTGTTTTTTTTTGGGGCGCCCCCTTACTTATTTTAGGATGTGGTCTTATTTTTCTTTGTATTCTACTGAAATTAAATTGCCTTCTATACATGATGGACATTGTGTACCAAAACAAGAACACCAAACTCGTTTGGCTTTTCCTTTTCAGCCTCTCGTTCCTCCTTTCCATTCCTTCTCCTTGCATGTCTTGCCTCATCATGCATGAGCTTCCTATCATTCTAATTCCACCTATATAGCTGACTCTACGGACCACACAATTAAATCGTTTCTTCCATCAATCTGTCTACTTGCTTACATGTGTAACTTTGTAAGTCAAATAGAAATCACATTTTCTATTCCAATACGTTCAACTGTTTTGGGAATCCAAACAGAGAAAAGAATGAATGTGTGGTTAAAGCACTATGGCACTTGCATGGTTGGAAAGCAAGGAAAGAACTTTGGAAGCTCTTATGCTTTCTAGTAAGAGTGAGAAGAGTCTACACACGATATTTAAAATATTGGAAATTCTTGATGAAATTTTACAGTCTTGTAATAGCTTTTTGTTTTGCTTGCTGTACTTTAATGGAAGATTTTTTTGTCTCATTTCTCTTGGAAGTACAAACTTTTATTTTCAGGAAAGTATATCCAAGATATGAAGTTTGTTTCTTGTTAAGAGCTCTTTCACAGTAATGACTCATCCAGATTGATCTATTGAAAAAAGTAATACGGGCATCAGAAGATTAGAAAGGATAACTTGATTAAACATAAGTGGGTGATTGTAGAAAAAGGATAATTTACATGGGACTGTGACGGAATATCATAGACGCTTTTTCATCAATTTCAGCAAGTGAAACTGAGGATGTCGCGAGCAGTAATATGGGTAATTGAGATGGAAGTTCCTGTAATAAAGTTACTAGAACAGCCCGAAGCTGCCTATTCGCCTGCAATATTGAACCACTGAAACTGAGTAAAGACAGGTAATGCAGAGTTTAATACTGATGTACAAATTTTAAAAAAAAAAAAATAAGTAAGTAGCTTTTGGGAGCAATCAAAATTTTATTTAACATAATAGTGACAACAAAATGAGAACGAACTCACTGTATCCCACCAGCAATTAAATTGAGGTAAATATAGTATTGACGGTGTCATTATTCTCGCTTCACCAAATACATGTACCAATGCCTCTTCGGGTGTCTTTGCACTAGGATCTGAAAGCAGAGAGGGAAGTGATGGAGATTGAACTGGAAACTTCTCTAGTTCGTGTAAAATTGCAGGCCCAAGATGATCCTGTTACACTTTAACGGTAAGTAAATTTAGTTGGTTCTTCCGAAGTGACCAATTATTTAATATCTATGATACGAAGTAAATTACCAGGCCAACACCTTCACTACCACAAAGCAAAAAACGAGGCCTATATACAAGAGGAATCGCAGAACCACAAGAAAGCATGGAGACCTTGGCCAATTCTGATGATGCTGCAAGAGAAAAGATATCAAATATCAATTTCATGGCTGTTTGGAGATGTCGTTGTAGACATGGTTCAACAACCAAAGACAATGGCCTTGAATGAACCACAGCTCCTCTGTGAGCGGCAGGAGTGATTTTGGACATGGCTTCAACAAAATGATGCTTTTCAATCTTTATTGAATTAATGTCTATTAGAAATTTGTCGTCACTTGTGTAAACTTGAGGATATTTTTCACGGAAAGAGTGAATGGCGGCTTCAGTGCAGAGAGCCTTCAAATCAGCACCGCAATATCCTACACAAGTAGCTGCAAGTTCTGATCTAAGATCCTTTGGAGAAGAATTCTTCCATTTGCGAGTGTGTATATCTAATATTTCAGTCCGTGCCTCAAGACTTTAGAAAAGTTGAATTCTGGATCAAATCGACCTGGACGTCGCAAAGCTCCATCAATAACATCCATACGGTTGGTAGCTCCAATTAATACAACTTGTCCACGAGAATCAAGACCATCCATCAAAGCAAGCAAAGTGGAAACAATGGAATTGTGAGTTTGCTCTTGTTTGCTGCACCTCACAGGTGCTAGTCCATCTATCTCATCAAAGAAGATGATGGAAGGCTGATTCCTTTGCGCTTCCTCGAAAAGTAGCTTCAATTGTCTCTCAGCCTCTCCGACCCATTTGCGTAGCACATCAGCGCCCTTGCGCATGTAAAAACTCACCTGACCAGCTTTTGATGCGACGCGGTAGAAATGATGAACCTTTTGGTTCTGATCTTAGATGAACCTTTTGGTTCTGATCTTAAAAGGAAAGATGATGAGTCTCTTGGTTCTGATTTCTTATTGACAAAATGTTGTCTGTTTACAATGAGGAAGGATGTATATATACAAATAATTCTAACGGTTGCCTATGATCTCCTATGATCTCCAACGGATGCCTACTTGAAGTCCAAAATCGTTTTTTATCAGAAATGGTTAGACGCCCACTGTGTTTGGTGAAAGTCTCTGTTCTGCTTCCCTCTTTTGCCTATGACGAAGATTTCCTTCTGAGGCTACAACTTTTGCTTCTCTTTCTTCAACACTCCCCCTCAAGTTAGGTTCGTATAGGTTGATCAAGCCTAACTTGTTAAGTATTCTTTGGAGGTTATTTTTGTCAAGGGCTTTGGTGAAGATGTCGGCTAGCTGGTCTTCACTACGTACAAAGGGAATAGCAATTTCTCCCGACTGTACCTTCTCTCTTATGAAGTGACAGTCCACTTCAATGTGTTTGGTTCTCTCGTGGAAAACGAGGTTCATTGCAATATGACGTGCTGATTGGTTGTCACAGTGCATCTCTATCGGTTTTCTTATCTCGACCTTCATGTCTTGAAGGAGATGTCTAATCCATGTGAGTTCATTAGCAGTGGAGGCCATGGCTCTATATTCTGCCTCTGCACTTGACCTTGCTACAACAGTTTGTTTCTTGCTCTTCCAGGTTACTAGATTTCCACCTACAAAGACACAGAAGCCAGTTGTAGATTTTCTATCATAACTATCTGCCCAGTCTGCATCAGTATATCTAACTACGGAGTTTGTCCCGGTTCTCTTCATCCATATCCCTTGACCGGGTGTTCCTTTAAGGTATCTGAGTATCCTTTCTGCTGCTGCCTGGTGATTTGTGCAGGGTGCGTGCATGAATTGACTGATAACGCTAACTGTAAAAGTGATATCTGGTCTTGTAATCGTTAGATAAATTAGTTTTCCTACTAGTCTCTGATATTGGCCTATATCAATTATTGGTTTGCTATCATTAAGTTCTATTTTCATGTTGATTTCCATTGGTGTGCTAGCAGGTTTTGCCCCTATCATGCCTGTTTCTTTTAACAAGTCTAAGATCCTTTTTCGAGTGAGCTATTTCTATCCCTAGGAAGTACTTCAGTTTTCCTAGATCTTTAATATCAAACTCTCCTTTTAGAAATTGTCGAACACTCCATATTTCATCGTGGTTATTTCCGGTGATGATAATGTCATCTACGTAGACTAAAACGATGGTGGTGGAGTTATTCGTGTGTTTGACGAACATAGATGAGTCAGCAGAGTTTTTGACAAAGTTAATTTTTAAAAGAGACAAGCTTAATTTTCCATACCATGCCATTGGTGACTGTTTCAGGCCGTAGATAGCCTTCTTTAATCTATATACCAGATATGGGTGCGTTGTTTTCTCGTGTCCTGGAGGTAGGGACATATATACTTCTTCTTCCAGATTTCCTTGGAGGAATGCATTTTTTACATCCATTTGATATAGTTCCCAACTGAGGTTGGTGGCAACGGATAGTAACACTCGGATTGTGTTCATTTTTGCCACTGGAGCGAACGTCTCCTGGTAATCCACTCCATATGTCTGAGTAAAGCCATTGGCAACTAGTCGGGCTTTATATCTTTTGATAGTGTCGTTGCTGTTGTATTTGGTCTTGTATACTCATTTACATCCTACAGGTTTCTTCCCGTTGGGTAGTAGGATTATGTCCCAAGTTTCATTCTTTTCCAAGGCTAGAAGTTCTTCATTCATCGCCTTTTTCCATTTGAGGTCGAGTTGGGCTTCCTGATAGGTCTTTGGCTCAACTGTTTCATCAATTTTTCCCAAGTATGCGCTGTGGATGTTAGAGATTTTATCATAAGATATGAAATTTTGGATAGGGTATAGAACCTGATGGGACACATAGTCTTTTAATCTTGCTGGGGGTTGAGTTTGCCTTGTTGACTTCCTTACGATTATTGCTTCATCAGTGATAACTGCCTCATCAGTTGCTCCCCCTGAGGTAGTTGTCTCAGGCGCGGTTGATGCAGTATCATGTTCGTGTCTTATGATATCAGAGGAAATAATATTGTTAGGTAGCGGAAACGTTTGGTGGTGGTTATGATTGTCGGGGTCCTTTGGGTAATAGGATTCTAGTTCTAAAAATTGTACATCGCACGAGATGTTGAGTTTATGGTTTATTGAGTCGTAGCACTTATACCCCTTTTTCTCAGTGGAATACCCCAAAAATAGGGTTTTGACTGAGGTTTTGTCCAATTTATCAAGTCTTGGAATGTGTACGAAGCATGTACATCCGAATACTCGTATGTGATCAAGGTTAATTTTCATACCCTTGAGAATTTCTAGAGGGCTTTTCAAATGCAATTTTACACTGGGTAATCGATTAATGAGGCAAGTTGCTGTGAGTATAGTATCGGACCAGTATCTTTTGGGTACGTTGTTTTGGAGGAGGAGAGACCTAGTCATTTCAAGAAGGTGTCGGTTTTTGCGTTCTGAGACACCATTTTGTTGTGGGGTATGGATACAGGTGGTTTGATGTCGTATACCCTTTTGTTTAAAAAAACTCAAAAAAGGTGTTGTTAGTATACTCGGTTCCATTGTCAAACCTAAAGATTTTTATGGTTGTTTCAAATTGAGTTTCAACTAAATTGTTGAACTCTTGAAAACGACTGAAGATTTCATTTTTTGATTTCAAAAGATATAACCATGTGATGCGAGAGAAATCATCAATAAATGTAACAAAATATTTGAATTTATTATATGAATCAACTGGGGTGGGTCCCCAAACATCAGAATGAATTAATTCAAAACATCGTTTTGTCGTACTACTAGATAGTGGAAAGGGTAATCTGGTTTGTTTTGAGAGTTTGCAGACTAAGTAACTGTTAAAGTTTGAATTACAACCAAGTAATTTGTTTAGGATTTTGTCGGAGGGATGACCGAATCTCCAATGTAATATTTTATCTTTTTGTACTATACTGGAGGTGGAAAGGCACGTTTTGTCTGTATCTTCTAAGTAGTATAGACCGTTTCTAAATTTCCCTTCACAAATCTTCCTCCCGGTTACTCGATCCTGAAAAATTACTTTGTCAGGTGAAATAGTAACATTGCAGTTTAAGTCTTTGGTTATTTTACTAACGGATAGGAGATTGGAGTTAAAATTGGGTAGACAAAGTACGTTGTTAATGGTTTTTGTGAAGAGTGTGGTGGACCCTATGCCAAAAATTGGAACTTTATTTCCATTGGCTACCGTCACGTGTTGTGGTTTTTTTAATTTAGTGAGACTGTGTAGATTTTTTGTGTTATGATTCATGTGGTCAGAGGCACCAGAGTCTATTATCCAGTGTTCTAAGTTATGACAAAAATTTGCAGATTTAGAAAAATAATTGACAGTATTGCGAATGGATGAACTTGAGGTATCGCGCAAAAATTCTCCGAATTGTTTGAGCAGTGTAGCCATCTGTGCGTTGTTGTCTGTGTGCAGGTCTGCTCTAACGGATCCGGATCTGTCCATTTCCTCCATTCGGTCGGGTCGGTACCCATTACCCGAACTGGGTCCGTCTGTCATGTGTGCTCTGCGCTCTCGGTTGGGTCGCGACCCGTGACCCGCTCCGCTGAAACCCTCGAAATAAAAGGGAAATGTCTTCGCGGAGCCCCCTCACTCGTCACTCTTCGTGCAGCTCCCTCGCTCGTTCTGGAACTTTCTTTGGTTCTACCGGAGATGAGGGTGCAGGTTCCAGCACCGGTCGTGGGTGTGCCCTTCCTTTCGACAGTGGCTGCATTTCACCGGCTCGCCTGGCGTCCGCGGTGCCTTCCCCCTTCCTTAGGGTTAGGGTTTCGGAGGGAGCTGTGAGTCGCCATGGCTAGTGCCTCTGCCTTGTCATCTCTGGTACTCATTACTCGTCGCCTGGTTTCTTCTCTTTGAACCATGGCTGAGACTGTGGCAAAAGTTGACTTCTCTGTCGACATCAACATCTGAGCCCGGAACGCTTCGTAGCTTGAATCGAGAGCCTTCAAGAAATGGAACACCATATCCTGCTCAGCCCGCTCTTGGAGTTCCTTTAGGTCAGTGGTCATCGGTCTCAGGGTTTCAAGTTCTTTGAACTTAGATTTTCAAAACCCGGTTAACTCTGGTACTGATATGTCCCCCTGTTTTGCTTGAGAGATCTCTCGTTTAAGTCCAAAGACTTGCATGAAATTGTTTTGTTCACAATAGTTGCTCCGGATTTCTTCCTAGAGTTCTTGTCCTTTTTCACAAAAACAAAAGATTTCACTGAGTTTTGGGTCTATTGAATTAGTTATCCAGGTCATTACGTGGCTGTCCATGATATCCCATTCCTCTGAGTTTCGGTCTGATCTTGGCTTACTGCCATCCATGAAACCCAGTCTGCCTCTTCCTTTCAGGCTCACCCGAGCCGCCCTGGCCCACGGTATGTAGTTGTGGCCAGTGAGTAGGATGGAGGTCAGTCTGGGATTGGTGTCATGGTGGTGAAGCTGGCCGGAGGTTGATGGTTCTGCCATATGTGTTGGTTCTCAGAATCACTGCTTTGATACCATGTAGAAATGATGAACCTTTTGGTTATAATCTTAAAAGGAAAGATGATGAGCCTCTTGGTTCTGATTTCTTATTGAAAAAATACTGCCTGTTTACAATGAGGAATGATGTATATATACAAATAATTCTAACGGTTGCCTATGATCTCCAACGGATGCCTACTTGAAGCCTGAAATCGTTTTTTACCGGAAATGGTTAGACACCCACTGTGTTTGGTGAAAGTCTCTGTTCTGCTTCCCTATTTTTCCTATGATAAAGATTTTCTTCTGAGGCTGTAACTTTTGCTTCTCTTTCTTCAATAAGCACATGCTAGCGCTCTAGCAATTAAAGTTTTCCCAGTGCCTGGCGGACCACATAACAGCACCCCACTTGGTGGAGTGATGTGGTAACTTGCGAAAAATTCTGGATAAAGTAAGGGTAAGAAGATCATTTCTTTCAAAGCATCAACGTATTCAGAAAGCCTGCCTATGTCATCAAAACTAACATTCTCATCTACCTGTGAAGGTTTGATGTCTGCTCCTCCCTTAGAGCTCGGTCCAGCAGTTTGAACCCCAGAAGACAAAGCAGCAAAAGCATCAGCTTGATGACCCCAACCAGAAGCAAAAATATTCAATCCTCATGCAGTAGTTCCATGCAATTTTAGTCCCCCAAAGAGCCAAGGTAGTCCATACCTGGCCCCACTTCACCCCATGGAATAGTATGAACTTCGTCAAGCTCAGCCACAAAAAGAGTCATCAGAATCTTTGTATCTTGTTAATTCGTGTCGCTTATTATCTCTTAACCCACCATTTCGTACAAACCTATTAAACTTGTCTTTTAACTCTTTGGTGAACCTTGTGGGATGATCTCGGTCCAATCTTACATGCCTCTCTTGGATAATATTGTTTATCTTTATTACTTTTTTGGTACTTAAGGATATTTTTAATTTTTTTATCCATGTGTATAAATATCTCATGTACTATCAAAATTTTATTTGATCAATATAGCTCTTTTAGTTTTCTAGTTGGTATCAGAGCCTAACCCTAACCCTAATCTGTCACCCATCACTGCCACAACCATCAGACAGCGCCTACCACTGCCACTCGCATCGACCGCCTCCACCGGCGCCGCCACCTCCGGCCGCTAGAGCTCTTTTTTTACTGTTTCAAGCTTTGTTTTTTCAAAGTGGTTAGGTTTTCCTAGGCCGTGTGCTGACCAGACCTAGGATTCTCTATATTTTTTGGATTGCTATGGCTTAGACCATAGTTTGGTCACTCATTTGGTGACTTCATGATATAGACGGTCGTGTTCAATCTTTTTTCATCTCTCCATCGGATTTTCTTGGTAATTTGTATTGTTTTCTTGAATTCATGATGTCTGAATCTTCAAATGTTGCTGTTACGGCTGTTGCTAAGCCAGATTTGGCATATCCTGTGTCCAGTGGAAGAGTTACTAGTGTTCTTATAAATGGACGAAATTTTGCTGCTTGGTGTTGATCGTTGAAGTTATTTCTTGGTGGACGGGGAAAGAGTCTTTGGCTTCAAGGACGTGTTCCTCGCCCTAAAGATGATGATACAAAGGAAACCCAGTGGGATGTTGATAACTATTTGATATTGGGATGGATGTTTGGATTTATGGAGTCTTCGGTCTATAATATGTTTATGTATAATGAGACGGTTGTCAATTTGTGGAATGCTTTAACTGCCATGTATGCCCCACATTCAAAGAATGAGGCTCGATATTTTGAATTGTATCAGGAGATTGCTAGTGCCAATCAGGATAGACTTGGATTGAATGTTGCTCAATTTTTTGGATATTTACGTGTACGGTGGGATGAGATGACTCAATATGAACCAGTCAATGACTTTGGGACAGTGGCTAATGTAGCAGTCAAGAGACTAGATCGTCATCACACATATGCATTTCTGATAGGGCTTAAGCCTGAATTTGAGTCACTTCATACCAAAATCCTTAATTCCTCTCTTGTATCATCCTTGCTTGAGACCTTTGCCATGGTTGATGAAGATGAGCGTCGACGTCTTATCTCGGTCCCGACTCCCATCCCTGCCGCTGCTAGTAATAATGATCAGAAGGCCCTTGGTGCTCGTGGTTTCTAGTTCTCGTCCTCCAGCTGGGAGGAAATTTTGTCATCATTGTGGGAACAATGGTCATATCAAGGATACTTGTTGGAAACTACATCCCGAGTTTCACGCTCAATTCCAGAAGAAGATTAATATACACACTAGATCGGCAACAATAACTAATACTTATGTAGCCACCAGTAATTTGGCCGAGTCATCTATCATCTCTTAAGTAGCAGCTTTACAGGTTCAGGTGTCTCATCTTATGTCTCAGAAGACTCCTACTATTGCTATTGCTCATGTCTCTGATCCTCCTACCTCCACTGCCTCAGGTACTCCCACTGCACTTCATATTCATATTGAGTCACCTACATGGATTTTGGATTCGGGGGCAAATGATCATATGACTGGTGAGTTATCAGTTTTTTCTACACCATTGGAACCTGTTAAAGGTTCGGCACAGTTAGCTGATGGTTCAAGGACTGTTGTGAGCGGTAGAGGGACTGTACAACTCTCTCATGAAATTACTCTTATCTTTGTTTGTCATTTACCTAAATTTGCTATGAACCTTTTATTTGTTAGTCGCCTAGCCAAAGGTCTAGATTGTGCTATCATTTTTTTGGCTGATCGTTGTTTTTTGCAAGACCGTCGTACGAAGATGATTTTTGGCAGGGGGTATGAGCAGGATGGACTATACTACTTTGACGATCCACCTCCCCTTCAACCACCAGATCCTATTATTCGAGTTGCATCTTCTATTATTTTTTTATTTTCCTGTTTCATTTTCTTTTAGAGACTTACATTTGTGGCATGCTCGTTTGGGGCATGTCAATTTTCAATATCTTTGTTCGTTATTTCCTTCGTTGATTAATGCATGTAAACACTTTCAGTTTAAATGTGAAATTTACGAGCTTTCAAAACATTGTCGGAAGCCTTCTATTTCTCGCATGAATAGATCTGTTGCTGCGTTTGATTTAATTCACTCTGATGTTTGGGGTCCATCTTATGTTACTGCTATGTCTGGACACAGATATTATGTCACTTTTATTGATGACTTTTCTAGATGTACATGGGTTTATTTGCTTAGGAAAAAACTTGATGTCTCACATGTGCTTAAACAATTTCTTACTATGATCAAAACCCAGTGTCAAACTGTTATTCGATCGATTCGTTCTGATAACGGGGGGAGTATATTTCGGGTGATCTTGTCTCTCATCTTTCTAGTCTTGGGATTTTTCAGCAGCTTACATGTCTATATACTCCTGAACAAAATGGCGTACCTGAGCGTAAGAATCGCCACCTTATGGGCATTTCCCGTTGCCTTTTGAAGGGAATGTCAGTTCCTCAAATTTTTTGGGACATGTCTGTTCTAACCACAACATATTTGATTAATAGAGTTCCTAGTCGAATCTTAGGCAGGCAAACTCCTTTAGGTCTTCTTCATCCCGAAAAATCCCTTTTCTCTATTATTCCTCGTGTCTTTGGTTGTATTTGCTTTGTTCAAAACAAGAGTCCTACTCGAACAAAGTTGGACGATAGGTCGATCCGTTGAGGATCTTCCTCGTCCTATCCCTATTCTTGACCCCCTAGTATAAATGCTCCCGTTGTTTCTCCTACTTCTTTGCCTCCCATTACAGGTCCTCCTACCAAGGTGTATAGTCATCGCTCTCATCTCCTTGTGCTGAACTCCTCTACGAACGAAGGTACTGATCATCCCCCCTCTTCACGATCACGGAATCTCTTCACAGTGAGTCTCTTCACACCCACACGATCACGGAGATCATACCGCCTCCTTACTTCCTGCTCTTCTTCCCCCTCTTCATCATCACCATCTTCTTGTCCCTCCTCATCACCCTCAGCCGCACCCCCACTCTCTGCCTCATCATCATCCTCATCCATATTTTGACCATCACGTGCACCATTAACCCTGATGTCATAGCCATTTTCAATTTCATCTTCGCATATCTCGTCTTCTGAAGAAAAATCCTCATCACCAATTTCAAAATTTAAATGTTTTCTTCCACCTAATTTTGAACCACGAGGCCGTAGTCCTTCACGTCTAGGTGGAGTAACCTTCATTGATCTTTTGTTCTTACGAGATAACCCATCTTGACATGCATGCTCATCACGGTTCCTCAACACTTGATATGGTCTCTAAAAAAAGAAAAACATCACGCAAAAATTATTTGATATGATTCTGAAAATATAGTTAGAGCAAAACTTTATCAGACCCAAGCTAAAACGGACATCTGCAAAAGTATAAAAGCATGAGAGAATATTACCATAGACTCTCCATTTTCCGTTCCAGAATAACCTGTGTATCTTCCATGATCTCTAGGTGCCTTCCTCTCTCTTGTAGATCGACGAACATTGTTAGGAACTAACTGCAAAAGCCAAAAGCAAAATAGGAAGAGAATTAACGTTTTAACCAGTGACTAACTGTAGTAGAAAAGGCTATGTATTTGTACCTTATGACTAAAGGCAGTTAAATATACACACTTCCATGTAAATGAGCAAGAGTATACCAAATGCCAAAATGTGACAGGACAGGGACAATCAACTTTTCTATCAAAGAATGAACCAGTGAACAATAACAATACTGTTGAGGATGTTGCCTAGCTCAGAGCCATATACAGCTTTAAGGTTTAAACTGAGGAGGAATATTCATACTACACTGCAGAAACGCACAAGACTCACCATCGAAATTCTTACCGACAACACGATGTTATTGCTGAGGAGAGAACAGTAACTATGATCATGTGAATTATGTGTTTAAATCTCAAGCCAACAAGAGATAGAGTGCCCTCGCGAGCTCAATCTCCGAAACCATGGATTTAGAAGCATAATTATACAAGCAATCTATAACAGCATGGTGTACTGTAGTGCAATTTTCCTTTTCCACTGCACGGCAATTTTCCTTTTCCTCACAAAAATGACGCTTACAAATTTTATGGGACATGATAGTTCATGCGACTTGAATTGATAAAACTAGGCTCTTCGTGAATATAGAACACATTTAAAAGTGTTGACAAAAGACTTCCCCAGAGCCACTCTGTACAGAAGTTTGCAGCAAGAATCGAGGATTTACACTTGTATTTGCATTATGTTCCTTGGCAAGCTCAGAATCATCTTTCTTTTTTGTGTTCCTAACGGTGGAGTTACAATCCATATTTGAACCTGGTAAATTTTAAGCCCTGTTGGTCCGAGAACTGAAGCGCACTTGCATGGAAAATAAGAATGCGTCATCATACACCATTAGAAGTAATCAAACTGAAAATAAGAATGCATCATCATACATCATACATCATACATCATTCATCGTTTATTATTCATATCCAGACATGAGATGAGTTTCACAACTAGATGTAACGAATTTACAGAAGCTATTGTTTTAATCTCCCAAATAATTTTTTAACCTCTTAGAGACCTAAATTCACATAATGCCATGATCACACTTCTTCCGGATCGCCTCTACATTTGGCAGTCCACCAGCATCATAATCAAACATAAGCTGCTCCTAAAGACTCATAACAGAGTAAATAGTTGGCTAAAAACAACGAAATTCATAAAAGACAATAAAAAATTCAAATAACATTTAGAGAAAGAGAGAGAGGGAGAGGCAGGAAAGAACGGGTACGCATCGAATATATATAGTGTCCAAAAGGCGAAAGCGGGAGGAAATGTTTGAGAAATAAAATCAACGGAAAATTATTGATTTGACCATCTAGCTTCTACGTGTTTTTTATTTGATCATAGTTTACAAAAATTTAATTTAATCATCATAATTTACTTAACGTTTTAATATGATCATTTTATCGCTCTTCATGATACATTAAGTGATGACGTGACATTAAAATATTATTTTATAGTTTCCATCTCATATATTATATATTTTATTTTATCAAAAATAATTTTTTTATCAATTTGGTCATCATAGTTCGCGCATGTTTTCAATTTGATCATCAAAGTTTAAAAAATTTCAATTTGATCATCATAATTTACTTAACGTTTCAATATGGTCCTTCTGTCTCTCTCCATTAAAAAAAATAAATTGTATCGTAATAAATTGAAGAACATGTGGCCAGTTATTATTTTTCATGGATTGTTATTACATTGATGTTGGCTATCTAAGAGAGATTAATGTATGATTTGTAATTTCACTTATTATGCAACTATATTTATGTATCAAACTTTATGAGGTATATTTAATGTCTTTGCAAAATATCACCTGTTAAAGTGAGCTTGTTCGCAACTCATAAACATGTTAAATGCAATATAATATAACTATTTCAATTCTCATAAACTTATTAAACATAATATAATTGTTTCGATACTTATAAACATGTTAAATACAATATAACTGCTTCGATATTTATAAACTTGTTCACTACAATATAACTATTTCGATACTTATAAACCTATTATATCAAATTGCATCATTTTTTCCTTTATTTTTTTTGTCAAAGTATTTTATTTAATATTGAAATCATTTTTGTTATTAGGGATTGTTGATATCGTTAAGGACTTCTCCTTCAAATTGCTATTTATATGGAATTCATTCAACAATTATGATATGTTCATATCATACAATTGAAGAGGTAAAAAATACATATTGTCACGTGGAAAAGGGGACGTACCTAACGGCTTGCGGAAAACGGTAAAAAGCGGAAACATGTTACAAAACTGAAGTCACAAGGTACCCATAAACAGATGATCAACACCTCAAGAACGAGATCAACACCTCAAGAACAGGGATCATCATTTTAGGAACAAGAAAGAGTACCAGAACGAGAAAGAGTATCATAACGGGAAAGAGTATTAGAGCAAGAAAGAGTTTCAGAACAGGAAAAGACTAAGGGGACTTATTCCTCCAGAAAAAGGATGTCAATACTCGAAGAACTACCCTGATCTACTAAATGAATTTTGTATTAAAAAGTACAAATTGGGGGATATTTTAGAAAATATATTTTCCTATGAACTTATTTTTAAGTAAAATAAAATTAAAGGAGTGTCCATCTAGAAAACTAGATAGAAATATAATACAATTAATATAAATTATTAAGGATGATGATGTAATTTACTCAAATAAAATTTTATTCAAGGCTTAAAATGGCCGTTTTCCGCCCTAACTACTCACTCATGCCCCTCTAAATCACTCAGAGTCTGAGTTATCCGTTAATTTATTTTGAGAATTTACTTCAGAAAGATCTGAATAAAAAATGAAAGTAAGATCATTTGAGATTTTAAAATGAAATCAAATAATATGAGCTGAGAAGAAGACTAAAATGCTCTCGAGCTAGACCATGGTCTAATATTTTATCGTTAAAATTTATACTCGCTAGACTAGGGTTTAGCAAAAAAGCTTTTTGCTAAGTCCTTATATAACACTCATGAATTTTAAATCAAAAAAATTTAAACTAAAGAGACAACTTAGTCTTTTTCTCTTAAATAAGGCCGAAATTTATTAAAAATTAAAGAAGAGTGCTGAAAATCATTTTCTTCATTTGCAATGGGCATTTTACAAAAACATACAATTGGCCTAATTTTTACTTATCCTAACCTTTGACCCACTTTCTCTGCATTTTTTTTTTATTTTTTTCCTCATTGCCCTTCTTACACACTGACCCACACACTCTATCTTCACCTTCATCTCTCTCGTTTTCCCGAACCCATCCCTCCCACCTCCATTACTCTTATTTCTCCTTATTCATTTTCTATTTCTTCAGTTTCATTTGCTTTATGAAGGATTTGTTAATTTTTATGGATTTAATTAACAGTTGTTGATTTAATGGATTTTGTTAATTTTTATAGGTTTTGTGGGATTTTGTTAATTTTGGGAGAGAAAGAACGTATAGCGTGGAGAAAGAGGCATAATGTTGAGAAAGAGATAGAGCATCGAGAGAGAGGGGGTACACGACGCCCATGCGCCAATTGTGTAGTCTACAATATGGCTACACGACGCTCATATACCCATCGTGTAGTCTACACGATGGCTACACACCATCCATGTACCCATCGTATAATCTATATGATGACTATATGATACCGGTGTATCCATTTTATAGTCTACACGATGACTACATGACTCCCGTGTACCTATCGTGTAGTCTATATGATGACTACACGATGCCCATGTATCCATCGTGTAGTCTATATGATGGCTACATGATCCACTTACCTTTTCTTCATTATTATCCCTCAAAACCATTCTTACACAATATCAAATCATATGTCAATTCATTATTCTTCAACACTCAACCTCCATATTTATTTATATTTAAATAAATATATAAAATTAAATATATTATATGTGTAGTGTACATGATGGTTACACGATTGTTGTGTAGTCATCGTGTACCCGTGGCCCACCTCCCACTTACATTTTCTTCATTTTTTTCTCGATATTTTTCTTACACAACATCAAATCAAATACCGATGCATTATTCTTCAACATTCAACCTCCATATAAATTTATTACATGTGTAGTGTACACGATGAGTGCACGACGATCATGTACACTACATGATGATTGTGTAGTTATCGTGTACACTATACGACAATCGTGTACACTACACGATGGCTACACTCCACGATGATCATGTAGTCATCTTGTACACTACGATTTCTCTCTCTTTCTCTTAAATCTGGGAAAAAGCTAAAATTAACGAAGGCCATCAAATTTTGGTCAAAATTCACCAATTTTTCGCTAAAATTCTAAAAACAAAATTACAATTTTAGCTCTCAACCCTGATTTTTTCAAAAAATAATAAAGATATAAAATCATAAAGCAAATGAAGCATGAAGAAATAAAAAATGAAGAAGGAGAAATGAGAATAATGGAGGCAGGAGAGATGGTTCGGGAAAATGGGTTTCTGGGAAAATGGGTTTCTGGGAAAATGAGAGAGAGATGGCGATGGAAGATGAAAAAAGAGAGTGTGGGCTAGTGTGTAAGAAGGGCAACGAGAAAAAAGTGAAGGGAGGGTGAGCCAAGGGTTAGGATAAGCAAAAATTATATCAATTGTATAGTTTTGTAAATTATTTTATCTAGGGTACAGTTTAGTAAAAAAACCCCATTTACAATGTGCATTTTATTTTAGAGAAGATCACCAATTTGGCCATCGTAGTTTGAATATGTTTTCAATTTGGTCATCATAGTTTAAAAAGTCTCAATTTGGTCATCATAATTTACTTAACGTTTCAATATGGTCCTTCTATCACTCTCCATCAACGGGCATGTTGGCGTGGAACGTTAAGGCATGGCGCGGCACGTTAAGTGATGATGTGGTATTAAAATTTTATTTTATATTTTTCACTTCATATTATATATATATTCAAAAATATTTGTTTTTACTATTTTTTTTACTTTTTACCTCTCTCCTCAGTAAAAAATCAGATTCGCTATCTCTCCCCTCCCCTTCATCTCTCTCGAAGCTTTGCTTCTGATGTGTATGTTCAACGCGTTGCTTCGGGTCTTCGATTTTCTTAGCTTCCATCGGTTTCGCAAGCACGTAATCTTCTATTCTTTATGTATCCTTCCTTTACTTGTATTTTTTTCGTAAGTTTTGTTCGTCTTTGAAGTTCTTCTCAGGTTTTTTGAGTATTCCTCCTTGAAGTTATTCTCCTCGACAAATTAATCGGAGGGTGTAAAAGGCTTGTCTCTTTGTCGGGTCCATAGAATATTAACTTCTTTGTTGATTTTATTTAGGGATTTATTCAATTTATGATTTTTAAATTATCCCTTAGGGTTTTGAAATAGGGGTTTTAATTTAAGTTGTTTCTTCACTGAATTTTTTAGGGTTTTGAAGTGGGGGTTTTAGTTTAAGTTGTTCATTTACTAAAAATCTAAGTTTAATTTTTGTTACAATTATTAGGAACTTCTGTTACAGTTATTCAGAGGGTAATATTTAGCAAGGAAATAGAACTTCGTGCATATTACTTGGCCATGTTTAAGTGCTCTGTTATGTCATTGGCTAACGACAAACTTGGAGAAAATAATGACTTTTATTATGCTTTGTCATGTCATTGTTTATAGTACTTACTGCTTGCATATTTTCTTTAGTTCAATGAAATAAAAATAAAACGAAATAATTAAGCAAGCTATAAAACATAATTATATTGTATTAAAACATGATTACGATGAAGAATCTTTCCTCCTCTCCCCCACTAACACGGGTTTTAGTTATATTATTTTGTTACTTAGTTTCGATATTATTGTTGCACACATATGAAAAGATTTTTTTTGTTATTATGTAGTCATGTCATGTGAATCAAATGACATTGAGTATGACAGCAGTGACAATAGTGATAAAAGTGTTATGAACGTTGACTTAAGGGCATTAGTTGAGAGTGTTTTTGAAATGGACGATGATGAACAATTTGATGCCATTGATGATGCACTTAATTTTAATTCTGAACATGTTGATGATGTTGGTTCTGATTACCGTTTGGAGGAACATTTAAACTCTCCTAGGAATTCAGACGATGATACAAAGAGATACCCTGAGTTTATGGTTGAACATGACTTGTCCAATATAGTGTTTAAGTTAGGATGAACTAAACTATCTCCCTCTCTCTCATGAATACTCATATAAGTCTACCATTATCAATACTTTTTTCTTATAACCTTTGATTAGCAGAAAAATCTTTTACAATAATTTAGTTAATAATAATTTTACACCATCAAGTAATTGATTATTGATTAAGTTTTAAGTGAAAATTAGTTTAACAATTACTCATAAATAATTTATCAAATCATTCTAAAGGATGATAAAAAATCAATCTTTAACTAATTATCATATCATAATAATTTAAAATTTGATCAGTTAAGAACCCAATTGTGTGAGAAAGTGGGATAATCTTGTGCCTAAAACTAGGAGGAGCTGGTGGTTGTTTCACTATTTGTAGGGATTTTACTTTCAGTTTTGGTTGGTTGGTTTAATTTTTTCAATTCTCGCAATAAATTTTTTTATTCGACAGCAAAATAAAATAAAAATCTCAATTAAATAAATTTAAGTTCAGCTACAACAAAAGAAATTAAGAACAAATTATGTGATTTATGTTAAAAAAACAACATTATATTGCAATTTTAATGATAACAAAATAAGTATAATTTTATAAGATAGATTGATATAATGATTATATTTTATAAGATATGAGCGTGTTTTGAATCCTAATATCACATTTGATAAAATTTATGATGACAAAAAATATAAAAATAAAACAGTTGCTAATTTGTCATTGGTATTTGGTGTAATCTAACTCGAGTCGTATCAAAAAAAGACATTTTGCGTGCAAGTCACTCATAGGGAAAGAACTGTCTACCAAACAGCAATTCCATCCCGACCGTCAATTTGTTTTATCTGGCAAAACTCTACCAACCTAGCAATACAGCGTTTCCAACTTTTCAGCTCCATCAATGACCACGCCGGCACGTCGCACGGAATCAAACAACGGCCACACCATCTTCCGGTAGTGGAGAGGTCTAGAAAGCTCTTCGTGGAGGTCGATATAAACGGCATCGACGCCAATCTCTCTGAGACGAAAAGCTAGCTTCTCGCCGACGCGGGAGGCGGTCTTAGAATCCCATAACTTGTAAGATCTGGGGAAGCGGTTGATCTTGGAGCGGTAATCGTTGATGAACTCTTGCTCAGCGGAGGAAGCCATGGCAATGATAGAGGAGGTGATGGGGTTCGTGACCTGCGCTGTGATTTTTCGGCATGAGAGCGCGAGCCGGAGAAGGTGACTCTGATTTGCGGACATTGGACACATACACACAGAGCCTAGACGGAGAGTCCGATATTATCGAACTTTTACCGAAAGCTAATTTTATTACTTAGAATTTACTGCAGTGGGAAGCTGAAAGATAACACTACTGCATGCGAGTCCCTTTAGGAAAGAAAACAGACGAAAGAACAAAGGGGCAGGCTGCAACTCTATCTTTTGTCCTCGTCTTCCCAAAAACAATGGTTTATTTACTTATTTATTCCTGTAAAAAATTGGGTTAAATTCAACTTGGGAGTATAAATTTTTAATGAAACAGAACAGTGACGAGAGAAGAACAGAGTAACGGTAGACCAAGGACCTTAGATATACAAAAAAACCGTCAATACAAATAAATTATTGACAAAACTCAAAAGCTGTAATCTGTTTTGAATATATTCTTGCTCAGAGATTTTGATCCATCCCTTAAACCGATTAGTCCACCATTTTTATCGCCTTCATAATCAACAGCTTTGCCTTCTTCTTTGTTGTTTTCTTCCACATTGTTGAAAGCTGGATGGCTGAGAATGCGATTCAGCAACAGTGTCCCTCTAAGAGCATTCGTCAATGGCAAATGTCCTTCTGGAGTATCATAATTGAGCTCCCAAATGAACTCAGTCGGAAAGGACCTGTAGTTGTACTGCTCAACTTCTGTATCTAGCTTCTTCATCCAACCAACTTTAATGAAAAATTTGGTAAAGTCTTCATTAACTTTCTCGAAAATCTTCTTCTGGACACTGTAGCCAAACTTTCCACCGCTGTGATTTCTCCAGAGTTCATCGATGGTTCTAAGGTCAGTTTCTGATATGAACTGGACTTCGGAGAAATAGACATAGCCTCGCTTCTGGGCCGCATCGCCCGCAAGGACTATCAGAAGGCGGCGAGTCTCTTCGTCGGCTTCACGGAAGTTTCCGGTGGATAGATGGTGTTGGAGTTGTTCAAAGGAAATAGTTGGACAGGTGGAGGCCGTGAAAATGGTTGCAGGAGAGAGAGAGGAGGTTGTTACCGTGGAGGACAGAGAATGGGAGACAGAAGTGAATGTCCTACTGCTGCCGTCGTGTCTGAGGAATAGAGAGGAGGAGAAGGCTGAGAGAGCGGTGACAGATGTGTTGCGCTTGAGAATAGAGTGATGGTTGTGGTGGAGAGACTTCAAAGAATTAGAGGCCATGGAGGGAGAGAGAGATAAAGGCGTTAGAAGTTTTACAAATTTGAAAAGGGCAGGAGAAGTGTGGAAGACCAGAAAATCAAAACTTTCAGAGGAGAGTATGAATTGACATGGCTTTCAATGCTTTTCGACAGATAAGAAATGAGTGATTCAATGCTTTTCGACAGACAAGAGATAAGGAATGAGTGAAGAGGAGCGAAAGGATCTCATGGACAGCAATGTGACCAAGCAATTTTGATTAGCTAGATAGATGAGGGTGTGAGACTACTGCTTTTTCTGATTTTCTACATATCTCATACCAAACATGATCGTACTTAGACTACTAGACAATTTCCTTTCATTTTCTTTAGTTAATTTCCATTAAAATCCCAGCCCCGTTTCAAAATGAAAAAGAAGGAAAATTTCAACCCCAAGTTATTCATACTTGAACTATCAACTATGTCATTCTGATCAAAAAATGAATGATTTAGATCTGTTTTCCAATCAAAAATGAATTATTTAGATCTGTGTGAAAGTAAAAAGAAAAAAAAAATTAGAATTAAGTTTGGTTTTTTGATCAAATTTGAGCCGTTTAATTTTAATCAGACCAGAACTAGAGAAGGTGAGTCAGATGGACACCTAATAACGAACATAGAGATCATGTTCAATCCGATCGGTTCCTCATGTTTTAAAAAGAAAAGATCATTTCAAAATGAAAGATAAATTAAAAAAGATATAAAAAATGTCACATCAAAAAAGCACATTTTTTACCTTTTATTTAAGGTCGACCTGAGCCGTTAAAATGAACGGCCAGCCTAGATCGGTCAAATATCATTTAATGGACAACATTCTGAGAAATCCAGTAATTATGCATTGTACTCTTCCACGCGAACATAAATTCCAGTATGAGAACTCAACACTACTTTCTATAATATGTCATGATGTGTTTTAGAACATAATACTTCAATCCAGATATGGAAGAGTACTATAAATTTTCTCCTTCCACACAGCAGCAAGGTGGGATGACTAATATGATCATGCAAAGAACAAAACAATGTGACAGGGCAATATAGATTCTCCGTTTTCCCATAAAAAGACTGCAACATAAAAGTATTGTAGTTTAAACCTAAAGTAAGATGCTCTGATACAGCAAAAAACACCTAAGAATTTATGAACATGTTAGCATTATGTACAGATCCTGTAAGTTCAGTATGAGAAGAAAGTTAGCTAAGAACTTGGAAAACATCATTCGGTTAATCATCTGAAACATGCATATTATAACGGCGTGCTAAGGAACGAGCAGTTCCATCAGCCATTACACTATCTATTATTTCATATTTCTTATAATTTCCCTTGAGAGAATCTTGCTGCTGCTTTGCAAGCTTCTCCTCCTCCAACAGTTGTTGCTACAAAAGTAGATTGTGTATTAGAAGAATGTAAAAGACAACAAAGATTAGGAAATTGCCCCCTCCTAAATAAAAGAGAGAAAACCACCGGTAGACCTTTAAGAACAGAAAAACTATTTTTGGACCCCAAGTATGTTTTAACGAGATGTGGCATTTTTTTGGGGGAAAAAGAGTACTGAACTTGGAGTCCGCTAGACCAGAGTCAAGAAGCAAACTTTTGCTAGACCATAGTCTACCATTGGGCAACTTCGACTTTTTCACCTGTGTGTATGGTATTTTAGCTACATTTTCGTTAAAACTGCTCAGGGTCCTAATATCGTTATTGTCTTCTCGGTGGTCTATGCACCGCAATTTCCCTAAATAAAAGAATCAGTGAAAAACTGGTAAAGCAAGCAACAGATATTGAAAACTTTCACACCTTGAGCATGAATGAAACTTCAGCAGCATGTTTTTTGGCAAGACTCTTCAGTTTCTTAGCCACCTCAAAATCAGGATCATTCTGTTCCAACCAACGCAATCGAATTTTTCTACCAGGCTTCACTGGGCGATCATCAAACATTTCTGCTTCAGCATGGCGTGCCCTCACAGGCCTTGGCATCCCAGATATCATGAAAGGAAACTGGGCCATAACTGAGACAATAGCATTGACCTGCTTAGAGTTCTCCATCTCCACCAGTGCAGAATGTGGGATATTCATTGGTTCGGTGTAATTCGGAATGAAGTGAACACTAATGACAGTCCCAAACTGATCAAGAGCAGTTCTCAAGACAGATTCAGTAACTTGTGGTGAGAGGTTGTCAACGTAAACTGTCCGTCTCACCTTCTCCTCAAATGCAGCATATTGGTTATCAGCAGAAGACCCCATGCAGGATGTGGGGGGGGGGGGGGGGNGGGGGGGGGGGGGGGGGGATCCTGAAAAAAGATCAATTTTTTTAAAACTAGCCTCATCATACCATTGAAGCAAGCATCACAATGTACGGCTTCTATAGGGTTGTTCATTGATCAACCTTTTAATTGGAAATCAAACACACACATTAGAAAAGTAAAATGTAATAGCTAAATTACAGCAATGAACCAGACATAGTTTCTTATATGAGGAAACATCAGTCGGCCAAAAAATTGTTATATTAACCTGACCATGAAACCAGGTTATTGCATTGCTCACCAGTCGCCACCTTCCATGCCCCATCCGATACAACAATTTATGACCTCTTCCTGAAATAATACGTGTTCTGGTACACTCATTCTAAACCTCATACATTAGCAGTACACTACCCTCCCATTATCCCAGGAAGTATAAATTAAGGCCTCACCTAATCAAATCACTGGAAGCTGTACATCAACAACATGAAAAGCAATATCTCTCTAATCGAACAAAACACACATTCTGAATTATCATCCAAATTACTTTGGAAGAGATCCTGACATATATACACGAATCCATTAAACACGTGTTATTTTTTCCAAAAGAACAGGCAAAACGGCAACTTTCGTTCGTCCCTTACATAAACCAAATCGTTTCTTTGCTCAAACAAAACTAATGGAAGTACTTTATAAAATACTAACTCTGTTTTTTTCCGATTTTGAAATACAGTGACTCGATATTCACTTTCAGTTGGCTTAATTTTCAAACTCTCTTCACTTCACGTCCTCAACAAGGAAGCAGATTTTGATACAGATATCGACCAACGCCGACACTCATAGGGGGAAGACATTTGCTCACGGTGTATTACCAGCGTGACGACATTTCGACGATATCTCAACATCACGGTGACACCCAGTCCTAAAGCTTCAATTTGGTCGATTTCCGGCATTGTTTCGCCGGTATTTCGACGAAATAACACTAGAGAAAAGGAATGGAAGAAGGATGATAGAGAGAAAGAGAACCTGACGGTGGGTTGGTCGAATCGCAGAAGAAGATGGAGGTGCTAGGGTTGCGCGGCACAGGTGACACCGGAACTTACAGAAGCCAGGAGAAGATGCTAGTGGATGAACCCAAATATAAAATAGAATTTAACAATTGACCTACTACTTTATGAGTAACTTCCAAAAGTACACCCTTCGACGGTCATCTTGCCAGAGTTTTAGACCCCATCTCTTTTTTGGCTATTTCAAGACCCTCGATGATACGAAAAAGACTTCCCTACCTCACTAGTTATAACTTTCTTTCTTTTCCCCTTTCCGAAACTCCCGTCTACCTATTTTCAGATGGTTTTACATTTATTTATAGTTTCGTTTGGTTCAATTTCATAGAAATATAGTTTGGTTTGGTTTAGTTTTGTAGAAACTCGGAGTTTTTATTTGGTTAAAAAATTCTTCTTAATATGAGGTTCCGAGTTTTTTAGAATAAAATTGTTGAAATATGATTATAAAAAAAATTATATATGAAAGTAAATATTATTATGTTTCGTAAATATTGTGTGATAATGTATTGAGACGTTAAATATTTCTATTACTTTTTAAATATAGATGGAAGTTAACATCAGGTTGTTAGATATTTGTTGCAACCATTCATATTTTAAATTTACATAGTTACGGTTTTACTTTTTTTTGTTTAATTTAAGTATTTTGCTTATTTTTCTGTACATCTTGTTATTAGATATTTATTACGACTGTAAATGAAGGCGTGATGTTGTCTTAAGGAATGATGCTACCTCATCATTGGCGATTAATATTTATGTTATTTTAGTTATAAAGATTTGAATGTTTAGTTTTAATGTTGGAGAATTAAATGGTCAGTTTTAATGTTGTGACAGGCAAGAAGTATATTATTATTTCAGTTTTGAGTTGTGACTTGTTAGAACATCATTAAAATGTCGTGTTGTTTTCATGTTGAATTTTGATGTTTAGTTCTAAAGGTTTTATCATTTGTGTTGAATTCAAATTATTATTCTATAATTCGTAATTGAAATTTTGTTGTGGGTGAGATTTTAGAATTCTTAGACATTGTCATATATCACGAAGAATATCAAACTCAACAATCAAGATTTGGGTTATTCAATTCAGAGTGAACATCAAGATAAACGGTTATCATTATTTAAATAATGAATGAAGAAATGTCTAAATAATTATTTCAGGTTAGCCTTGATGTTTAGGTCATAACGGGCTGGAACCATACAACAAAATAAACTATAGACAAAACAAAGAGCTCGATCTTCACTCAGCAGACAATGTTATATAACATTTAATGCTTTGACACTTAAGAGTTGGTCAATATTAGTGGACTCTCTAAAGCATAATTATGAGGGTTAGAAATCATGTTCCCTCCATTAAGCAACTCAGACACCAACTGCTGACAATGTGACATGTAAAGCGCGACACAGGGAGATTGATAGTTTAACCATAAACATAGAATGGTTGACATTTATCCGTCATGCATTCCAAACCTCTATAGAATGTAATGTCACCACCTGCTTTTTAAACTTCTATAAATACGAACTAAGGTAGAATTTCAAAGATAACTTATTTTCCTCTTGAAAAAAAATTAATATACTTGTTAGCTCGGTCAAATATTAACCCGAACTTTGGAGGCTTTTTTATCAAGCCACCACCTTAGAAAATTTATCCCTGAGCTATCTTGTAGGACTCAACTCAGATTGGCAGATTATAACTCTTAGGAGATTTCTTGCTTCAACAAAATTTGTAGAGAAAATTTTATCGTTCAACCAAATCAAACCAACCAATATTTCAACCTTGAATTTATATATCCTTACTGGTCCGATTTAATTCCATGTATGGACGAACAAGTTTGATTTAGTCCAATTCGATTTTCTTAGTAAATAAATAACTGAACTAAATCTTGAATAAGCCTAATCTCTTAGAGTTTTCTTCTATTAAAATCTAACAACCGGATTTTGACTTTTTCTACCAAAGTACCCAAAATGGCAAAATTAGTCAAATAAAAATGAAGGTATTAAAATCGGCAATTGCCTTCCAATGCTAGACTCTAAATGGGGGAATGATTTCCTTCATTATGAAGTCAGATAAAGCTTCATTGAGTATTGATTCAGATATTAAATTATATAAGATTTTAATTTATGATAAGCTCATACATTTATCATTCATTGTAGGATTCAAGAGGAGAAATACATAATTAGACAGGCCAAATATTTATCTAGCTCAAATTATGAACCATATATGAGGATTGATGTATAAATAGTGATTATAACAATGAACTACTTAATTATTTGAGTAATTAATAACTATAATTTCAAGAGTGCAAATCTAAGTTTATAGTGGAATAACTTAAAAAATAATAAATTAATTGTCAATAATATTGGAGCTTGAGGTTTTAGGTCCACGGATTCGCATTCTACCTCAATAAACACTAGTTGGATAAATAAATAGTTTAGAATGCCAATTTTTAAATTATTAACATTCCATAAATATGGATAATGGGAGTGTACTTTTATCACATAGTATATGGTAAGAACCATATATATATAATGTGCTTATTTAGTACATTAAAATTAGATTAGACAGTGTGGTGGGACCATACTATCTAATTTCCAATGAATTTTGATTTTTTCTTGAAAAAGATCATACTATGTAAAGACTCTTAGTGCTCTGTTAGTGTTACTGGTGGGCCAACTCACCTAGCTAGTGGTAGGTGGTCATTTACTAGATAAATGTTATTTGATAAGAGTTATTAGATAAATGTTATCTAATTATTTCGAAGTAAAAATTATCATGTAACACATAAGAGTTATATGATCATTCAAATTATAGACAATCTTATTAAGAAATATCTAATTAACTCAAATGTTGAACTAAAATGATCTCTTCCTTTAGGTGAAGGATATCACGTAACATATGAGTCATGTGTCATCATATGGGCGGTCATCTCCCTTAGATGGATATAGTCATTAATTTGATAAATATTTTTCACCAATTTTGATATCCTCCTCTTCATATAACTAGTAATTAATATATCAAAATAGGAAACACATAAAAAATTCAATCTCACTCACTCACTCTCTCTTTTTCATAAATTACAATTTTTGTAGAAGATAAAGAGACTTCTCAGTTCTTAGAAAAATTTGGCTACTAGAGAGAATTAGACTAGAGTTTTCCTTTTTCCCTATCTCACTTTATCGTTTGTCGATAACGTTGTGGGATCGTAAAAATTGAATCTGTGATCCATCATTTTTCATTAAACGTCCATATATCCATCCATCATTCTAGAAAACTAATTTCAGATCAAACGATCTGATCATTAAGCATAGCGTTTTCGCTGCACACGCATGTTCTTAGTTTATGAAACAAACATTAAATTCTTTTTAGTATCGCATACTTCTGTATTTTTAAATTATTTACAAACTGTATTTAGTTTCTTCCACAATGTATATTGTTTATGCAATTGTTTAAGACTTTATATAAATTACCATACAAAAGGATATTGTAGATGTCTTAAATCTTCCTTCATCAACCGTCAAGAGTTGATACACGTATCTCAATGAATTAGTACATGATTTTCAAAATGAAAGAACGATCGTGAAGGAAATAAGCGTGACATCACTTTGATGCTCCACCTATTACACTCCGATGATCAAGTTAGCATAACGCCCCTGTAACTTGTACAATTATCTAGAAATCATATTTAAATTTCGTTTACAATGTACCTTGTTTATGCTATTGTTTTAGACATTATGTAAATTGCCATAAAAGGATATTGTAGATGTCTTAAATCTGTCTTCATCAACTGTCGATAGTATCCACGCGTCGCTCTGTGATTTAATCCATGATTTGTAAAATGAAAGAACGATTGTGAAGGTAATATACATGACATCGGAAATTTGGTACCCGACCTATTACACTCCAAAGATCAAGTCAGCATAATATTTTAGAATAATAGTTGTGATAATTGTGATACAGAGAATCGCACATGCCTTTTAAGTGGAAGGTACATTTGTTTATAGAGATACAAATATGATATTGTGTACATTGATTATCTCTTTCATGTTAGTTAGGGAATAAGAGATATGAAGGATAATATCTCTCTATTTTTATTATCTTATGACCTTCGTAATCTACTTGTTTGGATGCTAAGAGTTTCCTTATGAGAGTGATACTTAGTCGTTCTCCTAGGATCAAGATAGACGTTGACAGACGGTTGTTGAAATAGGCCTCAGCCACAACTCAGGGCTTCAGTTAGGGTTGGGGGCTAGGACCCTGCAACTTGAGATCAGATCTCTGCGCTCATACTATCTCCAGTCTCTAGAAAAGATGTAGACTTCTCGATCTCGATCAGTGATTTAGCTTGAGCCCTAATCGATGTTGGACGTATCCTCAATGTCTTCCAAGACATGCCTGAGATCATGCCCTGGTTGGTGACCTCTTGGATAGCTCATCAACTCAGACCCGTCATGTGAATGTCTTTTCATCGGCATGTACAACCAATGTTATAGGGCCTTAAGTAGGCTTGATCTCGGACCTTGAGATTTGGACTAAGTAGTTTTTTCCCTTTACAATTACATCTGAAATGTTTGCACAAAAACAATATACAATTGATAAAGAGTGTACACAAATTATTGTGAGTTGACTTGTAAACATATATGAAAGGATGAAAATGATGTGAAAAATATAGGTCAAAAGTAAAAAGTGTAGGGACAAATGAACTAAGACAGTGTTTGGTTCTGAAGAATTAAATATAATGGAAATGACTACAAGAATAAAAATTAAAATGAAAAAAAAATGAATGTTAGTAGGAGAGAGGGGGAAGTGGTGAAAAGTGAATTAGGATGCAATGCTTGCTTAAAAAAAGAATTAGGAATGTAATGGGATTCCATGAGGTGAATAAATAAATGTAGATTCATATATGAAGTGCAATTGTTTAATTTCTAGACAACCTAAATTTTAGTTTAACACATAAGACGCGAGCATTCACAATGAAATTCACATTTCACCGCATCTCTTTTGTTTAAACTAAACAACTATAACATCTTAAACACTATTTTCAGATAGACTATTAAAATCCAAAAATGCTCGTTTCTTTATTTAATGCATTTCTCACATGCAAACCCATTGCGCGAAGAGTCTAAAATGGGTATAGTCTAATAATGATAAAGTTGCATGCATTAATATTGATAAATATGGTGCAACGTATCATGATATATTTTGAATCATGATCTATTATTTTGATCTATACCTAAATAGTTCTTATAAATACTTTAAACTTTTATTAACAGAACGTAGGTTCAAAGAGTGATCGAGTTGGGATACTTAATTTTTTCCTCTTTAATCTCCTCTAACAAGTGAGATAATGATAAATAGAAACATTTGGAGATTATTCTCTCTTTTTCCCTCTTTATATATCATACATAACTCAGACAACATGTTTTGACCATTTTATATCTTTTGATTTGTCAGTCTACAAACAACACTCAAGATTTTATTAGCATTAAAGTAATGAAAAATGACAGAAAAAGTCACTTTCCAGCTCAAACTATAAAAAATGGTCGATTTTTTTTCCTATTTACAAAAATTGTCGAAAATGACCAAAGTAATTAGATTATTTACCAAAATTACATAGATGTAAATAAATAATTCACCATATTTCCGGCCATTTTTGTAATAAAAAAGTTTTCCGAACATTTTTATAGTTGGAGCTGGAAAGTTGATCATTTTTACAGTTCTCCCTTAAAGTAAATGACATTGGGAGACCAGTAACAAAAAAATGAACAAAGCATATTACAAATGATGATAAAATCAAAATGATCCAGTTGAAATAGGAGTATATGAGTCCAGTAAGTAAAAAGTCTAAAAAAATTTCTTCTTGAGTGATTGACTACCCATCTGTGCAGCTTTAAATGAAATGATCAAGTTGACACTGGTGTTGTGCTAAAGATATTGTGCATATGAACAAACTAGTTACTCGAGATTAAACATTGAACAAGAAATGAGTTGGGTGTTTGGTGTTGTGCTAGGGTTCTTTGTTCTTTGAGATAAAGAGCAATTGATAAATGGAGTTCTAACTATTTGGAATTAAATTTGTTTAATTATAATTCAATGTTTGAATTTTGATACTTCTTATTGTTGGCACAAATAAGTTTTGAGATACCGTGGAAGTCACGTAACTGACAAATTTCTTGCATGCAATCTATATTTTAAGGAAAAAAACCATCCACCGCTATGATGTGCCCACGTCACCACCAAGAAGTAAATGCTTCAAAAGGGATAAATTAATTCCATATATTATCTTCAGTAAAATCCTGATTTGACAAGACACAGAAGCTCATTAGTTGTCACCGAAGAGAATGCCAACTTTAATTTAGCTAATGGTTTTGCTTCACACATTTATCGTAAAAATAATTAGATTGACTCTCATCGGAGAGAAGCCAACTTCAATTTAGTTCATGGTTTTGCTTCATGAAAATAATCATATGGTATTTACAAAAATGTTTGGAAAACTTCAATTTAGCTAATGGCTTAATGTTAAAGATTTTGTAATAATTATATAGATAATGATTTTGTTGTTCGTTCTAATTATTATTTTAAATAATTAAATTTATGGGTATGTGAACATTATTTATTTTGAATTTGTGTGCTGGTCTTATCTTATACATATATATATGTTTTTTAAACTGTGTGCTCCATTTATTATTTAACTTCACAAAATTTATATTTTTTTCTCTTATTTAATATAATAATATATAGATACTGTCCGAGATTTTTTATTGTATATGATTTTTTTTCTAATGAGTACACCTTAATTTAAAAAACCCTCAATTCAGCTGATATATTAGTTCAAAAACCGAAGTTCAGCGCCACCGGCTTTCTATCGGCAATATCAGCATTTGCTGAATTTCTTTTTACACGTTTTCTGCTAAAATCTATTAGTATTCGATTTTTCTTAATTTTCTGTTCAATTCTCATTCTTATATGTAATTTATAATCACCTTCTCCAATCCAATAGCAGCTACAGAACTTGCTACCATCATAGGGATGACTAATTCTATGGTTTCAATCGAACATTCTTCATCAAGTGCGACTACCATGTTGAAGCTCAAGTTGAGCCGGGTCTGATTTTTGCACGAGAAGGTGTATTGGGTTGGTGGGGAACTGAATTAAGATCAAGGATTGGTTTTTATGCAGTGAAAGGTAGTAGAAATGGGGCATAGTTCGAAGAAGAAGAAGCGTGGCGGGGGAGGGAGTGGAAAGAGGAACAAGGGAAGGGCGCCTTTGAAAGATCACTCCTCAAATGTTGGTGATGACAGTGAGCTTCTCTCCGAAGAGATCACTGCCTTGTAAGTGACTCTGCGTCTTCAGCGATTTCCTTGTTGATGTTATTGGTAATCTATTGATGCCTCTAATACAGACATCTGTATTGGAATAGATAAGAAAACGCACTTAACACTCGGAATTTATTTGAAATTTAAAAATGGACTGATACTGCATCAACTCAACTGGAGGATCTACTGTAGGCTGTAAAAATCTTGGATGAAATTGATGAAAGCATATTTTCACCTTGACGGTGCTTATATTGCTAGAGTGCGATGCATAAATCAATTATTGATTGAATGTAACAAATTTGGATAGTTAAACTGCTTTCCAGTACTTCAGCAAATTGGGCAAAGCAAGCCTTTAAGATTTATTCAGGCGTTTGTTGTTTAACTAGTGTGTTAAAACTCGTTAAAGTAAATGAGAACAATAAAACTTCCCTCATAGCGAAGTTGGCAAAGAAAATAATATTCTGCAAATTCTTTTTATTGTAGTACGAGCGAATAAATGAGTCAATTTACCACTTTGTTACCTACTGAACTGTATCTTTGAATTGTAATAACATGCCATGTCATTACTTCTTAGTTAGCAATATTATTTACCTTGCATGTGAAACGTTATAAGGTTATGAGCAGATGAGAGTCTAAGACCATGCTATATATGAAAAGATTGAATGAATTTGTCTCTGTTCACCTCTCTATGATCATTATTACTTGCTACGTTTTGGCTATTATATTCAGGTGTGCCATATTCCAAGAAGATTGCAAAGTTGTATCTGGATCTCCACCTCAACTTAACATCAAGCTAAGGTCTGTGGTGTTTATTGTGCTGGAAACCATTATTGGGTATGCCCGTGATTCATATTTAATTGACCCTTTGCAGGCCCCACTCTAACGATATGGGTTATGAGGACGTAGATGTATCCGCTCTTCTTTCAGTGAAGTAAATATGGTTGTTTAGAGTATTATTTTAGTTGATTGCAGTAAAGGTGCTTTATTATATGTGTTTTATTCTCTCTTGCTCATCAGATGCTTTCCAGGATATCCTTACAAGTGTCCCAAGTTGCAGATAACACCAGAGGAAGGTGTATCAGAAAATGATGCTGATAAGCTTCTCTCTCTCCTTCAAGATCAAGTATGGCTAATTCTTGGTTTGTTATACTACTTGAATGTATTTTATGTCGGGGGATCAATTTGAGAATTTAGACTACACTTGGGGTCAGAATGCAATTTTCTGAACTCAGACCTGCGCCACAGTTAGTCGAGGTGGATGTATTTAACTGGATTGGGTTAACAATATTCAGACTGACTGAGTGAATAACTAATGGTATGAATGGGTCTAGGAAAAGAATAATAATTTGTAGTTGGGTGGTCAGTGCATGTGGACTTCGTGACTTACAAATTCAGAAGAAATAGAGTGGGTAGATTTCTATAAAAATAATTCACCATAATTTGGAAATTGTAACTCTTGTAAGTAGCGATAAAAGATTGTTAACTTTTTATATTCGCATGACACACAAAAGATTGACTTAAGAACTTTCCAGTAAATCACTCATTGACCTTGGAAACTTCAACTCATTGTAAACTTCATTCATGAATTTGTGTGGCTTCCTACGATATAGGATTGAACTCTCTAACCTCATTGGCATTACATATTTTTTCAAGGTAAGAAACATAAACAATTTTTCAATAAAGAGTCTACAAGAAGCAAAAAAGATTGAACAAGAAATCCTCCCGATTGTGAAAACAAAAACATGCGACTCTGAAAAATGTGATACATGTTTTTGCAACAAAGGTTTATGAAAAATATTGCTTCACGAATGCTTCTGGTAAATGTTTTTGTTTCCACAAGATTGTCTACTCCAATTCTACTTTTAGAAACTACCTCTTAGATGACTGGTTATTGTGCGCCATATGCTCTACAGGAGTTGCTGCTGAATATTATTGAATGCTGGTTTTGTTTTTATTCTATTGTCCTGCTTTAATCTTTTTCTCTTGTGGAGGTTAATGATATTTTTAGTTGAGTTTTTTCTTTTGTTCAAGGCAAGTTCTAATGCTCGAGAAGGAAGGGTAATGATTTTCAATTTGGTGGAGGCTGCTCAAGAGTTCCTATCTGAAATTGTGCCAACGGTCCAATCAAAGGATTGTGTAAGATATGCCTTTAGTTATGACTAGTAGTTGAAATTGTTTATAGATTCTATCTTATATGAGGAAGAGAAGAAAGAATTTGGTATTCATTTTGATGCGGGTGCCTGGTTTTTAACTCAACCACTAATAAAAGGTGGATTGGGAACTACAGTTGCTTTTCATCAGCTCAATTCTTCTCTTTTTGGTGTTATATGAGGAAGCGAAAAAAGAATTTTGGTTTTTCATCCACTCTCGGTGCATGGAATTTTGTCAGATTGGATGAAAATGAATCATGAGTTGCTTGGGAACTGCACTTGCTTTTCATTAGCTCAATTCATCTCTTTTTTGGTCTTTATATGACTAATGGACCTTTTGCTTTTGGTTTCGTCATGTAAGGTGGAGTGTTCTACTGCAGATAAAGGTGTCCAATTACTCCAGAAGGACTTGGCAAATTTAAGTAATAAGGGAGGACCTTTTGTTTATGGTTACGTAGACCTCTTTAGTGGCTTCGGAGAGTCGTGGAATTGGAGTTTTCAAGTGGATGAAAAAAGTGGGGTAAAATCGCTAGTACAACCTCATGCACTTGATGGCCCAAAACTCATTGCTGATATTCAAGAAAAGACAGAGCCATTAAATATGCAAGATTCAAGGCAAGGTCAAGTACTATCTCCTGTTACCAAATTGGATACACTTGAAGAAGAGAGTGAAGATGGCAACAAGAGTTTAACTTCTACTGAATCAAGTAGATCTCTAATGGAGGAATTAAGTGATGATGAAGGTGAGAAGCAGGTGAGCAATGTTGGACCTGTTCTTTTGCGTTTGATGTCGTATTGATGATAGAAACGTTGATCATGCTTTGTTTCCAGTAGTTATGCCAGTCTATGTATCATAGCCATTATGAATGTTGCTCTTTTAGCTCAAAATTAGGGTTTTGGAAGAACTAGGATAACTCAGTTTTGTGAACTAGAAATGCATTTTGTCAGATGATTGCACGTGGTCTAGTCATTTATTACTTTCGTTACTCCTATCCTTCGTTCCTTTTTCCCCCTTTTCCTATCAAAAAAGAACAATGTAAGGGAGATTGAGGGTAGGACCAGAACTTAGGAGATATCTAAACATTTGACCTAGAGATCTAGGAATAGAAACAGGGCTTATAAGAGAAAACTAGAAAGGTGGATTTGGCAGTGACAGCCATTCTTTGAACTATCAATTTGGAAGGATGATCAAGTTAGTCGCTATGGAAAACTGTCATAAATAAATTTTCACCAAGTCAAATGAATAGGGCATGGAGTTCGAAAAATGAAGAGAAGCAAGACTGAATGATAAAGTGATCGTGGGCCTTGTATTGTTTGACTTTGACAAGATACTGATTGTCCTGTATGGATATGTTTAGCTTTGAGTCTTGATCAACTCTGCTACTGCATCACAGAATTTTTATGTCTTCACAGGACTCAGCACTTAAGGACCATATAACAGACAGGGATGATGAAGAATCAGAAAGTGAGCCTTCAGAGTGGTCACTTACTTCCTCGGTGAATGATCAATCATCTCAAAATGCTAGCAAGGATCTAATGATGGTACTTTATTTTGTTCTCTCTATCTCCCTCGCTATCTAATTTGTAATTGTATTTTAGTGATACATCAATTCTGTTTGTTTCTGGTTTTGCATATTCTCATCAGGTTCATCTTCTTCGTCTTGCTTGTGCTTCTAAAGAACCATTGGCTGGTGCTTTGCCTCAAATAACCACAGAGTTGTACAAACTAGGGGTAGAAATAAGTAATTTTCTTCGATTTTGATAACTCATTCTCTCCAAATCCTCAAACCTATTAGTCCAATTTCAGATCCTTTCAGAATCGGCACTGGATTTGGCTTCTAAACCATCTTCGATTTTCGACAAAAAGTTCGATCATGCTTTCCGTCAAAATATGGTTGGTTGTTCATTTTTCTTTAAACATACTTTGGTTTATCCTAATATCTCTTCTAAATTGGGTTCTTGTTTTCTCCTCATTTTTAATGTATTAATTTGCTCTAGGATTCTTCAAGACTATCTCAGTTCTGGAAACCTGCCTCTGATTTTGAAGGGCCAACTCCATCTCTCCCAAGCTCTCGATATCTCAATGATTTTGAGGAGCTAAAACCACTCGGTAATGGACATCGAATTCAGATTTCATACTTGATTTTAGTAGGCAGATTTTCTATAAGAACAAATGACTAAGAAAGAGTGGTTACAAGAGAAAAGTGGATAAGAAATCTAACAAAATGTAAGAATAGTAAACTTGGGAGCATTTAATGTTACATGGATTCTACCTAGATATCTTCGATCATTATTATTGCTTACTATGTCTGCTCAAATAAAAGGATTATAATTTGCAGTTGTTCATACTTTGTACAACTTACACTTTGGTTGAAATGCAATTCATGGAGTTTTGAACACAAAAGCAAGTTTTCCAAATGCATATTCAATTTTCACTGATTTTGAAAAGAATTTTTGAACAAGTTTTCAGAAATTTTACCTACACTTCTTGAATACTCCTACCAAGTATAACTTTTCGTATCAAATTTTTTTGGAAAGAAAACATTACTTCCATTGTTTTATCTTTTTGTGAAAACTCGTTTCCATTTCACCAACTACACAGGTACTTACTGTCGCTTATCAAATGGATAAGTAAATGATTATAGGCAAATGCAGCAGTTGAAGGAAACGGATCCCCTTGTGTTGGGGATCCAACATGAAGGGATCTGCTCAGCACATATGGGCCGATGGTGCTGAACGCGGATTCTGAAAAAGCAGACCTGCTTTTGATTCTTTTTAAAATCAGATCTGGTCCGTCCACAATTGAAGGACCACATAGATATTAGAAATTAAAAAGCAATGTTCTATCACTGTTGCCCATGAAGAGGTCAAAAGTGGGACTTCTTCATGAGTTTATCCACTGACTCCAATTTTGTACTGGCTAGCTGTCGTAGTTTTTAGATATGAAAGCGCTGGTAAAAGATTGTATTTGTGTAGAAGCAAAAAATCTCACATGGTTACCTTAGGTTATTTTTCTTTTATTTGTTTGTATGTATCAGGGATGAGATTGTCAATTGGTTGCATCTTTTTTGTTATTTTCTTTTATCTAAATTGGTATTGTATCTCCAGTTCAAATTATAGCACTGCCGTCTGGGAGGTTTTGTTGCAATACCTTAACCTGTACATATCAGCCAGTGTTTGTTCGTTGTTTTTGTTTTTCTTTATCCATTAATATTTTGGTTCAATTGGATTACAGGTCATGGCGGTTTTGGCCTTGTAGTATTATGCAAAAATAAATTGGATGGAAGACAATATGCAGTGAAGAAAATTCGCCTAAAGGACAAAAACCTGCCTGTTGATGATCGTATATTAAGGTAAATCTATTGACTGCATAGGAATTACAACCTAGGGTGTATGAACAACGCAAAATTAGCTTTTGAGACACAGCAGTCGATGTGGGATTCTTCAGTGATTCTTCATAAATCAGATACTATTTTGCGTGAAGGAAACCATGTTTGTGCATGAATTTCGGAGTGTTCTGAACATGCAATATACTCACCGTAACTGGTTATTAATATATGCTTTTGATTAGTTTCTTGGTCTGTACATTACTTTTTGCCCGTCTCCATGTACAGTTGTTTTTTAAATATCAAAACAAAAGTACACAACAAACATTGTATTCAGTTTTATTTGTCGTATTGAATACTGGTTATAAATATTTCCAGCTAATTTTAATTATCTTTCAAAATTTGTTTACGTAATATGTTAATGTATTCAGAGAGGTAGCAACACTTTCTCGGCTGCAGCATCAACATGTTGTCCGGTACTACCAGGTGAGGTTTTTTCAAATGCTGATTTCTTTTTGCATGTTCCAGCGACTCTCTGCATCTCGCTAGTAATTTTGTTTCTATAATCTGCTTTGTAGATAAAAAAAATGTCATAACAACTACTCACTGCATAGTTATTTAAGAAAATGCCTTTTCCTGAATTACAGTGGAATACTTTTTATAAAGAACAATAGAATTTAATTAATAAAGAAAAGAAGGTAGAAGTAAAAAATATTTGGGGGATAAGCAATCGAACTTTTTGTACAGAAGGTACAAAGGAGAATTACAGTGGGCTGTAAAAACCCTGTCGATATTTCTGGTGCCATAAAATAAATCTGTTGATTGTTGAACTTCCAGGCATGGTTTGAGACTGGGGTTTCTGATTCTCACGGTGATGCTTGGGGTTCAATCACTGCAGCAAGCTCAACTTTCAGCTACAAAGATGCAAGTGCCACAGATACACTTGGACATGAGAATAAGATGGAATCAACATATCTATATATCCAAATGGAATATTGCCCCAGGTAGTTTACTCTAGTTTTATGATAGAAGCACATATTGATACTTCATTATTGCTTCCTTTATTCAACTTTTGTGTTAGGAATTTTTGTTATTCTGGTTCTCAGAGAGCTATATTGCAACTTACTGTCTCTGAGCAGATTTTATTGATTAGTTACGTGCAACTTACCGTCTCTGAGCAGTTTTTATTTATTAGCTACAAAGCAAGTTTTTGATCTGAAAGATAAACCATGCGTGTGTGAAAGATTTTGTTATGCTGAGCATGTCCTTTGCTGTTTTAACAAATAATTAGTAATTAATTTCATTTTAGGACACTACACTACTATGATCTAAGTGTTTTAAAGATATAAAATCAAGTTTAAAAGGTTATCTTCTCTAATGATTCTCTCTCTTGTATACATAGATAAAATTAATTTTCTTTCAGGATATGACGCTGTCTTTTCACTTATACTTTTATCTGTTTTTGCTTTTTTGCGACTATACTTACTGATACTTGCTTTTTTGCTCCCTTCTTGTGGTTCAAAGGACTCTCCGCCAAGTTTTTGAGTCATATACTCATTTTGACAAAGAATTAGCATGGCACTTATTCCGTCAAATTGTTGAAGGCTTGGCACACATACATGGACAAGGAATCATACATCGGGACTTAACCCCAAGTAACATTTTCTTTGATGCCCGCAATGATATCAAAATTGGGGACTTTGGTCTTGGTAAGATTCATCATATCTTCTTTAACTTTCATTTGTATGATTTTGTAGGGACTGCAGTGGACTTTTGTGTGTAACAAAGATGTATGCATATGTGAAAATGGATGCACGCATGTCTTCATGCCTGCGCGCATGTGTTTCTGCATGTTTATGCACGTGTCCATGTTTGTTTATAAAAAGCAGCAGAACAATATATGGAATCAAGAAAAGAAACCTTTCAGTTCCAAAAAGGTTTTAACCTTAAAATTTTAAATTTACGGTTTGTCCATGTTGTATAGAAGCACTAAACCCTGAGGGTTTGGCCTAGTGGTTGGGCGGGCACTAGGACCAATGCGGTAATGCATGAGGTCCTGGGTTCGAAACCCATCCCTAGCATTATATCTTCAGGGCCACTGGAGGTTTACCCGGTCGTTAACTTCAAGGCCCGTGGGAGCGTTTGATGTCTCGCACAATAGTCGGGGCGAAGCCCCGGATACCCACGTTATAAAAAAATATAGAAGCACTAAGCTTTGCTTATGTCCAATATCACGGGTGACTTTTCCTCTAAACTTCTCATTTGTTTTCTTGCAGCTAAGTTCTTGAAGTTGGAGCAGTTAGATCAAGATCCGGGTTTTCCTCCAGATACAAATGTAGTTTCAATTGAAGGTACCGGTCAAGTTGGTACCTACTTTTACACGGCACCTGAAATTGAACAAGGATGGCCGAAGATTGACGAGAAGGTAAATTCTTATGATAAATATTTCCTATTAGATTTCTCACATTGTTATTTTTCTACCAATATGATGCACGCTGGTGCTCGTCGTGAGGTCTGTTTACTTAAAATTAGGTCATTTAATGACTGTTATATTGGACTACAGGCTGATATGTACAGCTTAGGCATTGTGTTTTTGGAGCTTTGGCATCCGTTTGGGACAGCGATGGAAAGACATGTTGTCCTATCAGATTTAAAGCAGAAAGGACAACTCCCTCCCGCTTGGGTTGCTGAATTTCCTGAACAGGCGTCTGTGTTGCAGCGTTTAATGTCTTTAAGTCCATCTGATCGCCCATCTGCTGTGGAACTCCTAAAGCATGCATTTCCTCCTCGAATGGAATCTGAGTTGTTAGATGGTAAGTGTGGAAGTTTTTTAATTTCATGTGTGCGTATTTTCCTTTACCAGGGCTATTATTTTATAGGATTCCTTTACCAGAGCTAATGCTTTTATAATAGTTTTTCTCAGTCATCTATCATTTCACCCTAAACGGTAACTATGAGTTCTATGTTCAAACTGCCATCGGGAAAGTTGGCTCATCAAATGAAAACAACAAAAGGAAGTAAAAGATGTACCAAAATTGCATTCATGTATGGTGTGTATACTTATTCATGCCTCTACACTTGATGTATGACAAAGTAACTTTTAAAGTAGGGAGAAATCTTGGAAAACACTCTTGGAAAACATATGTGATCGATTTAAACAATCACTCATGGCAAAAGTTAACTCTGTAATTAGACTGTAGGATTTGAACAAGTCAAACTATCCTAATAAATTGGGCGCTTATCTTGGTGCAATAAGTTCTAAGATTCTGTCCATGATGGTATGGAGGTTCGTCTTGTCTATCTACATCCTGCTTTCTCATTTTTTAAATTACTAAGTTCATTGTCGCGTCTTCTGTTATCGATGCCCTTTATGGTGACAATTCAGGGAATTCCTCTCATTTATGCAGCTCTCAGCTCAAAGTTGGTTACTGTGACAGTCTTGAATGACCACTGAGTCATTATTAAATGCAGCTTTTAAAGAAACCTTTTCTTTGATCAAGTGGGCCTTGAGGAAACTTGATACGGATAATTTCATCTTCTTATTTCTAATTTTGCCTTGAAATTTCCTTCCTTAACAAAATAGTGGTTTCCATGTATTGTTTTCCAACCACTAAATAAATTGTTCAGCCTGAATTATGGGGTTTACGCCATCTACAGATATTTTACGAACAATGAAAACATCAGAGGACAGAAGTATATACCATAAAGTTGTGAATGCTATCTTTGATGAAGAGACGAGTGCCATGAAAGATGATCAGCATCATGGTGATATACTGAGGTTAGGTGGAGGGAATACGTCCTCCTTCCATTATGCTGATGTAGGCACGGAGGTTCGTGATTATGCTATTGAGGTAACAAGGGAGGTGTTCAAGAGACATTGTGCTAAGCATATGGAAATTAGTGCTATTCAATTGCTGGATGACTGCCCCCAGTTCAATAGGTTCCACTCTCAATTGAATTACTAGTATGGTTATAATGTTAATGATCCTTAATAATGAGCCGTCATTTTTCTCCCCTTAAGTATAGAGCGTACTAACTGTTCCTGATTTCGTACGAGAAGGAATCCAGTTAAACTTTTGACCCATGGAGGAGACGTTCTTGAACTTTGTTATGAGCTGCGTGTGCCTTTCCTTAGTTGGATCATTTCTAACCAGGTATTTGATCTGCTCAAGCCTTGGGAGTTTGGTTGTACTTGCCATTCAGTTTCGGTCATCTACATAATATTTTGTGTGGAAATCCGTGATCTTGTGCCTGATTTCTTGAAATCAGTTGCTTAAATTTTGTTTATCTAGTTTCCTAGAATAGAGTAATTTAGTTTCCTTTACTAATATTACTGATTATTAGTTTTTTCCTATATTTAGATTACTAGATTAGTGGAATATTTAGTGGCTTGATTTGAGGAAATGATTTCCTCCATTCTCTATATAATTACCTTGTACAGACTATTTAAAATATAGAAAATTATTCAAGATTTTCTACATGGTATCAGAGCTCTAAATTCAACTCTGTAGCGTTTTTCCGGTGACCAACAATTCACCATGTCCACGGAAAAAGACACGGGAAAAGGCTCCTCTTTATCCGAAGTTACTTCGGGTTCTTCGAGTACTCATGGCGTCACAGATAGCTCTCCACTTCCCATTACTGGGCACAAACTGAATGGAAATAATTACCTTCAATGGTCACAGTCCGTCATGATGTATATCTGCGGAAAAGGGAAGGATGAATACCTCACTGGCGAAATCAATGTTCCAGAGGCAGGAGATTCCAACTTCAGACTTTGGAAGACAGAAAACAATATGGTCATGTCCTGGTTGGTCAGTTCCATGACCAATGAAATAGGGGAAAATTTCTTGCTCTACAGCACGACTTATGAGATATGGGATGTTGCAAAAGAATTCTATTCAAGCAAAGAAAATACTTCAGCAATATTCGAGATAGAAACCACTCTTCACGATCCGTCAAGGAGATATGTCAGTTACACAATTCTACAATACTCTCACTCGATAGTGGCAGCAACTAGACGTACTTGAAGATTAGAAATGGGATTGCCGAACTGACACGAAGAAGTTCAAAGAATTTGTGGAGAGGAAAAATATTTATAAGTTCTTGTTGGGACTTAATAAGAATTTAGATGAGGTTTGAAGAAGAACACTAGGGACGAAACATTTGCCAAACATCCGAGAAGTCTTCTCCGAGGTGCGTAGAGAAGAGAGCAGGAAGAAAGTAATGATGGGAGGATCAACCATCCTCCCTAACTCAGATAACTCATCAGCTCTAGCAGCCTGAGGGGTCCAAAACTCAAGCTACAACAATCGGCCAAAGAAGGGAAGACCATGGTGTGACCACTGCTGAAAACCAGGCCGCACTCAAGAGACTTGTTATAAAATCCATGGTAAACCTGCAGATTGGAAACCTTCAAGACTTGCTTCTGACAAAGAATTTCGTGGAAACCATGTGGCTGCTAAAGAAGGATCTTCTACCTCCATAGAATCCAGTTCCTTCACCAAGGAACAACTTGAAACACTTCTAAAAATGTTCTCACAACAAACATCTACTCAGAATACCATTGGAACAGGATCTCGGCACACAAAGGTAATTGTTTGAGTGCTCTCACTGTTAAGTCAGAAAACAAAAGTACATGGATAGTGGATTTTGGTGCTTCTGATCATATGACATGAGACGCCTATCTTTTCCAGATATACAACCCATGTCAAGAAAATATTTTTTGTAAAAATAGCTGATGGGTCAATTTCTAAAGTGGTTGGAACAGGTTCTATCATTATTTCAAAGGACATAACTTTAAATTCGGTTATCCATGTTCCTAATCTGGACTACAATCTTCTGTCAGTTAGCAAATTCACTCAAGGACTTAATTGTGTTGCTAAATTTTTCTCAAATCTGTGTGAATTTCAAGTTTTGGATTCGGGGAGGACGATTGGCAATGCTAGGATGTGCTCGGGTCTTTATCTACTCAAGGGAGATGTCCTGCCTAGTAGACAAACTGACAATGCAATATGTGTTGAGTCTAAAAGTCAATTTAATAAAACTTTAGATCATGTTTCTAATAAGGATAGTGCTGTCATGTTATGGCACTATCGTCTAGGTCATCCTAATTTCATATATCTTCAAAAGCTGTTTCCATCTTTGTTTATGAATAAAATTCCGAAATTATTTCAATGTGAGGAGTGTCAATTTTCAAAGCATGTTCGTAATTCATACTACTTTCAACCTTACAAAACATCTCATCCTTTCTCACTGGTACTAGATGGTTTGTATCTTTTGTAGATGATCACACCAGAATTACGTGGTTATTTCTCATGAAAGAAAAATCTGAAGTCGGCCAAATTTTTAGAAACTTTAACACTATGATTCAAACCCAATTCTAAACGAAATTACAAGTGTTGAAAACTGATAATGCAAAAGAGTATTTTGAGACATCTTTGGGAGACTATCTTAACAGTTAAGACATTGTTCGTCAAAGTTCTTATGTCGACACACCTCAGCAAAATGGGTGGCAAAAAGAAAAAATAGACATATTCTAGAAGTTGCTCGTTCTCTCATGTTCACCACACGTTCCAAAATTTTCTGGGGAGAGGCTGTTTTAACAGCTACCTATTTGACTAACAGAATGCCATCTCGAGTCTTAAAATGTCAGACACCTTACCAATTGTTTCTTCAATGTTTTCCTACTACCCGGGTATTGTCCACTCTTCCTCTCAAAGTATTTGGTTGTTCTACATTCGTTCATATCCATAGTAAATACCGAAGTAAACTTGACCCTAAGGCTCTCAAATGTATATTTGTAGGATACTCCTCAAATCAGAAAGGGTATAAATGTTATTCCCCGATCACTCGAAGATTCTACAATTCCATGGACGTCACATTCTTTGAACATCAAGCCTTCTACTCCAAAACTGATTTTCAGGGGGAGAATTTCACTCAAGAATATCAAATTTGGAACATTGATGCCTTAGAAACAACCTACATTCAAGATACATCTCCTACCGAGTCACCTCAACCACCCCAAACCGATACTGATCAAAATCCTAACCTAAACCCAAGCCCTGATATCTATTCCGAGCCTTACAACCAAAATCCTCAGGTTCAATTCACACACATCCTGCAGAAACTAGTGAGTTACGTGTCTATACTAGGCAGAACAAAACAAGAGATGATAAAGAAAGGCAGAACAAAACAAGAGATGATAAAGAACTGCAGCCAACTGATCACGATCATGAGTCTGACCAGGGTCTGGAATCACAAAATTCACCAGGTAATACTAGTCATGAATCTGCTCTCAATGATATATCTGATGGAGATCTTGATAGAATGAGAAAAGACACTCGATCTTGCACTAATCATCCAATTTATGATTTTATCTCATATGGGAGATTGTCACAAAGTCACCGTACTTTTGTCAGTACCCTTGACAAAATACAGATTCCAAGATCAATACATGAAGCTCTTAGCACACCTAAATGGAAGGAAGCCGTTTTGGAAGAAATTCGAGCTCTAGAAAAGAATGGAACTTGGGTGATGTCTCATCTACCACCGGGAAAACACCCTGTAGGCTGTAAACGGATTTTCACTGTCAAACATAATTCAGATGGAAGGATCAACTGATTCAAGGCTCGTCTGGTGGCTAAAGGGTTCACGCAATCCTCTTGAATTGACTACCAAGAACTTTTGCTCCTGTAGCCAAACTCAATACTGTTCGGGTTCTGCTCTCACTTGCTTCCAACCTTGATTGGCCTCTCTATCAGCTAAATGTGAAGAATGCGTTCCTCAATGGTGATCTTGAAGAGGAAGTGTACATGGAAAATCCTCCTGGTCTTGATACTCCAACTAATCACAGCAAAGTCTGTAAACTCAAGAAGTCTTTATACGGACTCAAACAGTCACCAAGAGCATGATTTGACAAGTTTACAAAGGCTGTAAAGAAGGTTGGGTATGATCAGTGCCAAATAGACCATACTATGTTTGTCAAACATTTACTTTCAGGAAAGAAAGCAATACTCATCGTGTATGTCGATGATATTATTCTAACTGGAGATCATGATGAAGAAATTCTGAAACTCAAAAGCTTTCTAGCTAAAGAATTTGAGATCAAAGATTTGGGCAATCTAAAATACTTCCTCGGCATGGAAGTAGCTCGATCTAAGAGAGGAATTTCAGTTTCTCAACGGAAGTATGTACTGGATCTCTTGAAAGAGACCGGAATGCTTGGATGTAAACCAGTTGACACTCCTATGGACTCTACTATAAAATTGGGTAGCAAAGATAGTAGTACAGCTCTTGACAAAGGGAGATATCAAAGACTAGTTGGGAAACTTATATACCTAGCTCATACTAGACCAGACATTAGCTTTGCTGTAAGCATGGTAAGTCAATTCATGAACAACCCAACAGAAGAACACATGGATGCAGTATGCATAATTCTGAGGTATTTGAAGATGACACTAGGACAAGGATTCTTCTTCCAGAAGTCAGCAAACAAGCAAGTCCAAATACTCACTGATGCAGATTGGGCAGGTTCTGTAACTGATATGCGATCAACCTTAGGTTATTGCACTTTTGTTTGGGGTAATTTAGTTACTTGGAGAAGTAAAAAACAATCAGTAGTATCTCGCAGCAGCGCTGAAGTAGAATTCAGAGCCCTTGCAAATGGTATTTGAAAGGGAATTTGGTTGAAAAGAATGCTTGGTGAACTAGGAGTTCCCATCTCGAGATCTATGAAGGTGTTTTGTGACAATCAATCAGGAATCAACATAGCTAAAAATCCAGTGCACCATGATAGAACAAAGCATTTGGAAATGGATCGACACTTTATCAAAGAGAAGACTGAAAACAACACCATATCACTTTTGTACATATAGGAAAAAACTAATAATCAATATAATTACCTTGTAATTCTTAAGCTGAACGACTGTTACTCTATTTATTAATCATAAAGCAAATAGTGCTTGCTATTAAGGATCAATGGTGGGAACAACATCGGGTAGATTGGTGGAATACAGATGTGTAGAAGTCTTCAAATGGTGGTCAAAGGAAGGAAGTATTTGTTTATTCATGATTTTTCATTTGTACATCTTGCACAAGATTCCCAGGAAAGGACCTATAGGGTTTGGCATTGGCTGAACGAGAACAGTTTATGTAATCACGAACAATAATGAGACTCAAATATTAACTAGATTATCAGGGATGCGTGTGAATTACTTTCTAGATGATGTTCTTTCTTTTCATATATTGTTCAGATATCAAGAACTTAAGGAGAAATAGCAAGTAATGTGAGCTTGAATTGTAATAACTATAGAGTATACTGAGTAGCTTTCATTTTGCTTTTCATATTAAATAGTTGATGATATTTCGCTTGCTAGATCACATTTTCTTCTGTACGCTGTTAGTCGGTCTACTATCATTCTTCTTCTGCTATATGTGAAACATCTGATGAAAACTTGGCCACAACTTTTTCCTTTTCTGTTGAAGAAATCTTCATTCAAACGATATGGAGTATCACATGTCTATAGAAGAGCAGTTGGACATTCACCTCCAAATTGTTACCTTCAGGTATGCCATACAGTCTGCTTCTAATTTCTAGGTTGTTGATTTTAAGCCCAAAATTTTGATAATTTACTTTTGAGGAATTCACACTGCATTTCATCACTATCTTGGTCATAATCCATGAATGATAACAGGGTGATTTTGACATTATTGGAGGTGCATCAGTATTGACCGAAGCAGAGGTCATCAAGGTATTCTCTCTCTCTCTCTCTCTGAATCTATACTTTGAAAGTCTTATCTTATTTCACGAACTCCTAGGCTTGTTTCTCCTTAATTTCATTTTCTCTTTTACATTGTAAATTTGATTGCTGAATATCTCGACTTATGGTTCTAGTCTTAGTTGCTTGATACCTTGAACAAAGAAGGGCGACATTACTTTCCTTCTTTGGTGATAAGACAGTTTAAATCAAAATTTGGAATTTTGAGGCGTCATTATGTATTGAATGAATACATTTTCCCATTTGCCATTATATGTGTTTTGGATGAATGAAATCGAGGGTAGTCTGACTTATTATTTTTGTAAGATGTGTCATGATTGCTCACAGCTGTTTCGTGCATAAATACTTAATCTTGATTCGCGGACGGCAATAACTTGGAGTATTGTTCAACAGGTATAATACGGTCAAAACAGTTTTAAAAGCCCAGCCCGATCGCTCCTTAAAACCTAGGTGTTAAGGAGATGGGTATTAGAACCTTATAATTAGTACATAATGGGCAAGTTTAGGCGATATAGGACAACATTTCAACACACCCTCCTAGACCATAACACGGTAGCCGAACTAAGCAGCATACCAAACAATTTGAATTAAGCAGACAAAGAACCGAACTAAAATGGCACAAACAAAGGCCCCACCAAGCTTTGATACCAAATTGAAAAGCTCAGTCCGATCACTCCTTAAAACCTAAATTAATATAGATTAATAACCATTTTATGATGAATAGAAGAGCCCATCGATTACAATAAAAGATCAATCTAGAAGTGCCTCAAACATAAATGAAATTCAATGTATAATCCATATCCTTCTTTCTCATCATGACAACTGAAATTGCAAACTAGCATTCCAAGATACAAACATTTGAAGTTATTCCAGACAAAAATAGATCGAAATCGGTTGCCATCCTAATTTCTTTTCAGAAGCTCAAAGATACAATAAATACCACATTGGCTGGTTTTTCAACCTAGAGCGTTTTCTGCTAGTTTTCTTAGATAACATTAGTTTCAATTCACTAAAGAACTTCTAAATCTGAGAGGTAAAGAGTTTGTTAAATTAATGAAATCAACCTAAATTAGCTAGCTAAAAAAACTTCTAAACAGAATCCTCTGTAGCAGTAATGGGCAGATTTGTCCTCTAGTCTAAGTGTCTAACGCATATAGTAATAGTAACTCCCACTAGACGACTTGGATTCCTTTCTTAATCCTTCCACAAACCTCATGGGAGAAGCATGTTCTCAAATGAACCAAAACGACAAATTTTAAACCCATGACTGTACCCAAAAGCCTAGAAACAGAAAACAAAATCCAATCAAAATCATGAAAAAAACTACCTTCAAAGTTAACAGATTAAAAAAACTACCTTCAAAGCAACAGCTTCACTGAAAGCAAGAGAGTGCGGTGGTCAGTCTCAGAGAGAGAGAGAGAGAGAGAGAGAGAGAGAGAGAGAGAGAGAGATCTATTATCCCTACAGCAACACAAAGGAATTTCATATTTGTCACAAATTTTCAGGTGACGATGGACATTGTTACATGCTTTTTCCATCACGATGCATGTGATATTCATTTAAATCATGGGGACCTACTGGATGCTATTTGGGCTTGGGTAGGAATTAAGGCAGAGCATAGACGGAAAGTGGGAGAGGTACATTAACTATGTAATCATGAAATCTTCAATGCTCTGTTTTTAAAAAATGACCTTATCGTAGGTCATCTTATGAATGCAGCTTCTTTCTATGATGGGATCATTGCGTCCTCAATCTTCTGAAAGGAAATCAAAATGGGTAGTAATAAGGCGCCAACTTTTGCAGGTTCGAGCCGTTTGAAACCAAATTCACTGAGTTAGTGCTTGATGATTTACCATTTTCTTTATGTTAGAGTTTGTGCTCTCTTTTCTCTAAATAGTTCTGTGAATTTTAGGAACGTGTTATGTTTTCCAGGAACTCAATTTAGTAGAAGCTGTTGTAAATAGGTTACAGACAGTTGTGTTAAGGTTCTGTGGAGCAGCAGATCAGGCACTTCCTAGATTGAGGGGAGCCCTTCCAACAGGTGTAGTGCTAGTTGTTTATTAGGTACATACACAAGTCACAAAGTAAAAAGTGAATGTTCCCTCATAAATTATAATTGAAATGCAGATAAACCTACACGTAAGGCACTTGATGAGCTGTCAGACGTTTTTAGCTATTTGAGAGTTTGGAAAATTGAAAGACATGTTTTCATAGATGCATTAATGCCGCCAACGGAGAGTTATCATAGAGATTTGTTCTTTCAGGTATCAGCATCGGATTTGTTTTAACAATTACACAGGAATTATGACGGTTGGCTGACTGAAAATAGTGGAACCCATATTGCAGTTGCTACGCCTAGAAATTGGTGTCTACATAACCTTTATAAAACCTATACAGAGACCCTTTTAAGTTTTGCCTGCTCGGCAATAGCACTCTTGATTGTGGGGCTGCAGACTCCATTTATTTATGGGCTTATTATCATCCATTACAGAAAATGTGGGGAATTATCGTAACATAAAGAGAATAATTACCATCCATTCAAGAAAATTTGAGGAAGTATCCTAACGTAGAAAGAATGTCTACAGCCTGTCATTGAGTTTTGAACCTGTTAGTGAGTTTTGAAGTGTGTGTATTATTCCCCCAACTGTGTAAATTAAGATTAGTAGATGTCATGTTGGAACAACCAAAACTGCTTTAAGTCAAAAACTGTAATCTTTTAACTCCTCATGAACACTTAGAACCTAGGCTGGATTGTTAAAGTTATGAAATTATATCTGCAAATGTTGACTTCCTGAAGATTCATCAAAGAACTCAGGTTCATCAAAACCTCAATCCTACGAAGAGAAAAAAGAAAAACTAAAAGCCAGTTCGTGGTCATGTGTTCTTGCATGTAGGTTTCCCTTAAACCTTGTTATTAGATATGATTGGGCATTATAATATCGCACAGATGGCTACATCTTTGCGTTGTTTTCAGTAGTCATTTATAACGCGTTACATCAATATCTATCTTCAGTTAACTCACAACTTGTTGCTCAGATATACTTAATGAAGGAGAATAACCCTGGATCACATCTTGAAGGTGCATTGCTTGCTGTTGGTGGTCGCTATGACTATTTGTTTCGTCAAATATGGAATCGTGAACATGTAGGTTATACTCTTTATTTTGTTTTTCTTTTCTTTTTCAATCTTTTCAACAATATCCTCCTTACCATTTTGTAGGAAAAACTTCTCTGTAATATGAGCAGTACTATTTTTTAAATTACGTTAACACAAACAAACAAATAAAAAAAGTTTCATTCCGTATGTGCTTGTAGGATTGCTCACCTGATGTTTGTTTGAATTAGATAAATTTCGTCATGCTTTTAATGCCTTCCTGGAATGTCATTCGACAAATGATGCTACCAAAAGGTGTTAGGCCAAGCAATCATGGGAATCACCTTAAAGCTATGCAAGGAAAAGCCAGCCATTATTGAGCTGCTTAGCTGCTATCTCAAAATTATAGACATTGAAACACCTAACTGGATCTTTTTCTCTCAAGGATTGGTTATACTGGTTTTGTACATTTAATTGCATTTAATGTAACTTTACTGTTTCAACACAAATAAAAAGAACTACTTGTTGATTATTGTCGCAATTCTCATGTCTTTTAATCATTGGTGAATGTCATACCTATTGATGTTCTGAACACATGTGATACTATGCTACTAGTCCGTTATGATTTAATTGTTTCAAGTATATGCTTGCCATAGAATTAGACAATTGGGCCTATGAATACGTTGAGAGATTGCTAATGAAATTAATTATGGTTTGGGTGCTACGTTTTGTCAATGTGTTAACCTCTCATCATATTACCAATATTTCTTTAGGTTACAATAGTTATGAAATTATTTTTCACGTCTGGTGACTGCTTCTCTTCTGTCTTTTCTCTTTTGATATGTAGAAATCTAATCCTCCAGGTGGTGTCGGGACTAGCATTGCCCTTGAGACTATAATTCAGCAATCTCCCATAGATTTTAAACCTGTTAGGTGCAACTTCTTGTTTTCTTTTATTGCTTTACTTGCCTTTGAAAATTTTCTATTGGACTTGCTTTCATCTCTTACTTTATTTCCACAATTAAACTCAATACTGCAGAAATGAGAGCGGCACCAGTGTTCTTGTTTGTTCAAAAGGAGGGGGTGGATTATTGCTAGAGCGTATGGAACTGGTTGCAGAGCTATGGGAGGAGAAGATTAAGGTTTTTAGATATGTTTTTTCCCGGCTGGATGAGAAACAAATTTACAATTGAAGGTCTAACTGTATAAGTGATTTATGCTACTCTAAATGACTTGTTATCCATGTCCGTCAGGCTGAGTTCGTCCACGCAGCAGATCCAAGTCTCACTGAGCAATATGAGTATGCAAATGAGCATGACATAAAATGTCTTGTCATCATAACAGATAGTGGTGTGTCTCAAAATGATTCCGTTAAGGTAAAAGTTATACCAAGTCCAATTTTAACAGTACTATCTTGTCTGTTGCACTGACTTGAAATTAGCTTATCAGCTCAGCAAAAACAATATGGCAAAAGATGCTAATTATTCTGTTTGCATCAGCTTCCCTCTTGACCCATTCAAATCCATACCATCTTGACAGAAAATGTTGAATTTTTTTAGAAGTCTTTACATTGTATTAGCCTACCCATGGGCTGAAACTTGCACTTTTTAGACTAGAGAAGTACACTAGGTAACTTCCACATGGTGGATTCTCTTTTTCAGGCGGGCTCTTAGCTTCCTTCAAACGTGAGAATATCCAAGATGGTTTGAAAATATATTCCTGAGGATGTTTTATCCCTACGGACTTCATTTTCTCCATAGTCCATTCCATGAGCTTCTCATCAATTAATACAAAAAATTAATGATTATTGTTTTTACTTGAGCCTACGTCCATCTTGTTTTGTTTTTTATAGTAGCTATCTTAATCTTTCTGCGATATCAGCTATGCTAATGCAGCTACAAAAACAACCTACAAACTGATCAACTTTATTTCCAGGTCCGTCATCTTGAACTGAAGAAAGGTAAGGAAATTGAAAAGAGAAACCTTGTCAAGTTTTTATCAGTAGCAATGGCAACACAGTTCAAAAATCCATTGATTTGGAGTTAGGCCTTGTCTACGTGTCTCCTAGAGGAGCCTTTATTTCTGTTACCACAGAGGAGTCTTTATCAAGTTTGGAGATATTCAGTCACCTCATCTCTAAGTTTGGATATACTCAATAATCCAGTCCTTATGCAACTCAGAAACTGTCACCTCCTCCCTAAACATCCCATTGATACCAAGAGAACTAACCAAATGATTAACAGAATTTGTCAGTCCTTTTTCAAAGATGAAGGAGAAGTATAGACGATTTCCTTGTCTGTTTTTGGTGAATCTTTGTTGGAGATTATACGGATTGGAAAATGCATTGTAGTTTATCAGCACAATTTTGGTTGGTTTTCACACTCGAAACCTCATCAATCTTCCAATATATTTCCTTCTTTTTTTCTTTTTATGGTCTGTGAAGTGTCTTTTTTTCTTTTTATGGTCCGTGAAGTATCTTTTTTTCTTTTTGGTCAACGTATAGTCTGTAATTAAATATAAGCATGTTTTTACTGTTAATATTTTAAAGTATGCGTTTTAAGTTAATTATTATTTTTCATGATTTGAATTATCCTATTGATTGTTTTAAGAGTTACTTAACTTTTGTATCATGAAATGGTAGTGTATAGTCACTTTTAAGAGAATTATCTTTGTATTTTTTTTATATGTAAGAATGATCTTTTTAAATTTTAAATTAGGTTGGTTTCTTTTAAAGAATATCAAGGGTATTTTTAGAATTTGATATTTCATTATTATATAGTATTAGTTAGTGTATTATATTTATAACTATTATTTTTCAGGATTTATTTTTACTTACTATTTCTATTATAATAGTGTTCTTGCCAAAACTTTAAATATAAGATTGCGGGTAAACGATTTCTGAAATAAGATTGTTAGAATTTAATTGTGAGAATAAAAGATGTTTGAAATATTGAAATTATTGCTTGGTAAGTAATATAATTGTTGGTATTATGTAAGGGAATGTTTAAAATTGTTATGAAATTTTCAATTTTACCCTTTTTGATAAAAGTTGTTGAGATGAGAAATAAGAGAAACAAAGACAAATTAGGTAAAATAAATATAGGTGATGTTGCAAAGATTGTGGGCATCTACATACCCTCTAATTTTGGAGGGTTTCCAATACCCAATCAACCAAGAAATTTTAGACTTTGATAATCCAAATTTTGGAGGGTTTCCGATACACATTCTTCTGTCAAATGTAAGGCATATTCTCTGTTTGATGTAATGTTAGGAGTTTCTTATAAGTGAACAAAGATTAAAAGAAAAAATAAATCTCAGACTAATGAATCTCAGACTAATGACCACAGTATGGTAAAGGATATAAAAACAAAACATGTACAAAAAATATATACAATATTCATTACTCTATTTGTAGTTTGTTTAAAACCTTAATGCCTGTAAGGCTGATGAAAGCTATCTCCTTATGGTGGGTGATATCACTTACAAATTGTTTGGTTGGTGCAATATAAAAATACCAGTGCAATTCAATGTTGAATCTGTATATCATACTAGATACAAAACACTGGAATCACTAACATGAATCAATATTACGAAGCGTATGGATTTAACATCATGATGTAAATATCAGGTATTAGGTCATTTTCTCCTGATCTCTTTTTACTTTATATCACAAGTTTTTTTATTCCAGTAAAAAAATAAAAAAGAAAGAATAATAAGAAATTATACTTGGATTCTATATCATTTCATTCTGTATCATAGGAATCGAAATACTTCTTCTTATGTATGATTGTTGTTTCAAAAGCTTTTGTTGTTTTCAAATCAAATAGATTATTTTATTTATGATTCATTGGAACAAAAAAACCCGGCTAGGTACTGAACAGGCCGAGTCGTGAAAATAAAAAGGGACCTTTCGTACGAAATATTGTGGCTGTCGATAAGACATGACATCAATCTATATGCTCTTTTGAGATATATATCTAGACTAGGACAGATAATAAAAAAGACCTTTGTCAAAATTTTATTGAGTCCTCTCATTAAGAAGACCACCGGTAGTAGACCTTACATTCTATTTAATTACACAAAATAACAAAAATCGTAATGAATATCTCACTTAAATAGTAGTAAGTTAATAATTGGTGAAAAAATAATAGAAGGTAAATGGCATTTTTAGTTTTAGAAATTTTGAGTTGGTCTAAAGTGCCCATTATTTACTTATTATTTTAAAAAAAATGATTTCAATTTTTTTTAATTTAAGTAGTATAACCTATTAAAGAACATGATTTTGAGGGATTTTTTTATCATGGAACTTTTGAAATTATAATTTAATGTAATATTCAAATTCCCTCCCTTACGTGAATCATTATCTAATCGAGATAAATTTGTTACTACTCTTTACTTTATATTAAGTATATTAGCTAATTATTAACGTGATTATAATATAATATTAATATATTTTATCGAGGCGTTAGTATATTAACACATTGTGATCGTTTATGTTACTAATATATCAATAATAGTCAACGTGTTAAAATATTATCCAATATGATAATTTATATTTATATTGTTAATATGTATCTTTTGATCTCTAAGTGTCAACACATGTCATCAGGTTCATATTTTCAAGTTAAATAATATGTATTGCTGGGTGATTGAACCCAAAATATTTATTAATATGCACTTAATATTTCCTTAATTTGTTATTATTCTTTACTTTAGGTTAAGTATATCGGTTAATTTTAACGTGATGATAATATAATATTAATAGTATATTAAGTATATTAACTAATTTAATTTGATTATAGGCTATTCATGCCATTCTCCCTTTAATTTATTACTATAGAAGATCTAAACCAGCTAATAAAATACAGTCTTAAATAAAAGCATTACTTAATAGCAACTTGCTTAATTAATTAATAAATTTTTAGCATTTAAATAACATTGTGTTATGTTGATTTGAAATGTTTCTCTAATATCAAACAGAAGTTGAATTTTTTTATTGAACTTTTTCATAGAATAAACTAAATACAATATGACGAAGGAGATGTTTAATAGTTTTAGGGGTGTTCAAAAACTGTCCAGACCGTATAATTTGATTCAGACCGGACCGAAGTTGATCGGTCTGGACGGTTTTTTCTCATATTTGGTCTGTTCGGTCCAGAATTTCAACCAATTCTAAACCGGACCAACCAGACCGACCGTATAATATATATATAATATTTTTCAAGTAAAAAGTGGCTTTTCCCCATTCCCACATCGGAAAGGAAATAGAGAGTTAAGGTGGAAGTGAGTTATAAAAGTACTACATCTACCTTCTTGTGATGAAGTAAGCGCCCACATGTGTGTTATTAAAGCATGCCTTGAAATAAGGTGTATTTATCACGCGTATACTATATTCAATGTATTAATCGTGTATTAAACTTTTAATCTGAAAATTACGTGTATTTATCACGCGTGCGTAGACCGTAAAATCCATCCGAACCGACCGTTGATTGTCTGGTCGGTTCGGATTTTTTGTAGTGTTTTGGTCGATTCAGTCCTCTATATAAGAGGATCGTAATTTTTGGTCTGGTCTCGGTTTCCTCTAAAATCTGACCAAACCGACCGTTGAACACCCATAAATAGTTAGTCTGTTTATATAGATGGTAGGTGTGATGTAATCATAAAGGGTGAAATTTTTTCATGAAATCCAAATAATTCCATGAAATATTGACGATATATGGTAGGTGTGATTGCAGGGTCACTCTCCAATGCCGGGAAATTTTTTTCCGGCATTGGTATTGAGATTAATCATGATCGTTCGATCTGGTCAGGAGATCCCAGCCGTTAGATGAATTTCACAGTCAAATTCTTTTATAACCGGAGGAACAAGTAACCCATCTTTCACTTTCTCTTCTCATTTCCTCCCATCTCCTTCGATTTCCCCTTTTCAATAGAAAAAAAACACTAAAACTCAAACGAAGCTCAACCTCTTCTCCTTTCCCTTGTCGAGCAAAACCTATTTCTCATCATTTACGCCTACCAAACTCAACAAGTCAGCACCCTCATCTTCTTCATCTCAGATCTGCATCTCTTTGTCTCAGATTTGCATCTATTCGTCTCCCTCAACTCTCTCATCTTAGTTCTGCGTTTCGTCACTCCCTCGCATCTCTCATCTCAGATATGTCTTTCTTCGTCTATCTCGCCTCTCTTGTCTCAGATTTATCTCTCTTCATCTCCCTCATCTCAGATCTGCCTCTTTCGTCTCTCCCTTATCTCATATATGCCGATGATCCTTCAAATGGTCCATGACCCCACGGCTCTCGACCCCTGGTGTCAGTTTCAGGTTCACACTTAGAAGATTCTTTTGGTTTACATTGATGGGAATTTCGTATTACTCATGACTCGTGATTATAAAATTAAATTATATTTTTTTCATTATTTGATTTTTGTTGATTCGTGTGAAGAATATAGAAGTTCGTTAGTGTCTGTTGCCTATAAATTTCTGGTTGTTCATTGCCTGATTCCATGGGTATTTTCTAAGCTTTGGAACATGTTGGTTTTGTCTCACTAGTTATTAGTCGTTTTCCTTTCTTGCTATTGAATTTGCAGTGTATAGACTCTTTAGAAATGTTAGTAATATGAGACACGATCTTAGTTAAATATGAATTTTTGCTCTCCCTTGAATTTCAGCTTCTGTTGGTACGACTTCTTTTTCTTTGTTTCTTTGCGCGTGTGAGTGTTTTTTTTTGGAAATTTTTTCTGCTAAAAATAATTACAAATCTGAGTTGTTAATAGATTTTTAATGCAATTTTTACAATATTTACTTAAGGAATTAAATATTCTATATTTTCTATTTATAAAATGCTTGTTAGTCATTTTTTAGCAGTGTGAATTTGTGTACAGGTAGTGCATATTGAATGTTCATGAGGCTAGTACAAGTTTAACAATTTCTAGTTGCTCTAAAACGATGTCTCTATATTACTTGTGTGATTTGAGATGATTGATATGTGAAAAGTTTGGTATCATCTAAACATTGTTATTTTAGTAGAGGTTCTCTGAACTTCGTTCTGGACATAATCTCATTAAGTTAATTAGCGAATGTATGGACATTCAATTGGCTTTATTTTTACACATGTTCGAGGTGCAGGTTAACAATAGCTAATCAATGATTCAGTGGAATATATTTTATTAGTTAACGAAATAGATGGACAAGCATTTTATTCATGGTACAGACTTTCCTAGGGACATGAGATGTTTGTTCAGGTCTGTAGTACATGGTGCTTGCCTTAGAGATGGGATTAAGTGACCTTAGTATCAAATTTTGTTATATATGACCAATTTTTATATTTTGGACAATCACTTCAAAAAGGTGAACCTCTCACCCATTTCTACTTTATTTCTTTCCTTATAAATTTCGACCTATCTAATTGAACCATCCTTGTCTTTTTGGCTTTATTCTCAAGCAATGATGGGAAGGTTTTTGGACGATTTATTGGTAATATTTGTTTAACCTTTATAGTGAATTAAAAAAATAGAAGACCTCTACAAAGAGTATATATCAGAGATAAGAGACGCATTACAACTAGTGTAATATTTGTGTAGTTATTGTATAGAAGTAGGTTTGAAGTGTATTTTGAAAGTGTTTAGAAGGGATTTGTATCGGAAGAAATATTCATTTTTATTGATACTTGAGTCAATTTCAAATATAAGTGAAAATCACTAATGTTTGTATTGAGAAGTTGAGAATTTTAAGAAAAAAACATTATGTTACTCCATGGAACAATCATGGTTGATTTGGATATGAATCTCAATGTTCAAATTTAATATACCTTCTAATAGAGATTTCATTTAACTTGAGAACTAGATATGCAGTTGTAATGAGTTTTCTATTAGGGTGAATTAAGAATCAATTTAATTATGTTTTAATTGTTTCGTTTTATTGTTCAAATTTTCAGATTCAAATTTTGGAAAGATTTATGTTCATGTATTGAGATAAACTTCACACTGGGTTTGATTAAGATTGATCAATTTTTTCAGTATTAACTGTTTAAGGCCATCATCAATAGGGGATACAAGTGGTAAATATGGGTTGAGAGACAAGCTGCTTATATCTAGCAATTGGTGAGTTGCAATATATATATATATTGTGTGTGTGTATATAAAATGGAAGGATCTCTACGAAGAGTACATATTGAAGATGAGAAATGCATTGTAACTTGATCTCGAGGGTAAAAATGATGCAACTGAAAGCAATCACTAAAAGTACCAGGATGTTTTAAATTAACTTATATTTGTGTCAAGATTGTATCGTAGTAAGATTGTATCATGCTCTTGAAATGTAAAATGTTTAGAAGGAATTTGTAACAAAAAATATTCACATATAGTGATACTAATAAATATGATTCTTCTTTAAAGAAGAAAATGAATTAAATTTTTTTATATGCTGGTGAGTTTATTTATTTCATAAATATTTATATATGAGATTAGTACGTGAAAATAACTAAGTATGTGAAAATAGCTAAATATATGAAAATGACTAAGTGTATGAAAATTACTAAGTTTGTAAAAATGACTAAGTATTTGAAAATGACCAAGTGTTAAAGCGGCCAAGTATATAAAAATGACTACGTGTGTGAAAATGACTAAATGTATGAAAATTACTAAGTTTGTAAAAATGACTAAGTATTTGAAAATGATCAAGTGTGAAAGCTGCCAAGTATATAAAAATAATCAAGTGTGTGAAAATGATCAAATTAATGAAAATGGCTAAGTGTGAATAGAACTAAGTGTGTGGAGATATCTAAGTGTATGAAAATTATTAAGTGTGTGAAAATGGTTAAGTGTGTGAAAAATGACTACGTGTATGAAGTGGTTAATTGTTTGAATATAACTAAGTGTGTTAAAAATGTTAAGTATGTAAATATGACTACGTGTATGTGAAAATTTCTAAGTGCATGAAAATATAGGCCAAAAACTATTTTACTTGATACTTGTGGAGAAAATTACTAATGAATGAAAATTGCTAAGTATATACGGTAAGTTGTAAAAATGGCTACATGTATGTGAAAATACTTAAGTGCATGAAAATATGATTAAATGCATGAAAATATGGCTAAGTATATGAAAATAGCTAAATGTATCAAAATAAGTACATGAAAATATTCAAATGTGAGAAAAATACTAAGTAAACGTGACTATGACTAAGTGTATACAAATTGTTAAGTTGTGAAAATGATCGAGTAATGAAAATGGCTATTTGCATATAAGTGGCTAAGTGTAGTAAAACAACTACATGAAAATGACATGATATGAAAATGTGTGTAAATGACCAAGTGTGTGAATATATAATTTATCAACCTAGATAAAGTATACGAAAATGCGTGATTGTGGCTTGTCACAGGGACATGGTGATTTGGCCATGCCAGGTAGCGATTGGATTCCAATCACCATGGAGCCATGTGACTAAGTGACAAAATAGATGGTTAAAAAATTTCTAAGCGTATTAGAAAAAGTCCACCGCTAAAGAGATAAAAATCGCCGGTATAGAATAGGAACCGCCAGTAAAGACTACAAAACCACCACAATAGATACTAAAAACCACCGCTAAATATATAAAACCGTCAGTATAGATCTAACTGGGAACATGACGATTACGTCCCAATCGCTACCTGCAGGTCATATTTGGTGAACCCCAATACATATTTAGTGAACCACATTACATATTTGGCGATTCCAAGTACATATTTGATGAACCCCTCTGAAAATTATTAATTTATACATATTTGATGAACCCCACTGCATTAGGAGTTCACTAAATATGTACTGAGATTCACCAAATATGTAGTGGGGTTTACCAAATACGTACAAATTAATAATGTTCGGAGGGGTTCACCAAACATGTACATATTTGGTGAACCCCAATACATATTTGGTGAACACATATACACAAAACACTTCTGTAAAAACCTTGTGAAAATGATTAAATACATGAAAATAGTTGAGTTCCATCAAAACACGTCATCACTATATGGGGAGTCACCATTCAAGACTGGCATTTAGGCCGTAAACGTCAGTCATGATAGGCGATTCATCAGCCATGACTGGCATTTGGGACCCAAACGCCTGCTACCATGGCGTTTGGCTCGTGTCCTAGTGACATGGGCCAAATGTCTGTTGGTGGCGTTTGGGCCCCAAAATGTCATGGTAACAGGCGTTTGGCTCGTGTACGAGTGACTCGGGTCAAACTCCAATATGTCTGTCGTTTGAGGCCCAAACGCCACCTGGAGGTCCCAAACGTCAGTCATGATTGGCGATTCGCCTACAATGACTGGCGTTTGGGGTCTGTCAGTGGCGTTTGGGACCCAAACGCCAGAAACACAAACGTTTGGTCCCAGTACTACTTATTGGATCGTGACACACGTAAGTCAACTTACAGAGAGCATAACTTTTGATTCAGGTGTAACCACATGGCTCATAAGATATCAAATCGAATCTCATTTAGAGATCTACGTGCTCAACAAGTTTTGGGTCCAAAAAAGACTGTTTTAAGTACTTTCAGAGACCTGGAAGCTGTTTAGGTCTTAATTTTAAGCTTTTTCGTAATTCTCATCTCTTTTAATTTTTAGGGTTTTTTATATGCTTATAACTAAAAACGTAAATATGTTGTTTTCTAAATTTTATGGGGTTATAATTTATAAAATTAAATGTTAAAATTTCAAATTTTAATATTCAATTTCAACTTTTAGCAGATATGTTCGATTTATAGAGAGAATCTGACTTTGAAGGTTATACGTGTTCGTCAAACCAATAAAAAGAATTTACTGACTATCATAACATCACAACCTATAATTATATATGGTGGAAACTCGTCTCGCTCGATACTTGTCACAAAAACACAACAACATTATCAATGAGAACTTTTAACGAGTTTATGAATAAATGTTCAATTGTATCGAGAATCCTTAATTAATCCGATCTAATTTCACATAATAAATGAGTATCATGAATGTTTGTATTGAAATAACGAGTTTTTTCTATTTTTATCGATGATTTTCTGGTGTATGGTAAATAATTACAAAAATATTATTTTTAAGGAGAATTGTGAAGAATGATGATTAGAGCCATATAAATGGTGATTAGGAGCAAAAAAGTGGTAATTGGGAGGGAGACTAGTGATCGCCTATTTGCAAATGACGTTTAGGGACTGAAACAGATGATTGAGGGCATAAAACTAGTGCTTGGCTTTGACGATGTGATTAGCACCTTCAGGATGACGTTTAAGGGCAAAAAATAGGCGATTCGCCTATTAGGTATGGCGATTATGTTGTACGTATTTGGTGAACTCCTTCAATAATTATTATTTTGTACGTATTTGGTGAACCTTAGTACGTAATTGTGAACCTCATTATGAATTGGTAAACCACAATAATTATTTCACGTACAAAACTAATCATTCTTGGAAGGGATTACCAAAATATTTCACGTACAAAATCAATCATTCTTGGAGGAGTTCACCAAAATATTTCATTTACAAAGTCAATCATTCTTGAAGGGGTTCACCAAAATATTTCACGTATAAAATGAATCATTATTGGAGGGGTTCACCAAAATATTTCGCGTACAAAATCAATCATTCTTTGAGGAGTTCACCAAAATATTTCACGTACAAAATCAATCATTCTTGGAAGGGTTCACCAAAATATTTCACATACAAAATCAATCATTCTTCGAGGAGTTCACCAAAAAAAATTTCACCTACAAAATCAATAATTCTTCGAGAGGTTCACAAAAAAATTTCACGTATAAAATCAATCATTCTTCGAGGAGTTCACCAAAATATTCCACGTACAAAATCAATCATTCTTCAAGGAGTTCACCAAAAAAATTCACGTACAAAATCAATCATTTTTCGAGGGGTTCACCAAAATCAATCATTCTTCGAGGGGTTCAAAAAATATTTCACGTACAAAATCAATTATTCTTCGAGGAGTTCATCAAAATATTTCATGTACAAAATTAATCATTCTCCAACATTGTATTGATGCGAAATCGATGAAAAAACAACAAAACCACCAAAAAAGGAAAAAAATTACCAGGAACCACCGGTATTGGGCCCAAAACTGTCGATATTGGGTCCCAAACTACCGGTATGGGCCCTAAAACTGTCGGTATTAGGCACCAAAACCGCCAGTATTAGGCCCAAAGCCACTGGTATTGGTTAGAGAAACCACCGGGATGGATTGGTGAACCCTAATACGTAATTGGTGAACCCCAGTACGTAATTGGTGAACCCCACTACGTAATTGGTGAACCCCAGTACGTAATTGGTGAACCCCAGTACGTATTTGGTGAACCTCACTACGTAATTGGTGAATCCCAGTATGTAATTGGTGCCCTCCAAAAATTATTTTTTTGTACGTAATTGGTGAACCACAGTTCATATTTGGTGAACCCCAGTACGTAATTGGTGAACCCCAGTATGTAATTGGTGAACCCCTCCAAAAATTATTTTTTGTACGTAATTCGTGAACCCCAATATGTAATTGGTGAACCCCAGTACGTATTTGATGAACCCCACTACGTAATTGGTGAACCCCAGTATGTAATTGGTGAACCCCTCCAAAAATTATTTTTTTGTACGTAATTGGTGAACCCCTCCAAGAATTATTTTTTTGTACGTAATTGATGAACCTCATTAATTGGTGAACCCCTCCAAGAGTTATCTTTTGTACGTAATTGGTGAACCCCTCCAAGAATTATTCTTTTTTCTATATTTGGTGAACTTACTACGTATTGATGAACCACACTACGTAATTGGTGAACCCCTTCAAAAATTATTCTTTTTTACGTATTTGGTGAACCTCACTACGTATTTAGTTAACAAAAAAAAAAGAATCTGCTACCTGCTGGACTTGTGTGGCCCAGATTGCTCCAAATGCAATCTAAGGACCACAATAGCCCAGCATCCATGCCGTGAAAAAATTCATGGCATGATAAAGTTTTCCGAGATTGCAATATGACATTAACAAGGAGAAACAAACTGTCATTTAATAAGGTATTAATATTCATGATTAACATTGTTAACTTTTATGTAATGCTATATTCACTTTTATTTGAACAAGTTATTAACATGTTAATACTAGGATGACAATTTGTTAACACACAATTATAATAATTTATTGTCAAGAATGTTATTAACCAAAAAGAATTAACATTTGAACGAACATGTGTTAATTCCACATAAATTGATTAACATCTATTGTAATGTTCTTTACATTTAACATTTACTAACATAATATGAGGCATTGGGAAGCAGGATGTTGCGAACCAGAAAGAAAATTAGAATGACAGAAACATGAAGATGCAAAAAATGAAAATATATGGAATTAAAATGAGTAGAATCATATGTAATTACGAATTTGATTTTGCAATACAATTAATTAAACAAATATTTAAATTAAAACTAATAAAAAATTATTGTAACGTTTCCTAAACTAATAAAAAATTATTATAACAATTCCTAAAATAATGGAATGTTTGAAAGAGTTACTATATTTAATTTTAATAAATAAATAAATCTAATAAGGCATTTTTAGACAAATCCTAATAATTTTAAATCAAATTAAATAGAAATGATTATTATCTGGTACACATTGTTTTAGGCCGAACCTTAAGTTACTATTGTAGAAGTGACATATACTTGTCATTTTCTTAAAAAAACAAAGAACATGAGATGGAGCTAGGTCCCATTTATAAATTGTTATAATATTGGGCTATGCGAGTCATGTACCACAGAATAAAATTGAACTGTTTTATAAATTTTAAATTAACAATCAACGACAGCTCACACAAAAAATTCTACCATTCTCCACTTAAGCAGCATTGATTGTGCTTAAGTTTATAAAATTCATTTTCTAAAAAGACTCTCAGGGTTGAACACAACTTTAGAGGTCATGAAATAAATAGTCTTAAATATAAAATATCTCATAATAGAATCACGTTCAAAAATAATATTAATAACGAATCATACCGGTCATTGTATCATTCATTAACACAAGACTTCCCATAGTTACATATATTAATGCACCACCAACATTGACTCATGAATGTGATAAGGTGTCATCTGAAATATAACTAACATTATAACATTTCAAAACATCACTTCTAATATGAAGTATCACTTCTTAAAGGAAGCATTCGATCTCATGATCTCTTTAACCTGATGAGCTCATTTAAAGGTTAAATTTCATAATATATATTATATTTACATAGAGGTGTTTAAAAGTGTACCGAACCGGAAGAACTCAATTGAACCGAACTGAAAATGACCGTTTCAGTCTGTTTTATAAGTATTCACAGTTCGATTCACTTTACTAGAAAACCGAACTGATACCTATTAAAATAACATATTTTTATATATAATGCATACATATCTCTATCAAATACTAGAGCTATGTTATTTTAAATATGAACCATTTAGGGTGAAGTCTTTCTCTATCTAAGTCTCACAATCTTAAAGGTCAAACTGTAATGTTCAAACTAAAATGACATCAGTATGTACATACATTTGACGTCACATAAAATCACTTGGTCAAAGTCCCTTACTTAATGGATCTGCTAACATAGCATTAGTGTTGATCTGTTATTCCTATTAAACTCGTGATTATTAACTATCTCTAACCTTATAATATTTAAGATCTATATATTTAGTATCACCAGAATTATTTGTGCTCTTAGATAAGTATGCTGTAACGAGATTATTACAATAGATCCTAACAAGTTTAAATATGAAATTAACAATTTTTATCCTAGAGGTGAAATTATTTAACCTAATAGCATGAGTCCGTCTCAAAACATGCAATAATTTCTACTTATATAGTGGAAGAAGCCAGATACTGAATGTACCACTTGTCAGTACGAAAATATAACTTAGTAGTGGATTTTATATCTGTACATCCTGCAAGATCAGCATCTGTGTACCAAAAAATCTTTAAATTATCAACTCTTTTATAAACCTACGTATGATTGTTTGTTGGGAAAATGAGAAAATCCATTAGTTTTAGATGTTCATTTAAACAATTGGCCGTGTATACGTTTTTTAACGAAAATTGCCGATTTTTAGATTGACTTTTAATTTTTTTTGTTTTTCCGATTTTGTCCTTACCTTTTAATTAACATAATTTATTTTGATTCAATTTTCATTCTCCAGTCCTCTCTCAAGTCATCACTCACTAAAACTTTATATCTCTCTCCCGTAGTGAGCTCCAAACCGAAGAAATTCCTAGAACGCCCAGATCTGGAAACGTCATGGGTTCGTTGTTTGTTCTATGCTTTTCACCTGTTGTGTGTGCTCATCTTTGAGCTCTGACGACGTTGGGGCATTAACTCACTCCACACCAGTAGGGGTGTGAAGTTTTTTCAAGAATCGTACTGTATCCAAATGGATACACATTGATTTTGAGTTTGCAAATTTTGTACCAAAAGCAAGACATTTGTTTTTGTTTCTTTCTTCTACATTTTGTTAGGGTTGAAAATTTTAGTATGTAATCAACCTAACTGAATTGAAAATGATCCGTTCGGTCAGTTATTTATGTGAGTTTAGTTCAGTGTAATTCATTCTAATTAAAGATCCAAAATTTCAGACTATTTATGTGAGTTTAGTTCAATGTAGTTCATTCTAATTAAATATTCAAAGTTTCGGACAACTTTTAAAATGACACCTATCAAAATGGAACATTTAATTTAATTTTATTTATTTTTATATAATTTCATGAACTGAATCGAATTAGGTATATTTAAATAGGGAACAAGAAAAAGAAACTGTTTTTACGTATATAGATAAACAGAGAACAAGAAATTATACTTTACAAGAAAAAGCACAGGTAAAGTTGGCTAATTTATAGTTTTATGATTTTACAAAATCTATACTTTCTAAATAATCATTATTGATTTCCGTGGTTTAAGTAGTTTACTCTTTACTCACTTACATAATTACATTTAGCATTGTTGCCATCTAATTCATATCCAGAATATTGTGGATTTAAAAAAACATTTCAGATTTATTAAATGTAAAAATTTATCTATAGCATATAGTTCAGGAATCTGATTTGATTAGACTTCAATTGAAAAATAAACATTAAAGACACTAATGTCAAGATTTAACTTGTTAAACTGTTGGAATAAAATTAAAGGAGAGACGCTTCTAAACTTACAACTAAAAATAAAATTAAAACCTTGCTTTTCTACACTAAACTAGTTCTCTTAACTACACTAACGATGCTCTCGTAACGTTAACAGTACACAGTTAAAACCGTCCATAACGGGGATCAGAGGGGACCGTACATAACTTCAAAGTTTCTTCGTAAAACTCAGAGGGAATGTCCTCTTCATAATGAATTCGTAAGACCTGGGATCAACGCATGAATATGTTTTCTTGAAATCTTCATCTGTCATGTCCGAAAATTGATTCAACCCAACCTGATGAGTAACCTCTTTCTTCATCTTTTCAATAATCTTCAATTCTCTTCAATACTTCCGTATGTTTTGTTGTATTTTGACATCCGTAATTCAAAGAGCTCCTCTTTCATTTTCTCTCCGCGGTGAAGTGCTCTGGGCCAAAAAAACATCTGAATTGAAAATTCATAGGCCATAGAAAAAACTGATCACAACACTTGTCTAGAGAATTGATTTGATTGGACATCATTATTATTATGTTTGGTAGTTCATGGTAAGAATGTACAATTGCTATGTGGTATACGTGTATAAATTTTATCAAAGTTGTGTAAATAACTTGAGAGATATCTTGTAGTTATATTATTACGCACAAAAATATGTTACCTGAATCATATTCTGATGTGGTTGCCAACTGATGTCCCTGCTAACCAACAAACCTTTCAAACCAAACTAGAAACCAGAACACCATCCTTCTTCAAAAGAAGAAATTAAAGTGAAAGGAACATCCAGCACCTATATTTTAAAAGACAATTGAGGCTTACGCATTGAGGCTCGCCTCAATGCTTAAGCGTCGATATAGAAGAAAGAGGCTCACACCTCAGTACCATACTATGATGCAACCTCAAGGCTTAAGCGTCAATTGTTCTTATAATTTGCTAATAGTTTGATTATTTTTTGTGATTTAACCTATTTTATTTACTTTTATTGCATGTGTTTCATTTAATTCTTGAAGGAAACACAAAAACCTTACTCTAAGACATGCTGTTTTGTTTTTCCTTTATACCCTTCTCTGCTATTAATTCTTCGTCTACCCATTTAGCGACAAAAGTTGATAATTATAGTTCCCACTTCCTGAATCAGAATAGCATCAACACTATCAAAATTTAGTGTAAAGTCCCACGTTCATGTTATATAAAAAGACATCTTTCTAGTAACAAAACCAACATGATAATTTTTCTATTTATTATAAGAACTTTTATAACAAAATTTTCATAACAAGAAAGTAAATTTTATCAAATTCCGGATTTATTGGCTGTGATCAACTGATTATAATCTAGACTTAGAGATTATGGTTACCATACTACCATGAGTGTTAATATTGTGAATTTATGACTAGTTTTATTATCTGACTTTTTATCCTTCTTCTGTTTTAAATTGACAAGTCCTATGCCATGAAGCTTCGTCATGCCTATTTAAAACAAATAGCCTTAAGAGTTAAGTTTACATTCACACTTTTAAAACATTGGTAGTAATCAATTACTACCCACCAGCTTGACTGCCATAAACATTGGCAGAACAGTTTATTTAATCCTAGGAGGTTATTCTCCCTCTACCGTCTCGTGAATCAAAAATGGAACAAATTTAGTATGCTTGGTAATTCAAAAAGACCTTTGCAAGTCCTGCGTTGTTGGTCCCAGCTGAAGTGGTGTGAGCAACACCATGAATGGTTGGCCTGGAAAGGAAAAGCCACTCCTGCTAATATTAGAAGAAAATCGAAATTGAACTCTAAACAAAGCTTTATTTTCCGGAAGATACTTACAGGCCAACAAAAACTTTATGCGCTTCATAGATACCCCGCTTAGCATGGGAAAGAGTTCCAAACATGGAAATACGCCGAGGTGGCCCACGAGTAAAAGGACCCCATAACCCAAGCTTCTTCACAGCCTGCACAATGGAACACCTTCAAGTTAAAAATCAAGGAAGAAAGACATACATACAAAAGTATCCCCCTCCACCTCATCCCCTAAAAAGTAATACTCACAACACTAACAGTCGCCCCTCTGCCATTATTAAGAAAAGGGAGAAGATTGCCAGCAGGATTAGACCCAAGATTGCCAGCACGTGTGGGAATGACTTCCTTAAAGACTTGTTCGACTGCAGTCTTAAATGATGCGAACTTCATCATTGTATCTACGGTGAAGAAAGAAACATGTTGTTCTTACGAATTAGCTAACAACCAGTAGCAGTAGTGAGACAAAAAAGCAGGAAGAAACAAGGACATGGTGTACAAACTAAAATTTCAGATTCAACATAAAAACTTCAAAAAATGCAAGAACTTTCCTTGTATAAGTAAGAAGAATCAAGGGGCTGAGAGAAAACGCAAAGATGTGAGCACTTACAAAACTATCTCAAGTTTAATGTAGGAAAAAAATTGCAGCAATTACTTTTGACTTCGAGGAAATTAACGCAAAACTTTTAAACCCTAAACGGAGAAATCAAATAAATTAATTATTCTGAAACTCCAAGAAAAAATTACAATCGTACTGATGACTTCTTAAAATTAGCTTACCAAGTTGCAGGCGAGAGAGAGAGAGAGAGAGAGAGAGAGAGAGAGAGAGAGAGAGCGAGCGAGGGCCGCAGCAGAACTAAGAGAATGAAATGATAGGGTTTGGTGGTTTACTAAGGAAGAATGTAATATTTTCCGTTCAACTTCAATGGCATGCATCCAAGGGTTTTTGTCTAAAATATACTCCACGAAGACAAAATTTACTAAATTATTTTCTTGCTTTAATATTCACTAATCTATATCCTGACTCATCTTCCATTTACTTTCTTTTTTTCATCAATGCCCTTCTTATACTCTGTTCAATCAAATCTTAAATTCTTATTCACTCAACCAACCCACCTCCATGGTACTTTCTCCTTCATTTTTCAATTCTTCACATTCTTTTTTGTCATTTCTTCATCATCTTCTTCCTGCTGTAAGAGAATCTTTCATCATCTTCTTCATCTTAAAAAAACTTTATTCATCTTCAAAGAAGGCTTGCGGTATGAGTTTTGTTTTCTTCTTTCTAGAAAGCTTGACGTTCCATGGGTTTTTCGTTCATGAGTTTTCTGAATTTTTTTGTTCCTACAATAACATGTAGTACATTGTTTGAAGTTCATGTAGTGTATATTATGACTACAAGATGATCGTGTAGTTTTCATGTATATTACACGATGGTCTTGTAGTGCATCAGGAACTTCTTCAACAATTCACAATGCACTATAATAGCATCATGTAACATCTTGTACAATACAGGAGGACTACACGATTATCGTGTAGTGTACACGATGACTATAAGATGATCGTGTAGTAACTCGTGTACACTACACGATGGTCTTGTAGTGCATCAGAAACTTCTTCAGCAGTTCACGATGCACTACAAGACCATCGTATAGCATCTTGTGCTCTACACAAGAAGTACACAGTCATCGTGCAGTTTACATTATCTCTACACAATCATCTTGTAATCATCATGTACACTACATGATGATCGTCTAGTTCTCCTACACTATGAGATATCCTATAATATTCATTTCATCCTGTAGACTTTTTGTATTGACTTTCTTCATTGGTGTATATGTAGATATGTCTGAAGTTTGAATTTTTTGTAATTCATGATGGAGATTGGGAGAAAAATGGTACAACATGGTCTTTTTATGGAGAGAACACCAAATTATTGGAGATATCAACTATATGTACTTACCACGAGTTATCGGGTATATTGCCCGAAGAACTCTAAATAGACCCCTCAAAGTATTATATGTCCATAAAATTTCTTTATAAAAGCCATGTCCCCTGCCTTCATGTTGAAATTTTAAATGATAGATATTTGCAGTTCTTTGTTAAAGAGAATGGATCAGAATCACTTTGAACCTCATTATTTGTAAGTACCAAGCCTAAATTTTTTCTATCTCAGAGTTGGATTCCTAAAACCACAATGTCACAACAACTTCAACAACTTCAAGTTCCTGAAACTACAAGGTTTTATTAGAGTTGGGTTCCTGAAACTACAATGTCACAACAACCTCTACATGAAAGCATTCATCGCTTTGAGAATGTTGATCATTTTGAAAGGAACTATCATTATGATGATGTTTTTTGTCATAACGATTGTAACAACCTTGCTGACGATAATGATGTTTTTTAGGATAAAGATGTTGATGGTGATGGTGATGGTGATGGTGATGATGATTTTGATCAGGGAGTGTATGATGAAGCCATCCGTGGAGATGACCCTGATGAAGCCATCTGTGGAGATGACCATACAACAATACCAGACTTGAAGATTGGTCTTGAACCCGAGATCACTCGTCTATTTGCCATAACAACCTGAGTTGTATGAACAACGTCATGGGTCCAGTGAGCAACGAGCTAATTTGAATCAACTTATACTGGACACAATAAGTACGGATGAGTTGTACAGTGATAAAGGCGAGCTGGTTAGGGCTGCTCGTATGATGACCATCCAGAGATATTTTAAGTTTTTAGGTCTTCAAGTCAACACCGCCAATGTTGGTACTTATATGTGGTGAGAAAACATGCCAAATGAGGTTACGGGCCATGAAACTGCAAAACTATCCATACTTCAAAGTTACAAAGTTCATCAATACACATACATGCGCATTTGACGTATTGTTCGGCTTGATCTTGGTGTCAACATAAATTACCGTAAGGCATGGATGGCTAAGGAATATGCTCAGGATTAGTTCGAGGGTCGCCTGAAGATAATTATAGAATGTTCCCAGCATATTGTCACATGTTGGAATAAAAAATCCATGTATTTATTTTTTATTTAGACCATCGTGTATCCATCATGTAGTCTACAAGATAAGTACACGGTCATCGTGTACCCATCGTGTAATCTATAAGATAGGCATATGATGGGTACACGATGTCTGTGTAATCATCTTGAAGTCTACATGATAGGTACATGGACATCGTGTATGTTGGTCGTAGCGGCATGTGCGCGGCGAAAGCGTGGAGGCGCGTGACCTTTAAAAAAATTAAACTTCAAATAAAAATTGAATCATTTAATAAAACAAAACATGCGCAACGCCACGATAACCAAATAAATTTTTTTATTAAAAAATCTTTTTCAATCTGTCAGGATCCATTATATAATTATAAGTTAAACCTACAACATACAAGGTTAGGAATCATATACCTCTTGTAGTCTATATCAAGTGTCCTCACAAAAATCGATCGATTATCTGTTCTCACAAAATCGTTCCAGCGATCAGTAAACTCCGAAATCCACACCAAGTCAAGCCCTTCAAATCCATCAACTTCGAAACAGACTTTGGAGTTACTTCTGGAAAGTAATTAACAGTCTCATTTTAAAATTCAATTACGTCTAACATAAAATTTAAAAAAACTGCTAATTAAGAGGAGTTTTCAGCTCAAAATACCTATGCTATTCTCTGAGAATCTTGAAAACAAGGCAAACTTCTTGCAAATGGCTTAATTAAAGTTTTGCTTCCTATAGCAGAATTTTAAAATATTTTCTTGATTACTCTAGAAAAGAAATATAAATAGGTTTTCCACAACTATCACCAAATTATCAGCACGGACCCAAACTACCAATCTCACCATTGTTAATATCACCATTGTTAATATGTGAAGCATCTGAATACAGAATTCAAGAGCCCTTACAATGAACTGCTTCTTTAGAAACTTAAATCTTAAGAGTAACATCTCCAACATTCACATGAAGTGCCATTATATATTAAATTATTTTATATTGGAAAGTAGTAAGTTAAACACCAATCATAGGATCTTGCTTTGTATAGTACACTTCCACAGGCACCATCACCCAAACACCACGCACTGCACAACCTCTGATCCAACAGAACCAGTATCAAGCACAGTAACCAGCTATTTCCAGATCTCAAGGAATGAATTACCCACAACTGAGTGGACCGAAACTCATAAGGGGTTAGCAAACCACTAATTAATACTAGCAATTTAGCCACTAATTATTATTCTTTAAGTAGGCAGGCCAATCTAAACTACACACAACCTGAATTGGTTTCTGATAAACCTAATTAACAAACAAACCAACAATCAGAACCCAAAATAGAAGCACAAAAAAATATTAAAGTAGATCAAAATTTTACCACTTGCGCATTACACATGGGGATCTGAACAAAAACCATAGGGAAATAGCCATTCTCGCTAATCTCAATATCTAAATTGAGCCGCTTTAGGAACGGGTTTGCTTTTCTCAAATCAGATCCTAAAACAACATGAACGCAAAACTATCCTCTCAGTGGCTAGTGCAGTCGCCATTTGATTAATTACGGAAAGGTTACCTTGCATGAAGGATCTTTACTTGAAGAGAGCTAATGTGTCGCGAGGCTGCGATTTAGAGGAAGGAAGCGGCACCATTTCAGAAAAGAGAAGAAGGAGAGGATATGAGGTTGTGGGGCTGTGTTTCAGTGAATAAAAGAGGGAGAAAAGAGGAGGCTGCCACGGGCTTCATTTCAGAGCGTTGAAGAAGGAGAAAAGAAGAGGAAAGAGTGGAGGGGAAAGAGATTTTTGGGTCTGCTTTATGTGTTTACCCTGCGCGTTTTTTCGATATTTTACTTCCCCGCGCTTCGTTTGTATTCTAGTATTTACGACATTAGTCCTACCGCCGTTGTCACCTTTATTACTGACGACGAGTCAAACTTAACATCTTTACTACGCTAATTTTTTGTAGCGTCGCGTTTGTAAAATCCATCAATTTTTACGGCGCTGACAATACAAACCGTCATGATAGAGTTATTTCTCACGATGGTTTTTCCTATTCTAGTCATAAAATAAATAACGTCGTCTATGATTTTCTCCTACTGTCGTGAATGATCCATATTGTAGTGGTGGTCCTTTCCAAAGTTCGTCTGCGAGCCGACTGAGTACCAGAGAGAATCATCAACCTCAATTGTATAGCCCGAGAGATCTTTCTCAAACTCTTCCACTCGGCCAAGATAGGTTTAGCGATACAAAATGGTCATGAAGTGTACATGATGCGCCATGAGGACATCGTGTACACTTCATGAAGTATACACACTATCCAAGAAGATAACGCGTAGACTACATGAAGTTCAAAAACATAAAACATCTTACTTACATGTAGAATCAAATCACCAATAGTGACCGAGTGTTGTACTCCTGCAAATCCCTCCGAACGAGCTCCAAGTATGCGTTGATATACTGCAATATAATAAAGATTACATAAGATATTTATATTTATTTTAAATACCACATTAAAAAAATTATAGATAACTACTTATATCTGACTCAAATCATTAATAAGGTGAGAATACTATTTTTTTTAATCAGGTATGATCGCTGGTGTAAAATCCTACTTCTACTTTCTCATTCTTGTACAACGTAATTGCATATCAATATTAGGAGTTTTTATTATGGGTACAAAATGTTCGTGTAACCATCTTATAGTCTTTATAAGGATAGAGGATGAGTACACGATGTTCGTGTAATAATCGTATTGTCTACATGATAGCTACACGATGGCCGTGTAACCATCATGTAGCCTACATATGGCTACACGATGGTCGTGTACAAGAAGAAGAAGGGTACAGAAAAATTATAGAACTTACCTTACACTTGGGGAGTTGAACTAGGCTTTAAACCTCGCTTCATCCTCTGAAGATCCCGAGCCAAATGATTGGTAAGGTTTGTAGTCTGTTTTGGCAACGACTTTCTGTTCAACTTTTTTTCTACACTGCTTCTTTTTTTCCTTTTTTCCTGTTTCCTAAGTTGGTGACTCAAAGACCCGAGTTCTCTTTGTCCTCCGCTTACCAAGACATACGAGATCTTCTTCTTCTCCCTCGTTGGATTGCTCCGATTACCTAACTAAATCCATCAAGTCTGAAATTATTGATGCAACAATAGCTTCATCAGTGGGTTACTTTTTTTTCTTTTTTCTTCTTTTTTAGATTTATTTTCTTCTTTATTTATCCTTTTTCAATTATTTTTCTTCTTCTTTTTTAAAATCTTTTTCCTTTATTTTTTCTACTATTTTTCTTCTATTTTGTCTTCTTTTATTTCTATTTCTTCTTTTTCATTCCCTTTTTGTTCTTCCTTTTTCCTTCTTCCTTTTCATCTCCCTCATCTTTCTTCCCTTCATTTGTTTTTCTTTTTCTTCTTTTTGTCTTCTTTTCCTTCTTTTTCTACTCCTTTTTCTTCTTTATCTCATTATTTTTCTTCTTTTTCTCCTTTGTTTCTTTTTTATCTTTTTTTTCTACTATTTTTTCTTCCATTTTTTAAAACTCTTCATCCTCTTTTTTCTCTTCTTCATTTTCTCCTTCATTTTCTTCTTCCGTTTCTTCTTCATCCTCTTTCTTTCCTTTATTTGTTTCTTCTTTTTTCTTTTTCCTCTTATTTCTCATCTTTTCCCTCTCCATCTTAGTTGTTTTCATCATCTTCCTCCTTTTCTTTGACCTCTTCCATTTCCTTTTCGTCTTCCTCTTCCTTCTTTTCATCTTGTTTATCTTCTTTCTCCACCTTTCTCTCTTCCTCTGTCTCCATCTCCTCCACTCTCTTTTCCTCAATCTCCTTCTTTTTTTCTTTCTGTTCCCCCTCGACATTTATCATCATATAATCTCCAGGAGTTTGAGGAAAAAATGAGTCATCATCTATCCGCGATGTTATTGTTGGATCTGGTTTTAGTTTTAGAACAAAATAAATGAACCACGAACGGTTCATGGGCGGAATATCAAAAAATTTCAAAACAAATATTTAATCGAATTAAATATAAAACCACTCAATGATCACACTTATTCAGATAAACGTATTGAGAAAAGATAGAAATAATTTATACATTTTCTTGTATTGGAGAAATTTTGATTTGGCGGGCTCCAATTATTTGTCTTGCGTTCTTCATTCTTGAGATTCGCAGAATTTCAATTGATCTTCTTTTTTATTCTTCCTCTGATAGTTTTCGGCTGCGACTGTAGGGGAGGGGAGAGAAAAAAATTTCTGCTCTGAATAATCACTCACTATGATTATGGTTATGAATGCAACCCTAATGTAATCATTTATATAATAATTTCAGAATTTATACATATACTCATATATGTTAAATTACTGAAATTCATCTCCTTGTGCACTGCTATCTGTGATTTTTTATATCTCCCCTAGAGCCAAGACTGTGTCCAAATTCATCATTTCAAATTGATAAATTTAATTGATTCACATCAATTAATTAATTAATTTTTTTATTTACTAACTATCTAATAATTAGAAATAAAAAATTAATTAATTTGAACATTAATTCTGATCTTCACTAATTTAGTGATGACACCCATCACATATAGATTTGGGAAGTGTATCTTGGTCCAAAACATGTTTTTTGTCGAACTAGCATTGATTCTCATTCCTGTCCTTATGAGCTACTCCTAAGATCGAATGAACCCACATGAATAAATCTATGAGATTCAAATACCTGACTAATTTATTTTCATGAATTCTTGACCTATTTAATCCTGACACCGTACGATTCCACTATAAGTCCGATGTCGAAACAACTCTTGATTCATGTGCGCTACATTTTTTGTTGGTACAAATAAACATTTTCATTTCACGGTCCACATGATATTTTATGATATTACCCTTCGTGAATATCATAATAAGAGTGAGATGTAAAATTATCATTTTACTCCTCTAGTTATTATTTCTTTATTGATTGTAAATAAGAAAGACATATCAGCGAAGTATCTTTTATAGATCACCATGTTTTATTCAACGACTCATGTCATCGAGTACCGGGCTTGATTTATTTATTCACACACCCATAAAAAAGCATAAGGTGATATTGTTATTTTTACAATCTTACCACGATTTTTATATTTATGAATCACGCAACTTCAACATAGTTGAATCACAGTTCCAACAGCTGAAGTACTGTCTGACAATTCGAACTCACTCCTTTGGCATATCAAAGATCGTAAGTAATTAAGTCAAGTTTTGTATTCGCCTCAGGATTAAGTTAATTATGAAAATACCTTTAAAGTGTAACAATTAGATTTAGTGCTAGATAAACGGCTTTACTCTAAGCTAATTGGTTACTAGTCTATTCAACATATTGCATACACATGTCTAGGTCAACCGTTAGAGTCTCCATTTTTATGCCCCGAGATCGACATCATTTGGTTCAACCTAATATTTATAATTGGACTCCATTGTCCAGTCAATCCTAAGATTGCGAATAATATATTGAACTATTTTAGAAGAATTTGTCTGAAAGACCGCTCAGTCTTTACTCTTCTTATGTTGCTAATAGTTCTAGGACTTAAGTAAATTATAAACACATTTTAATTAAAGAAAACTTTCATTTATTTATAAAATTCAGTAATACATTAATGTCAAAGAAATAATCAAATACTCATAAATAGTTATTACACGTTATTTTATGGACATAATTCAATAGTTACCAAATGCTCCATCAAAATCTTGATTTGGAAAATTGCAAAGGAAATGTCTACTTGCACAGACACAATCTTCTTGTCCATTGACATAATCTTTTTGTCCATTTCAATCAAACATTTCCTCACCCAATCCTCACTCTTCTCATTTGTTCAATGCCCTCATCCTCAAACCTTTTCCACTTCATCATATTCTCATCATCATCTTCCTCTTCTACCCATTGTAAGGATAAATGAGCCATCGACTGAAAAAACATGTTATATAAATCAGACAAACCAGTTAAAGAATGGATACAAGATGATCATGAAGTCTCTAGAAGGATATAGGATGAGTACATGATGTTATCATGATTTTTCTATAGTTCAAGTGTACATTATCGTTGTCAAATAATAAATTTATATAAAAATAGAGTATCGTCCATATGATTGATTGATATTAATTAGACCTTAATTCTAATTGAGAATGATGAAAAATTGGGAGTTTTAATTAAACTAAAATTTTAATTAAATTAAAATGATAAAGATAAATAATTCAAATTTGAATAGACAAAAGATCTAGAGATTCTGATTTCACCAAATCAATGTTGATCATAATACTGATAGCGATTTTATCTAAAGTAATTATCAATCTTTTTCAAGCGTCGATAACAATAAATCAAAAATACTAATCTCACATCTCTGTCAAGATTCAATAAGTTGAAACTCATTAAGCACATGAAATTATAATTGCTACATTAGATCCATAATTATCTATAACTTATGAGATTCTAATGGTGTTATAAATAATAGCAAATTTAATCATCACTTCTCAGTCTCAAAATTAAATCTAAAATTATGCAATAGTTGGTCAGACGATCACAAATATTAATAATGGATTATTAACACTCAATAATACTGAATAAATATCGATTGAATTGAAAATCAAAATTTATGAATGATCATGGTTTTGCTACATCGTAGCCCTAGATAAAAAAATTTAGAACATATTAAAATAAGAAAATATCCTAATAATATTCATGAACATAGAGAAAAATAGAAGAAAAAACTAGATTTGAGGATGAATTGAAGTGGAGATCCGTCTCCCGATTGGATCCGTCTATGTTTTCTCTCGAAAAAGCTTTCTCTTCTGCCTCTCACGTCCAAAAAAAAATCTCCAACAGACCTATAATATTCTATTTATACACTAGGGTTCGATAAGTATAAAATAGGAGAGAAAATTTGAAAAATGTTATTCCGCAGCGTCGCGGCGCTGGCTTACCACCTAGCGCCAGTGACCAGCGCCCAGTTGCTTGCACCCAGCGTCACGACGCTGGTCCTTCTGTCCAAGTCCATCATTTTCTCCTTTTCTTCACATTTTTGCCTTCTAAATATTTTAAAATCAACCCAAAAGCACAAGAATATTTTACCTACAAAAACAAAACAAAAACAAACATAAATCATACAATAAAACGCAAAGAATTAATAAAATTAAAGTTAAAATTATCTAAAATATGAGTGTGAAACACATTCATCAGATGACCGTATAACCATCGCGTAGTCTACACGATGGACGTCTAACCATCGTGTAGTTTACACGATAGGTGCATGATGGCCATGTAACCATCATGTAGGCTACACAATGGGTACACGATATCAGTGTAGCCATCGAGTGGTATCTAGAATGATACATGATGAGTACACGATGTCTGTGTACACAACCTGAAGTCTATAAGAAGGTCATGTAATCACCGTATAGTCTACACAATAGGTACATAATGACCGTGTAACCATCGTGTAGACTTTAGGATGGGTACACGATGTTAGTGTGACCATCAAGTGGTGTCTAGAAGGATAGTAGATGAACACAATTTCCGTGTACCCATCCTAAAGTCTACACGATGATCGTGTAACTATCATGTAGACTACACGATCGTTACACGATGGTCGTGTAACCATCGTATATGTTGTAATATTATGTTGAAGATCATCAACCATCCTTCGAACGACTTGTATGATACGTTCCATGATAGCGTTAAGCAATTTTATAGTAGGAACTCATATCTCTCGGAGACCCGGCTACCACTGAAGACGAGTCCTACTCTAAAGCAAAGGCTTCAGAAGAGCGAAACAAATGAAGGGATGTATAATATTGTATACATTATTGTGAACGTGTCCTATTTTTTGATGTTCTTGTTCAAAAATTCGTCCATTTACCATTTCTAAGAAATTCAATGAGCTAGAGGTTATTGAAGAAGACAATAACGACAATGCAATAAATTTCAAAGCAGGTTCAAGAGGGATATCTTCGTACGCTTCAACTTTTATTGCCTCGTTGTTATTGTCTTCTTCAATAACCTCTAGCTCATAAAATTTCTTAGAAATGTCAAATGGGTCTTTGTTTTGTATATGATTATTCTGTATAGTGCGTAGTGAAGATAAATAGATTTTTGTACGTTATTGTGTACAAGGATGATAAACAGATTTTGTAGATTGTTGTATACAACTATAAATAAAATAGGTTTTTGTAATTTATCGTGTACAGTGATGATAAATAGATGTTTACAGAATTATTATGTATAGTTATAAATACGAAGATTTTGCAAAATTATTGTGTATTGTTATAAATAAGCAGGTTTTGTAGTTCTTGTGTGCAGCATGATCATAAATAGATGTTGCAGAATTATTGTGTACATAAGCATATTTTTTATGTTGTTGTGTATAGTGATCATATTCAGATTTTTAAGAATTATTGTGTACAAATTATAAATAAGTAGATTTTTGAAGTTATTGTGTACATATTCGTATATTAACATTCTAAAAAACTATGAAATCAAGTTAATATCAAAATGTACGTTTATGCGACGGGGGATATGAAAAATTATACAAGTATGAGATGTTTGTGTTGTGCATAGGGTACCCACCTTGTGCGTTGAATGGTAGTGGGTATACAAATGGGTTGAATGGGTACGCACCTTGAACATCGAATGGTTATGCACCTTGCACATTAAATGTGTACGCACCTTACACATTGAATGAGGATGCACCTTATCCAGAGACCCTTGTCGTGTGTGCACCTTGCACGTTAGATGGTGCTGGATCATCATTATTATCGTTCAGGATCGTGGCATGCACATCGCTCAGTAATTCTAGACATGTCCGTTCGGTATGTCCAATGTTCTTACAATGGCCACATCGACGGGTGGTTGGTCATGCTTTACTCGAGCTAGCACCTTTGCTGCCCTTTCTCTTCACGATTACCGGGTCTTGGACGAGGCCTCTTTTAATCTCCACACCATCCTCCTGCTTCACATCCTGTTCGTTGGCGACCTTATCATTCCACAAGGTCTCATATTTTGCACAAAGCATCCCAATCTCCAATTTGACTCGAGTCGACCATTCACTTGACTTTGAAGCAAAATGAGCAAGTATTTTGGTAGCTAGTTGGATCGAATTGTACCAAAGTAATACTGTATCATCTATATCCAGATGAGAATGGCTTGACCCAGTTGGTAGCATATAACTCTTCACAATGATCCGTCACCGGTCTAGTATGCACATGCTTATGATCTCTTACATATGTTCAGCTTTGATAACATAGAACATATGACGACACTGTATCCCGCTGATTCAAACTTCCCACAACTACACTTTAGCGTATCAAGTTGTTGGTCTCGTGGCATTATGTATGAGTCATTCATCACCCCAAACTCGACCAACGAATAAATTCAAGCCTCCCAATCATGTGTCAAAGCACAAACTTTAAACGATGCCTCACCCATGATCTCCTTACGCAATAGCTTAAACAAGTTATGTGTGAACATGTTTGCTGCATGTTGCTCTAACGCACGCAAGTGAGTCTTAAGCAGAGGCTTTTTATTTTTCAACTTGAAGTCGTCCAACCTCTCCTCGTGGCGAATACGTGCCAACTCCCTATCAAATTGTAGCACGAATTCAAATAGTTTAGATCGACGTTCAATGAATCGGTAGAGATACACGTTCATACCTTCACATCATTACGTCATTCTAATGAACGCAAAGAATTTTCTTCATTGGAAGGCCTCTCTCCAAAGGTCACGCTTGGCATACATCCATCGTACCCATTTTTTTAATGAGGTTGAATGAATCTATCAAAGGATCCCATTCTTGTTTGAACTCTTCTTCATTGAAGACATCAAACATTACTCTTTTGAAGGCCTGTAGAAAAATCAGCTTTTGCACGTTTGATTGGGCATTTCGTTCGAGATGCCATGCACAAAGCCGATGATTGCAATTAGGGAGGAGCATCTTGATTAATTTACGCATCGCCTTATAACCATCTATAATGACCGATTGCGGCTTCTTGTTTTTCATGGCATCTAAGAAAGTCCTCAACACCCATTTATAGGTTTCCATGGTCTCATCAACCAATAACGTGCAACCAAATACCATGGTCTTGTAGTGGTTGTTCACACCAAGGAAAATCACAAGCGGTTTCTTGTATTCATTCATCTTGTAGGTCGTATCGAATGCCAATACATCACCGAAACAATGATAGTCAACTTGGCACGTCGAGTCTGCCCAAAACAAATTTTCCAGGCGATTATCCCTGTCAATGTTGCATTTTCAATACAAATCCAGATCCATCTCCAATTTTGCAGGAAAAAAGAAATAGCTGCATCTGAATTAGTTTCGACTACCTGTGATCTTTGCTGCTTGTCCATCTTATTGTATAGATTCGTTCTTAAGAACCCCACATTCTAGTAACCGCCGGCTTGGTCGACCATGTAATCATGCACTTGGCTTAGCCCGACACCAATATTATGTAATCCTGTTACTTGAGCCATGTCCGCTTCATTCATTGTTCTATGAGATCGAAGAAAGGGCACGCCATGTGGTGAGGCAGTGGGATGGTTGTGCTTAGCTTCAAAATCTTTTACCACCCATTTTTTCGTCTTCTTATCCAACTTCAACTATTTGTTACTTTCAAAGTCCTTAGTTTTTCTCCCAGACTCCTTCTTTTGAGTAAACCCATCTCTGCAACATAGTTTCTCCATCTCTATTCTTGCGTTTATCATCTTCCCGTACACTAAACCCAACATCGGCTACTTATGTATAGTTGAAATCTTCGGCCTCTTGTAACGTATCAAATTTTTCACCAATGACATTTTCATTTCACGAGTTTGCTAATGTGGATGAACTCGGTCACGTACTTGTCTCACCTCAATTTATGGATAAATCAGGATGACTCATCTTCGAAGATGCTTAACTATATTGAAAAAAAATAGTTGAAATTGATGAAATATGCCAATAATTGAAGTATAAAGTTTAAGAAAATAAAAAAAGCGTAAAAAGAATACATAATATGTGCCTTGGTCAATGCAGGAAGCAAGCATGATCAGGTCCAGAAGAAAAACTAAGGACTTTGAAAGTAAAAAATAGTTGAAGTTATGTTCATAAACTAAGACCTCATAAAGCATCTAACTTATGTTCATAATCTTAAAAAAATAATGAAAACCAAACAAATATTACCTTTTCGGTGTAGCTGATCACTTAGTTGGAGTTGAAAATTGAAGATCCAAACAAAGAAATTGAAGAAGCAAGTGTATTTGAAGTTGAGAGCAATTGAGAAGTAGGGAAAATGTGTTTAGTGGAGTGAAAATTGAATTTTAAGGGTTGTTTACGAAAAGTAATTGTCCATATTAAGTGCACAACCATCAGACACCAACCAAATGCCAAACAATCTGTAAATGTATTGACACGGGCCAAATGCCACTGTGACTGGCGTTTGGGGTCCAAAAAGGATCAGTTGGACACCATACGCCACTGTGATTGGCATTTGGGGTTCAAAAAGGACCAGTTGGACCCAAACGCAATTCATCAATGGTGACTCACCATTCATGAATAGCGTTTTAGCCCATGGCACTTGGACGGGTCTAACGCTACTATGACTGGCATTTGGGGTCCAAAAAGGGCCAGTTCGACCCCAAACATCATGCATCAAACACTCGCCATTCATGAATAGCGTTTGGGGTGTCCTGGTCAATTTTGGACCCCAAACGCCACTGTGACTAGCGTTTGGGGTCCAAATGGGACCAATTAGACCCAAACATTATTCATCAATGGCGAATCGTCATTCACGAATCAGCAAAGATACACGTTCTCAATTCCTTTATATTTTATTTTGTTGCAACTTCCAACTTAAGTATAACATCCTTACATTTACAACCATAAAAATTCCATAAACAAAGTTGCTTCCATTTCCAATATCTTTTTGCTCTCAAACCGTCAAAGTCGTAGAAGGACGGTTTGTAAATTTTATCCTTCTACACAAAACATTTAGGTTCCAGTTTAAAAGTTCAACAATACATTGAACAAAATTTAATCCAGTTTAAAATTCTAAGCAACCATTCGACAAAACCTCCTCATAAATATTAGAAATTCCACAATCAAAATACATGTTTATATCCATAATATATATGTCCAACTAAATGCAGCCAGAATTTAACAAATTCAAAAATACACTCAACAAAGTTAGAATAACGTTTAAAACTGACAGAGACTATAAAAAATTGATAAAGCTTCATGGTGCAACTCTTCTCTTTTTCGACGAAGCATCATGTGAATGCTTTGTACGTCATTCATGTTCTCGTTCTGATCCAGTATCTTCATCGGTGTCATCATCATGGTCGTTGTCATCATCATTAACTAAATCTTCCCCATTGTCATTATGACCATCATCATCATCTTCAACACCTTCATAATCTTCATCATCACCCCGATGCATGCTTCCTTGAGTTTCATACATTTGCAGGCGTCTTTGCAACTTCGCCTACAAGTGTTCATACTCAAAATGTCAGCTAAGAGTAAATTTGAATATTTTGATTTCAAACTAAAAAAAATTAGAGATACATGATTACAATTTTCCATCACTTCACCATAGTCTCACATGCGCTCAACATTTTATCAAAGAACTGTTGCCTGAGACCGGTAATCATGCGCATCATGCCTGCAACGCATGCCACCGAAACCTACATTATTCGAATTGCGCGTTAATAAGATATTCAATGATTAGATTATAAATATTAATATCATGACTCACATAATCGACATCAGCTGATGGAAGACCCTAGACTAGAAGATCTTCTGGAATGTCAACCGTCTCACTACAACCATCTGGGTGTGGAACCGATATCTGCCACGGTGGTAGTTGGATTTCAGCCACTCTTATAACATCAACGGTCTCTCTAGCCGACCCTGATGCTCCTGATGCTCCCGTGATAGTTGATAAAGATTCATGGTGCAACTCTTCTCTTTTTCGACGAAGCATCATGTGAATGCTTTGTACATCGTTCATGTTCTCGTTCTGATCCAGTATCTTCATCGGTGTCATCATCATGGTCATTGTCATCATCATTAACTAAATCTTCCCCATTGTCATTATGACCATCATCATCATCTTCATCATCACCCCGATGTATGCTTCCTTGAGTTTCATACATTTGCAGGCGTCTTTGCAACTTCGCCTACAAGTGTTCATACTTAAAATGTCAGCTAAGAGTAAGTTTGAATATTTTGATTTCAAACTAAAAAAATTAGAGATACGTGATTACAATTTTCCATCACTTCACCATAGTCTCACATGCGCTCAACATTTTATCAAAGAACCGTTGCCTGAGACCGATAATCATGCACATAATGCCTGGAACGCATGCCACCGAAACATACATTATTCGAATTACGTGTTAATAAGATATTCAATGACTAGATTATAAATATTAATATCATGACTCACATAATCGATATCAGCTGATGGAAGACTCCAGGCTAGAAGATCTTCTGGAATGTCAACCGTCTCACTACAACCATCTGGGTGTGGAACCGATATCTGCCACGGTGGTAGTTAGATTTCAACCACTCTTATAACATCAACGGTCGCTCTAGCCGACCCTGATGCTCCTGGTGCTCTCGTGACAGTTGATAAAGCTTCATGGTGGCACTCCTATCTTTTTCAACGAAGCATCATGTGAATGCTTTGTACGTCGTTCATGTTCACGTTCTGATCCAGTATCTTCATCGGTGTCATCATCATGGTCGTTGTCATCATCATTAACTAAATCCTCCCCATTCTCATTATGACCATCATCATCATCTTCAACACCTTTATCATCTTCATCATCACCTCGATGCATGCTTCCTTGAGTTTCATACGTTTACAGGCGTCTTTGCAACTTCGCCTACAAGTGTTTATACTCAAAATGTCAGCTAAGCGTAAATTTGAATATTTTGATTTCAAACTAAAAAAATTAGAGATACATGATTAAAATTTTCCATCACTTCACCATAGTCTCACATGCGCTCAACATTTTATCAAAGAACTGTTGCCTGAGATCAGTAATCATGTGCATCATGCCTGCAACGCATGCCATCGAAACCTACATTATTCGAATTGCACGTTAATAAGATATTCAATGACTAGATTATAAATATTAATATCATGACTCACATAATCGATATCAGTTGATGGAAGACTCCAGACTAGAAGATCTTCTGGAATGTCAACCGTCTCACTACAACCATCTGGGTGTGGAACCGATATCTGCCACGGTGGTAGTTAGATTTTAGCCACTCTTATAACATCAACGGTTGCTCTAGCCGACCCTGATGCTCCTGGTGCTCTCGTGACAGTTGATAAAGCTTCATGGTGGAACTCCTATCTTTTTCAACGAAGCATCATGTGAATGCTTTGTACGTCGTTCATGTTCACGTTCTGATCCAGTATCTTCATCGGTGTCATCATCATGGTCGTTGTCATCATCATTAACTAAATCCTCCCCATTCTCATTATGACCATCATCATCATCTTCAACACCTTTATCATCTTCATCATCACCCCGATGCATGCTTCCTTGAGTTTCATACATTTACAGGCGTCTTTGCAACTTCGCCTACAAGTGTTCATACTCAAAATGTCAGCTAAGAGTAAATTTGAATATTTTGATTTCAAACTAAAAAAAAATTAGAGATACGTGATTACAATTTTCCATCACTTCACCATAGTCTCACATGTGCTCAACATTTTATCAAAGAACTGTTGCCTAAGACCGGTAATCATGCGCATCATGCCTGCAACGCATGCCACCGAAACCTACATTATTCGAATTGCGCGTTAATAAGATATTCAATGACTAGATTACAAATATTAATATCTTGACTCACATAATCAATATCAGATGATGGAAGACCCCAGACTAGAAGATCTTCTGGAATTTCAACCGTCTCGCTACAACCATCTGGGTGTGGAACCGATATCTGCCACGGTGGTAGTTGGATTTCAGCCACTCTTATAACATCATCGGTCGCTCTAGCCGACCCTGATGCTCCTGGTGCTCCCGTGACTGTTATGGTTACTCGCGCGACTACCTATACCACGTAGATTACAAATTTATATTATTGTATAACAATATCAGTAATCACCTATATTTAAAAACTATTTAGAGATGTTTAGCACCAGTGAAGATGAAGATGCCCCATCATAGTTGTAAGACAACCACATTTTTCAGAAATCATCATAAGTATCTTCGCCATCACCATCTTCATCATTGATGAAGTGTGACGCTAAAAAACCTCCAAGACCACCAATCAGATCTTCTCTAGAATATGGTCGATCACATAACATTGAAGGTGGGGTCTAACTGGGATTAACGGCTCTTGGGATCCCAAACTCTATTATGCAATGCGCTCACCAAGTACTATGCCCTACCAGCAGGTTCTTGCAGCAAGATCCTCAGAATGGTAGGAGGTATACTATCGTGGCAATAGTCCGGCAAGTTTGCACGTTCTCCCTAAGGATTCCAATTGATCTGCAAGTTAAAAAATAAATAGTTTGTCAGTAAAACATTATTCATACTCAAGAGGAGGGGGACGATATAAGAATTGATCAAATAAAACACATACCTCATGGGGCCTCACATATCGAAGTTTAATACAAAATACTTCAAGGTTGTGAACAACATCCCTTATTCTCGAGTCATTGTCTATCCAACGTGTTGCTTTAGAGAACATGTCTAAACCACCCACTGGTCTACTCAGTGCAAAACATGAAAAGTATTCACAAGCCCATACCTCCCATGCTCTCCAAAAACCCACAGTCGCTACGCTTTTCCTGCGGTATTACGCGTCCATATTGCAATACATTACGAACAATGCCGAAGCACTCCAATTATACTCTTGTATCTTATCTATGTTCTGTAAGCTGGGGAGGAAGTACAAATAGGCTTTTTTACTCTTGTCACAAAAAAATGTACTTTCCAAGAGCACCGGAAGAAACACTCCCGTCAATATTTTCTCCTTCTAAGGAGTAGTACACTCGTAATTAACATAATTATAAAAAATTCATTGATAATTAACTTTTTTTTCTCGAAGCTCCGACAACGGTTTGTCGACCAGCTTCGCAATGCCTTCTTGTTGTTGTACACATCTAAATTGTAGTCTAGCTGTCGACTAGTGACTTTAAGGCTGGTAATCGTAACAAAGTCCAGTGGGGTTATCGTCATTTCACCCACCATTTCTCAGCCATGCTCTTTAAGAGGACACGATCCATCTACCCATTTTCAATATACTTATAAAGTATCTAAACCTGGAAGCATTGACATTTCTTTTCACATTTTCAGGTAGCATACTGTACCACATAGGTATAAGTGTGGCGTTCCCAAAACCACGTACACCATTTTTATAGAACTCAGCCTAGGAAGCCAAAATTTAAGTCATGACTCAATGAAAAAGTTGTGAAGAAAGATGTATTACATAGGAAAAAAAATCAAAGAAAGCAATGACAATAATCTATAATCTCTATTGTGACACTTCGTCGAACACCTTACAGGCACATAAACATACACTATAATTTTTCATCCGAAACATATATCGCTAACAATAATCATACATTTCTAGAAGCATCACATAAAAAATAATCAATTTTCAAAATGATTCAAGTATATATTTGATGTTTTAACACTAAAACACATAATAACCGAATTTGTCACAAGATAAACTTATACATTTTCTTTCCTTGGATGGGATATAGCATTTCATCAAACATGTTACGGGCATTCATATAAATATAGTGTAGACCTCAATGTGACATTTTATCAAACACCTTACGGAAAATGATAAAAATATGCTATATAATTCATTATGACATTTCGTCAAACACTTTATGGGAACTCAATAAAATACTATAGTTTTCCATCCAACACATGTATTTCTACCAACAACCATACATTTCTACCATCCTCACATAAAAAACACCCAATCTGCAGAGCGAAACAAGTAACAGTCAGGTGTTTTAACACGTATGACACATAAAAATTCAAAATCTTTAAAGAAAAACTTACTTCTTGTTTGATTGGGAGATATATGCCCCATTGGAGCAATCTGAAGAATAGGGCTATTAAGGTTTTGACTCTTTGGACGAAATCTTTTCACCACATAATTGGTGGCGTCGTACGGGCATTTCAAACTGCTCGAACTCGGTTGCATCGTTAAACTCAACATTTCCTTTGTAACTTTATGCTTTCTTCTAGCCATTTTTTATGAAAAAAAATACTTAGAAGGATATGGCGTTTCAGTCGTGGGTTGGACAGAATTGGCTCGGTTGGGCGCGGGTTTGACTTGTGTGTTGCAAGGGATGTGTGAAATGAGAGATTGCGGGTTTGACTGGTGTGTTGCAATGAATTTTGCTCGGGTTTGATGGATTTTGAGCTATGAAGAGATGGAGAAGAAATGATGAGAGTAGAGTGTTTGAGTGAAGATGAATGAAGTGTTGAGAGAGGGGGGAAGGGTGGGTATATGGTTTTTTAAGAAGGGGAATAAAGTTTTTTAAGTTTGAGGTTAATTTTGATGAGAAAATAAGGTTAGATTTGATAAAAATATTTATAGGGTTATAAACTAAATGTAAATGAAGTTATTTTCCAACTTTTATGGAGTTATAATTATAAATTAAAAGATGAATTTCAAATTTTAATATCTAGTTACAAACTTTTAGTGGATATGTACGATTTAACAATAGAATCTGACCTTAAGGGTATACGTGTTCGTCAAACCGATAAATAAGATTTATCAACCATCATAACATCATGACCTATGATTATATATGATGTAAACACGTCTCACTTGATACTTGTCATAAAAACACAATATTGTCAATGGTAATTTTTAACGAGTTTATGAATAAATGTTCAATTGCTTCGGAAATCTTTACTTAATCCAATATATTTTCATTTAATAAGTGAATATGGTGAATGTTTATATTTAGAGAACGAGTTTTCTTTTATTTTATTGATGATTTATCCGGTGTACGGTAAGATTAGAGGACATTTCACGATGGGTAGTAGTTTGACAACCGTCGTGGTTTAAAGACGACGGTGGGTGGAACAACCGTTATAAATTATGCGCCCTTAAATTTTTTATCGACAGTTGGTAGACAAACCGTCGTGTTTTTATATAATTTTTTTAAAATTTATCACCGAATCATTAAGCCAACCAAATGCCTGTGTTATTTGTTAATAATAACAAAATTGAGGAAATTGTGGAATTCTTATCTACTAATGAATTCTTCCAATTTATACATGAAGTATAGCAGTTGCCATGTTGATATGTATAGTGAACACTATTTATATAATATTAGAAGGATGTGTCTAAAACTTTAGAATTTCGATTGAGTCTCTCTTCACTTGATTCTTGACTGGTGTTGAACCAAAGACATTGTAAATGAATAGGGAAAAAATATTTAATATTTGTATGAGTTTTAGTCATAGTTAGAGAGGAGGTCTAAACAGAAACGATGCTACCACGATGTTTGTTATTATTGATTTGAATGACAGTTAATTTTGATTAATTTATTTTTATTGTTTTTCCCTAAATATGTGTTCTTATACGTAGTTTGTACATACTGAAAGGTCATGATCCTGAAAGAAGTGGGTTTTCATGGATTTGTCACTTTCTTCAATAAACTCTGAGATTATAGGTTAGTTTGAGTAACTTGTGGTTTGAAGAATCATTGTGTTTACGATTAATAACTCTCTCTATATAAAAACAGTTACGAACTGTCTTCTACTCAAGTACAATAAGCAACCCTCTTCTCATGTCCATTACACATATACACAACAAAAATGTCTTGTCCTTTGCACAACACATAAAACACTCACGTCTTTATCTCTCGCACTATGAAGGAGTAAAATTAATATAAAGAAACGACCACATATCAATATCAATCACAGATAGAGGGATTGATGAGTTGACACTAATGACTCAGTGGAGAAGAACTTAGCACAACCAATAGAAGAACAATAAGACACATGTCCATGAGTAGATAAATGTAAAGAAGATCTCAATCGCATGATAGATCAAAAGATTTCCTATTGACTTACTAAAAACCAAGTCAATTTTTTTTAACCACGTCCTCCACTATCTCCTTAATTTCCTAGTTTTCCTCCAGTAGTTGAGAGCTGGTTGTAAAGGCATAAAGCCATCTTAGCCTATAAAAAGAGCCGAACATTATATAAAAAAGAACTTAATAAAATAACACTCAATTACTTGTTCTTCTATTTCTCATTTCGTTATTGTTTTCTAAGAATGATTAACTGTTAGTCCTATGATCTTAATTATTCTCTCATAACACCTCTATCCATTGAACACGTCCTCCTTTACCTCGTAAGCATTTGTTCTCAGCTTATTCCACTACAACAAATAAACGCTATTTAAGATTGTACATTTAGCTTTTAGAGAGAGATATTCTCCCTTCTCTCTAGAAACATAGTTTAGCTTCGGGTTTCCTCCTCCTCCGGAAGGGGGGTCCTCCTCCATCTTGGTTATCATGGTTAACAAAGATTATTTTGATGCTTGACAACAATCTAGGGCTAAATGTAGTTCGAATTTGGATGTAAGTTCCAGTTCACTAGCAAAGAAGAGTTATGGAAAAGGGTCTGCCCTAGCTCAGAGAAGAGGGAAGAAGAAGTGCTCAGCTCCAGAAGTTGATTCCAACTCGACTTATAGAGGTACAAACAGTGGTATTAATGCTAAGCATCCAGAAAGGACTTCGGACAACTCTTGTTTGGAAGTCAGTTCAAGCTAACCTAGAAATACCATGTGTGAGACCGCCATTAATGAGGTTAAGGCTTCTAGGGTTCGGGACTTTAATGTGTCGGAAGCCCTGGATTTGCATATTTATTAACGTATTAATGAAGTTTGCAAGCTCATTACTTCATCTTCGGAGCAGTTAACGAGCTCCGAAAACAAGGTGATTGGTAGCAAGCCAAATGGCAGTTCCAAATCATGGTATGCTTCTAGCCTAGGGCAGCACGGAGACCTGTCTAGGCCATTCCTGTTATCGAAGACGATGAAGAAAATGAGACACCGGTCGTTGGCCAAGGGTGGAGCCTGGAGAAGTGACTTGAGCATTAATGAGGGGCACTGCATGAAGGACAGTAGATTAAACCCCTCGGACAGAGAGGACCAATCTCATGAAGCCACATCACCGAAGGATTTAAAATCCTACTTTCCACCTGGCATCGACAATGAAGCGAGCAGCATGCTTGCATGCTATACAGGGAAAATGACGAGCTTCACCTTCTTTGTAGGGAAAGGACTCTCCTCTCGTCCCCCTCGAGCCTGGCACCAACTTTCCCCCGGAGATGTCAAGTCAACATCATCCTCCCCAACGGCACGCAAACTCGATAGCTTTATTTTCCAGAGTATAACGTCGTTGTAGAGGAGCTGGAACTTTATGCCTTTACCTAAGGATTTAGGAGGAATCGTGAAGCTACCCATCCTCCCTTGCCAAAGGACAAGGTCCCCCCATCTTTACTTGAACACAATGTTGTATATGAAAAAATGTGTAAGACTTCTTTTGAACCTGCTAAGGTTGATGGAACCTGGGCAGAAAAGGTTAAGAAGAACCAGAAACAACACATACATTTGGCTCATGAGGAGACCACCATTTTTAGCCTCAAAAGATTACGGTTATGCTCTCAGGTTGTGTGACCAGAGTTAGCTTCTCCAAATGGGACTTCTGTCTTATGGGTTTCTTCATGGGCAAGACAGCTCCTTTGCATTTAGTCAAAAGGCTTGCCCTACAATTCTGGAAGAATAGAGGGTAAGTGGATGTTTCTGTCAGCAAGCTTAGGATACTCAGGTCTATGGATCAGACATGTTTTAAGTCTGTAAGAAGCTCAAAGTAGTAAAAAGGCCCTTAAGAAGTTCAACCAGCAGTTTTGCAGTGATATTCCTTCCAGGACCAAACTGGCCAGGGTCAAACTAGACCACTTACAGTAGAATCTAGCCGGGACCCTCAAATGGTCTTTTAATCGCCCAAGAAAGACTAGCTACTAAGGAGTTCATTGAGCTACAACATGTTGAGGAGAGTTTTTACAAGGAGAAATCTAGAGTCCAGTGGCTAAAAATCTCGGAGACCAAAACACATCCTTTTTCTTTCAAAGCATGAAGAAAAGAAGGACCAAATCTAAGATCACTCACCTGATGAACCAAGGGATTATGATCTCCTCCCCTAAAGATACCAATAATCACATCCTACAGTTTTATTGTGAACTACTCGGGACCCCCAAACCTAGAGTATGATATCAATTGGAGTATCCTAGAGAGGATACTATTTAATAAGCTCAGTGATTCTCCAGCTTGTCTCTTAGCTTTTCATGTTACAAAAAAAGAAGTTCAAAATGAAATCTTCAATATGAGTAGTTAGAAAGCTCATGGCCCCGATGGGATCCCTGCTAGCTTCTTCAAGAGGGCATGGCACATAGTAGGTAAGGATGTGGCTCATGCCATTTTGGAGTTCTTCCAATCTAGTCAGCTACTGAAATAAGTTAACTCCACTGCCATATCTCTGATCCCCAAGGTACTTAACCCTACTTTTGTGGGAGACTTAGACCAATATCCTATTGCAATGTCCTCTATAAGCGCATTACAAAAATTATGGATGATAGAATGAAAGCTTACCTGCCAGACTTGGAAAGTCAAAATCCATGTGCTTTTATTCCTGGGAGGAGGATTGCAGATAATATTTTATTGTCTCGAGAACTTCTTAGAATCTACCATAGGTCATTGGGGATGCCTAGATGTGCTTTAAAGGTGGACCTCATGAAAACTTATGATAATGTCAATTGGAGCCTTATAGGCAAAGCCTTATAGTGCCTCAATTTCCCAGACTCCATCACCTGGAGTTTCCAGACACATCGCACTTCCGCTCTGGTCGAGGCCGCCTATTATGGAGTGCATATCCTCTCTATCCTATTCTATTAAGATTAATGAGGAGTTCCATAGATATTTTAGAGGGGCTAAGGGAATCAAGCAGGGAGACTCCATCTCTCCTTACCTGTTTGTCATTGTTATGGAAGTTTTTATTGGCCAATGAGCTTTGCTGCTTCCAATTCTGAATTCCAATATCACTGGATGTGTGAGAAGCTAAATGTGTTGAATTTAAGCTTTGTTGATGACTTTTTGTTATTTTGTAAGGGGACCAGGGTGCAGTACTGATTCTTAAGGGTAGCTTGGAGATCTTTCAATGCATGTCTAGTCTCCAACATAATATCCAGAACAATCAGATCTTTCTGTTAGGTGTCCAGAAGGAGAATATCAAATCTATTTTGGGCTTCCCCGAGGGCCAGCTACCCATAAGGTACTTAGGGATGCCTTTGATTATCAGTAAATTATGTAAAGCTGAATGTGACACACTGGTAGAAAGGATAACTGATAGAATCAAGTCTTGGGACTCCAAATACCTATCTTATGTGGGGAGATTTCAATTAATCAGATCAATTCCATTGGCCATGTTCCAATTCTGGGCTGGCCTATTTATATTACCCAAAAGAGTGTCAAAGATGGTACAGGACATACTGAGAAACTTCTTATAGAATGGTGATGAGACCAAACATATTGGGGCTAAAGTTGCATGGGTTGACCTTTTGTTGTGATAAGGACCAAGGTGGTTTGAGTCATAGGGACCTAATTCTGTCAAATGAGGTGGCAGTAGTTAAACACCTGTGATTGGTTTTGGTTGCTAAGAAATCTCAATGGAAGAATTGGTGTCAGATCTACTTGATGAGGAAAAGCTCCATATTCATAGCTTCTATACCTTATAACTCATCTTGGGTATGGAGAAAACTTCTCAAACTCATGACCAAGTTCATGCACATGTAGATTTTATAATCGACTTACTCTAAGCAAGTAGATTTTACGATTCTAGACGATTCATAAATTTGAAGGCAAAATCTACGTGTTCTGAACAAGTAAATTTTATGATTTTGGACAATTCGTAAATTTAAAAGCAAAATCTACTTACTCTGAGCAAGTAGAATTTACGATTCTGTACAATTTAAAATTTTCAAAGCAAAACCTACTTGTTCAGAGCGAATAGATTATAAAATCTACTTGATATGGTTTAAGATTGTGTATAATTCAAAAAAAAATTAAGGTAAAATCTACTTGTTCTGAGCAAGTATATTTTATGATTCTGGACAATATTATTTTATTTTAAATTTACAATATTTTAAAAACTAACTTATATATTTAATCATTAATAATAATTTTAAACTTATTTTATAAGTTCAAAATCTATCAACACATACGAATAATTTTAAACTTATTTTATAAGTTCAAAATCTATCAACACATTCGAAGAGCGTGCTTTGACTAGTACTAGATAAATGAACTAGTATATTAAAAAAATCTACTTGTTTATTGCTAGTAGCTTAAACCTTATACTTGCTCGAGCAAGTAGAATTTTTAATTCTGAAAAAATATACTAGTTGAATGAAAATCTACTTGCTCAAAGCAAGTGGTTTATCTTTTCTACTTGCTGAGAGAACAAGTAACTTTTTTGAGAGTTTGGATAGATAATCTAACAGAAGGAGAATTGACAGAAAAAGTAAAATGAAGAAAACCTACTTGCTCACAAGAATATATCTTCAATTCAAACAGTCAGACATAAATTTTCAATACAATTAACTTTTCAAACTAATTCTAAATAGATTTTCACTTTATAAATAATTGTTTACATCAATGATCAATGTTTCTAAGTGAAAAATCACTTTTCAACCAACATATTACAACATTATATCTATGCAGTAATCAGATATAAAGTTCACTCGCACTCAAGAAGCCTAATCTTTAGTTTGCTTCCTTTGAAATTGCTTCTAGATTGTTTTCTTGAAGCCTATAAAGATAATATACGAGTTAAAAGAAATAAAGTTGAACAAAAATAGAAGCAAGTACCCATGTGATAGTTTCATTTCAAGCACATATGTGACAGTTTCAAGCACCCATGCGATAAATCTACAAAATATAGAATTGCATAAGGATTTGAGCTATTTCAAACTATCAAAACATAGCCATCAAAATACGAAGAGAGATGAGGGAATGATAATTAACTTCACCAGGTGAAAGCAACTCTCGGAGTTAGGGAGGAGGACTTTACAAACTGAAAATTCAACTATCATATCAGAAATTGAAGAAACCTAGATGATAAATCAATCATCGAGAATGATGGTATAACAAGTGGACAATTTAAGTAAAATCCTTAAACTGATTTCAGTAACGTTCCAACAAGTAAAATCCCTAAATTAATTGAGTATATGAAAACACTAAATCCGTGAATAAAATTATAAATTTCAAGTCAAGTTCAATAAAATTCTTAAATTCAAGCTTCCAAAAACTTGAATAACCTATACCTTAGAACTGTCGAAAAGAGACGACGATGAAGTCAAGTCAGAAAATCAGCTTTTAAAACCTTGAAATAACCTAAACCTCAGCACCTGGGTCGGATTAATGGAGCTGCAAAGATGATGTCAAGCTGGAAAATCAGCTAGTGAACGCGCCGTCGAAGTACTTGGGTAGAGCACATCTGAGCACGACAACGTCCAAGCGCGCGAAGCTGAGGGTCCGAGAGTTAAGAGCAAAGGTCTGAGAGAGCGCGAGAATCTAAGATACCAAGAGAAAACGATCGAGAGGGAGAGAGAAGACGCGAGATGGTTTGATAAAGGAAGAAACAAACTGACAGAGGAGAGGGTTAGAGTGCATGATGGTTTGAGACGAAGGAGATGGAAATATTTTGGGTTTTTGGATTCTTAGGCCTCTTGTATAAGGAAGGGTATAAACATCTTTCCACAAGCTAAAAGAGTCACATTCTCCTGAGAAAAAATCATGGCCCATTTGTCCAAAAATAGCTTTTTAAATGGACATTTGTCCCCAAAAAAACCCGTAGGAAGATGGCAACAAAAATTGTATTTGCAAGAACTGTATGTTTTAACTGTAATTTTTTGAGATAAAATTGAATTTTTTTTATGTATAAGTGTCTTTGATGTATAAAAATGTGTCATGCTAATACATGTGTATTTGATATATAAAAATGTGTCATGATATATATTTATATACTATAATATACACTATAGTATATTTTTAATATATATCATATATCATCTGTGATATATACTATAATGAAAGAAATAAGAGAAAATGAGCTTTCTAGTGAATATGGAAGAATTATAGTGAAAGAAATATGTTTTAGAGATTTCTCTCTGCTTTATATTGTTTTAAGATTCTACAACTCATCTTTGAGATTATAATCATCATATTTGATACGCTTGTGAACATGGTTTTAGAGATTCATCTCTGTTTTATTTTATTTTTCAAAAAACCACCATCTCCTTTAATTTTTTCTTACTTTATACATATCAATACCATGACCGGTTCCTCCCGGACATTTTCTCACTCTTTGAGGCATTTAGGTTATGCTCAGATAATTATTATAAATTTGATTTGATTGATTTGAATATACTTGATTGTATAGTGTTTCCTCTTTTGTGCTTTAGTAAAAAATTGCTTACTATCAATGCACGGGCAAGACTCTGTCAATCAAAATTCAATTTATCAAGTTGGATTTGAAGTTGGAATAAACTAGATGTAGTTGGCTAGACTAGTCATGGAAGGCACTAATCAAAGAAAGTAATCTTACTTTGTGTTTAATTTTTTTAATCTGTATTTGATCTTGTATGGCATAACTCAGGAACGGGTACCATCTACTATGTTCTTGTATATCTAGTTTTAGAATTCTGGGTTAACTCAAATTAGTTGTGTTTAATTCTTTTAGTTTATGTTGGTTATTGTGTTTTGGTTATGCGCATTTGGTTTTAATTTGTTTTGGTTTTTGTTTTTAAGACATGTACATACACAAACTAAGTTGTTTTACTTACAAACTCCCATTTAGCACTTTTCAAATTATCAATGAGCAAGCAAACTCATATTCACCCAATTTTGGAATATAGATCTTTCTATATTATTGAGGAAGTTTCATCTAGCTCATAATTTAAAGAGAATTATCAATTTGGTCATCGTAGTTTACTTCAGTTTTCAATTTGGTCATTATAGTTAAAAAAATCTTAATTTGATCATCCTAGTTCACTTAACATCTCAACATGATCTTTCTGTCACTCTCTATTAACTAAATTTAACGGACACGCTGACGTAATGCGTTAAATGAGGGCGTGACCCATTAATGAACGGATGATCCTTTTGTCCATTTTCTCATCAAAACATCATTTTCGAACGTGCAATTCTAGAAGAATGTTACCAATTGCGCCAAAATGCTGGTTTTACGTGGATATTAGTGAAACTGGGTCACCTCCTTCGTGAACTCAAAACCCACTTCACAAACTTCAATTACCCCTGAATAATTTCATCATCTTTTACCGATAAAAAATAATAATAATTTCATCATCTTTAAGATACCCAGCTTCACTTTTCAATGTTCATTTTCTATCAGGAAAAAAGGAGAGTGATGGTGGAGGAAGAAACCCATGAATCGTCTGGTGACGATCTGGTGGAATATGATCCCCAAAAAGGTTTTTGCGATACCCTTTGTACACCAGTCTATTAGTTCAAAATGCTGGCTATTATGCACTGGACTTTTGTATTAGGGGCAGTGATTGTTTATGGAGTAAGTCAAGGATTGGGTGGAGCTCTTCATCGTGTGAGCACATAATATTACATGAAAGATGTACAGAAGTTCAGTTTAAAGCACAGATTTATTCAGGCATTACGTCAATTCCATGAATGGTCAAGCCTCTTTGGGGCCTTCACACTGATGTTCTTGCTGGTAATTGATATTAGCGTAGTTGAATCTGAATCTAAATCTAAGTGTTGCAACCTTAGGCCCATTTTTCTTTTAGACTTTACCTTGCTGGTGTACAAACTCGTTTTTATCTATTTATAAGTTACGTCATTATTTAACGTGTCACATCATCACATAATGCGTCACGTCAGTGCGTCTATTAAATTTAGTTAATGACACCCTGAAAGAAGATGGTGGAAAAATGATAATTTTGATCGACTCTAATTTACGAACCAATTATTCTGTAAGAGTAAAACGGTGATTTTGATCAACTCTAATTTTGAATCAATATGCTACTCTAATCAATAAAGCTTAGTAACTTCACATTAAAATAAAGTAATAAATATGACACCCTGAAAGAAGAAGGTGGAAAAATGTCATTAAAGGATTTAATGACCGGTTTTCACCATCATCTAAACTCGAGTTTGTAGTAGTCCTTGTAAAAAATCTTTTTTGAAATTTCAGTTTTGGACGAAAAAGTAAAAATTCTTGATGTAAATATGATTTGTAAATGAGAGTGGTTCATCAAATATGTGGCTCCTTTGCATGTTTCGCCTTTGAATCTTCATTTCGCCATTGTAACTTTTTAGTTAATTGTTCTTCATCTGTTAGGTTTGTATTTCATTTTAATTTATTTTAACATAATTTGTAACCAAATTCATTATTTACTGTGGAGATATTGTCCTAATATGTATTTTCCCTATGCTCTTAACTGATATTTTATTACTTTGCAGTGAATTTCAGCTCATCCATGAGTTGTTCTAAATTGGTTCTGTTGGCAGATATGTTGTTGGACAGTATCCCAGATTTTTAAGAGCTCATTGGAAATTCTTGAAAACTGTAGTCAACAAGCTATTTGAATTTGCACGAAACACATCCAGGAGTTCAAGTATGTTCTTTGCATTATTTTAGGTAATTTTAGGAAATCGGGAAATGTCAATATATCATAAAAGCACTGCACACATACATATGGTTAAGTTTCTGTTTTTTGTTTTGACTGTTGGGCATAGGTTCGTTAAATCATGAGTAGAGATATTTTATTTAAAAATTAATAAAAATATATTTTTCTTAAAATCGTATTTTTTGAATTATTATTAATATTTAAAAATTATATACTCATGAGTATGATCTTATATTAGAACAAAAAAATTAAAGATCATAGATAATAAATAAAATAGTTTGTAACATATTAAAATATGAAATCTTTAACGAATGATTGCTAGTACGGTTCGCTAAGCATTTTGAATGCATGTGATCTAAATCTGAATAAGTATTTTGAATGCATGTGATCTAAATCTGAATTGTCGATATGGATAGATATATTAGAGAATGTGCTTTATGTCATTAGATTATATAGGACATAACAGATGTGAATTAATTTCTTTATTAACTTACTGTTTATCATAAACATTTAATACACATCAATCAGATGATCATATGTAAATTAGTCTAAATCTTGAGTAGTCATGAACTCCTATACATGTCTATTGGATCTTTTGATTCACTCGTTAAAGTTTGTTTTGTAAAACAGGGTAGTGAGTTTTGTTTTGGAGATTTAGTTGCTAGAACATGATATTACAAGATTTAAAATTCAAGCTTTCCTAACGGATTGTATATTGGTTCCCTTAAGTGTTAATTCTGACACCGAATGGTTATTGAGCTCAAATTTATAATACAGTTATAAATTAAACGTTCACTAGTGAATTAATGGTATTTAAGGTTCAAGAGGTAAAGAAGAGTAAAACGGTAATTTTGATCAACTCTAATTTACGAACCTATTATTAGAGGATAGGACTATATGAAGTGATTATATTAATGGACTACACAAGATTACTCTATAAATATATTCTATAAATACTAGGTGTGTAATTTCATATTATAGTGGAGTAATAATGAAATTAATAAAAAGTTAATTAATTAAAGATTTTAATTATGATTTGGTTTATTGGAGTTTAAAATTATGGGTCAATGGTCCCGAGTCATGTCTGTACAATACAATTTAGGATTTGAATGTTTTATGACATAAGAAATGACTAATTTGTAAAAAGAATTAAGTTTCCAAAATGTGAATGTTTCATGACATAAGAAATGACTAATTTGTAAAAGGAATCAAGTTTTCAAGGTAAGTGTATAAATATAAGATAATTATATGTAATTAATTAATTCTGAATAAATTAATTAAATTGACTAATATGTATTTCTATGAAAACAATGTTAATTAATTAATATAGATCAATCAGTTATGAATTAATTAATATTGACACAATATAATTAATTTATAAAATTAAACAATATTAGATTATTATAAGATAATAATTAAAAAAATTGCTTTAAAGGAAAATATATTAACTAAAGATAAAAATATAAAGTTACAACGAGCATACCTAGGACCACACCAAAACACAAAGTCACAAGGCTTACAATCAATTATCTAAGAAGTTAGAGTCAATCATAAGAGATCTAATTTGATTTAAGAAAATAAATCTATCACTTATCATCCTAGAAATATCCTTGGAGATAAAAGAAGAATCTCTATCCCTCTCTCTCCATTTCACTATCCCCCCTCTCTTTCTCCCTCTCTCCGACTCTCTTCATCTCTCCCTCTCCCTCTCTCTGACTCTCTCTATCTCTCTCCCTATCTCTCTCTCTCCGACTCTCTCCCTCTATCCCACCCTCTCTCTCACACACACACACTCTCTCTCTTCCCTCTCTCTCACTTGCTCTCTCTCCCCCACCTCTCTTCCATTCTCTCCCCTCTCCCCTCTCTCTCCGTCTCTCTCTCTCTATCACACACACACATTCTCTCTCTCTCTCTCTCCATCCTCTTCTTCCTGAGGTGTCTTAGGGCACTTTTCTTTGGAATGGACAATTTCATGTCTGGTCGGTTGGAGTTTTATTATAGAGAATCTTCCTAGCATCTTATCAATATAATACGCTTGTGAAAGTGCCAAAAGCTTATTTTTCCTATCCCTTAGGATTTGGATACCTAGAATATAGATCGTTTCTCCCAAATTTTTTATTTGAAATTTCTCAGCTAACCACTTTTTTATTTTTAATAAGGTTTTCACATCATTACCCATTAGTAGAATATCGTCTATGTAAATAACTAAGAAAACCACATTCTTGTCTTTAATGTATTTATACATACAAGCTTTGTCAACATTTTGTTCAAAACCATATATTTTAATAGTTTCATCAAAGGTAATATTTCAAGATCTGGAAGCCTGCTTCAATCCATAAATGGATTTAAGTAACATGCATACCTTCTCATCTTGCCCATTTTTCACGAACTCTTCTGGTTGCATCATATAAATGCTTTCTTCAAGAGAGCCATTAAGAAAAACTATCTTGACATCCATTTACCATATTTCATAGTCAAAACTAGCGGTTATGAAAAAAAATGCAAATAGATTTTTGCATGGCAACAGGGGAGAACGTCTCTTCATAATCGACTCATTCCCTTTGAGTATAGCCTTTGGCTACCAGTCGTGCCTTGAAAGTCTCTATTTTCCTATCTACACCCATTTTCTTCTTGAAAATCCATTTACACCCAATGTGCCTGACTTATTCAGGTGGGTATATAAGTTCCCAGACAGAATTAGAATACATTGATTCCATTTATTGGTTCATGGAATCTTGCCATTTCTCTTTTTCAGGATCTTCTATTGACTCTTTAAAGGTTATTGGATCGTCTTTATTAATGTCTGACGCTAGGGCATATGCCTCGTGTTCATAGCAAAAAAGTTGTCTTACAATCCTCCCACTACGACGTTGCACTGGGTTTTCCTGACAGGAACAGTGATTTCTGTAGTTTGTCATTTATCACTTAATGATGAAGTGGTTTGATCTGATCAGTTATGAGTTCTTCAAGAACTAATTTGCTTCGAGGTTTGTAGTTTACCATATAGTCGTGTTCAAGGAAAGTAGTATTTGTTGATACAAATTCTTTTTGTTCCTAGTGACTATAAAAGTAACCACCTCTTATTTTTGGAGTATAGCCAACAATTATACACACTTCATACCTTGAGTCTAACTTTCAAGTCTTGGGTCTAAAAAGTGAGCTGGACACCCCCATATACGGAAATGACGCAAAATAGGTTTGGAGACATTCCATAACTCTAAAGGTATCTTGCTTACAGACTTAGAATGAACTACATTCAAAATGTAAGTTATCGTTTGAAGTGCATATCATCAGAATGTGAGTGGTAGTGATGAATAACTTAACATCGATCTAACCATATCTAATAAGGTTCTGTTTTTCCTTTCGAAAATACCAATTTGTTGTAGAGTTTCAGGTGTTGTGAGTTAGGATAGAATGCCATGCTCCAACACGTAATCCTTAAATTTTAAATCCAAGTATTCACTACCTCGATGTGATCGAAGTATTTTCAGAGATTTACATAATTGTTTTCAAGCTTCAGCTTTTAAGTCTTTGAACTTTCCAAAAGTTTCAGATTTTCTTTGCATTAGGTAAGTATATTCGTAGCTTGAGTAGTCGTTAGTAAAAGTGACATAATACTCATACCAACATCTAGCTTGTACAGTGATTGGTCCGTAGACATTGCTATGTACTAGGTCAAGTGGTATCTTGGCTCTCTGACCCTTTGTAGAGAAATGTCTCTTGATCATTTTACCATCTAGACATGATTCACAAATCGATGAGGTTTCAACTTTTAGTTCTCTCGAAGGATCATCCTTTGCTAATCATTTTAATTCTGTCAAGATTAATATGTCTCAACCTAAGATGCCAAAGATACGCATCATCTTCTTGATAAACATTTTGTCGTTTGTTACTTTTTGGATTCACTACTTTAATTAATTCTGAATTATTCATTGTTCGTTCAGTTGGTTTAAGCATATACAGTCTGTTTAAAAATTTTGCATGACAAATATTGAAACCATTCTTTGAAATAACACATATTATTACTAAAGGAAATATCAAAATTTTGTTCACGAAACAAAGATAAAGAAATCAAATTTTTAGAAAATCCTGAAATAAAATAAACATTGTTTAAAACAAGAATTTTATTTCCAAAATTTAAACGGACTGTTCCTAATGCTTTTGCTGAAACGAGCGCAAAACTGCGAACTCTCATTATCACCTCACCATCAGGAAGTCTCCTGAAAAATCAAGTATCTGCAAAGAAGCATAAATATGGTTAATGGCCCTTGAATCTATAATCCAAGATGACAAATCATTTTCCACTAAAAAAAGCTTCAAGTACAAGTAAATCATATTTATCTTTCTTTTTCAACTCGGAGAGATACTTGTTAAAATTTCTCTTCTAGTGATATTCAACTTCATAATGGAAACATTTTCCTTTAGGTTCTTTCTTCTTGAAGTTATTGTCTTTTTTGTTCTTCTTCACCTTAGGTGACTTCTTGGCTTTCTTTCATTTCTTATCTTTACCATTATCCTTTTCATTGTTCTTCTTCCTTTTCTTACTTTTGTCATAAGTGGAAGAAGGCTTTTGCTTAGTAACATTTTCCTCGCTCTCTTTGGTCATACTTTTGTTAAGTAATTCAAAAGTCTGCAGTTCATTCAACAATTGGGTCATGTTGACTTGCAACTTGTTCATAACATAGTTGTTAATGAATACAGAAAAAGAAGGTGCTAATGATTCAAGTATAATGCTAACTTGAGTTCGTTCATCAATGGTAGCTCCATGTATTTCTGCTTCATGCTTTATGTTGATCATGTTCAAAATATGTTCACGCACAGAGATACCTTTCTTCATCTTAGTGGTCATATAGGTTCTAGTAGCCTCATGACGACTTTGATCAGATTACTGGCCAAACATAGCCTGAAGAGATTCCATAATCTCATAGGCAATTTCCATGCTTTCGCGCTTTATTCTAAGAATTTATGCTGACAAGCATGTAGCACTTGGCCTTATTGTTGGATTGAATCTGGGCTTCATATTTATCTCAAAAGTTTTTCGAGGCATTGGCAGGAGGCTCTTCATGACATTCTTCAGTAAGGATAAACTTGTGGTTCTCACATAGTAGCATCAAAATTAAATTTGATTCCCATCTTATAAAGTTATCACCATTGAGTTTTTCGAGTGCAAGTATAATAATAAAAGGGTTGTCCATGGTAGACATGTTAATGACTGAAAAGAAATAAAACATATATTATTGAATATAGTTGAAATAAATATCAAAATTTCAGAAAATAAATGTGATGCATAAATGCAACATATCAAACACATGAACTTAAAAATTACTAATCAACGATAAGACAACCTAACAATTAATGTGTCGCCTTAAGGTCGATCATATTGATTTTAAATTATCTATGAGACATTCTCATCCTTATTAATTTAAAACTTAAAACATTCTCTTTTAATAATAAGGTAAGGTTTATTTGGCTAAGACACAATTACCCACCTTAAAGCTTAACTGTGAATTTGTGAGTGTAACCCATTATTTCAGAATCCATGACTTAATTTAGAAAATGTTGCCTTAGGGTTGGTCAAGTCTAAAATATATCACTTAATCTTATCTTTAGAGAATCTAACCTGACATTGATACAACTCAAAACCTTTCTTGGGGGACGAAAACAAAGCCTCGCCATATCTCTCATTATTGTACTAATAATGGAGACCATATGTCATATTGACATGTCAACATTCTTTCACTCACTATTTTATAATTAAATGTGTTTCAAATTAACTAATCAATTAATTCTAAATTAATTACTAGTTATAATAACCTTATGAATGTAAAAAATTAATTCTTAATCTAATTAAATGGGCCTAAGTTCTTTTAACCTTAAAATGAGCTTAAGACTAATTTAGGTGAACTTAAAATAATTAATTAAAATATTACATTTATCTAACTTTAATCAAATATTTTTAATTAAAGTTAGTTATCATAAAGGCCTAACTAAATGCATGTTTTTAGTGTGATGTGATTACCAAGTTTAACTAATTAAAAATTAGTAGTTTACATGCAATTGATTTCAACAAATAATCATATAAACATTTAGGACAATCCTAATAAATTATGTTTCTACAAATGAGATATATGATTAAATAAAATTATATGGGGTTTCATGTATGACATGTGGTTGACTAATGCATGATCATGTTATAAATCAAATCAATAAATATTTATTTAAATAAATACAATAAATAAATAAATGATGAACCGAGTGACTATTGAGTATTTTTAAAATTACAACTTTTAAAAAATAGAAGAAAAAAATACAAAGCGGGCTTCAATATTACATATTTCCAAATGATACACTCCTTCTCCGTTAGAGGATTATCTTCATATTCTTCAAGCATTGAGCAAAACCCCATTTAATTTAAGAAAAATATTTTTTCTATTTAAATAAACTCATTAATTATCCTTTTAAATTAATTAAATTTAGTTAGTCAATAAACAATTTAATGAATTTTTAAACTTAGGTCAAACTCAATCAATTAATAAATATTAGTTTTCTAAAATTAAAAAGGGTAACTGCTTTTAGAAAAAAAATTAAATAGGGTAACTAATTTTTAAAATAACATTAATTTAAGAATTAAAAAAATTGGAGTAGGGTTTTTACAAAGCACCATGTGCCTAGGCCCGTGGTACCTAGGACAACACGGTACCAGCTGCCGCACGTGCTAATGATCTTCAATAGCAGCGGCCTATGGTGGCAGCGGGACAGTCCCGTCGCTGCTGTATGTTGAGTTCTGTCGTGGGGCTCCTCCTACTTCTTCTCCTTTGCATTTGTCTCGCGAGTTCTTCATCTTTTTGTATACATAATTATAGTAAAAAAATTAAATATGGTAACTAATATTCAAAATAAAACTACAAGAAATTCCTATGCCCCAAATGGCATACACAAGATCTAAAGAAAATTAAAGAAGCATAAAGCCTAAACCCAAAAGTCACCATATAATTAACGATTCATCATTAACCATACATTCAAAAACTAAACCATCCATTCATATATCATAATATATAGAAAAAATGCAAGAATCTCACACATTATTTAACGTATACATATATAATGACCGTCCTGATACCAATTTTTGGTAAAAGGAGCGCATCATATGCACATCAGAAGGATTTTCAAAAAACAAAATTCGATATAAGACCACAGGCCCCAAAATAATTTTTCTCACGAATCCATTATATATCTAAACATTAAATCAATAGACATTCAAGGAATATATATGTACTTCTTGAAGCCTATCAAGTGTCATCGCTATCTTCTAGTATAAAATAACGAACATCCAATCCATGTAAAATAGATTGGGAGATTCACACTATAAACTTCCAAGTCAATTCTTAAACATACTAGAATGTGTGTGGACGCATAGAATGAACTAGATAATTTTTGTCTCTAAGGGCTCGTATTGTAGCCCGCATTGGACAGTACTAAAGTCAGGACAGTACTAAAATAGTACTGCTAGCGTTTGGTAAAAATATAAGACTCGTACTAACTAATACAGTGGAACTCTTTAGTCTCACTCACACTGTATAACTAATACGGTGGAACTCTTTAGTCTCACTGACACTGTATAACTAATATGGTGGAACTATTTGTTAACTTATCGGTTCATTCAAAATTAACTTATCCATTAACTCAAAATTAAATTATTATAAGGAGAATCTTTGTTGGTAAAGTTCTTGAGAGGGGGAATAATGAGTGAGTGAGAGAGAGTGTGTGAGAGAGATAGTGGGAGACAGGGAGAGAGATAGAGAGAGAGTCAGAGAGAGGGGCAAGAGAGTGAGAGAGAGAGGTAGAGAGAGGGAGAGTGAGTGAGAGAGAGAGAGCGAGAGCGAGATGGAGAGAGTGGGAGAGAGAGAGGGAGAGAGGGAGAGGGAGAGCGAGATGGAGAGAGTGGGAGAGAGAGAGGGAGAGAGGGAGAGGGAGAGAGTCAGAGAGGGGAGAGAGAGATATAGAGATAGAGATAGAGAGTGTGTGTGAGAGAGACAGTGAAAATGAGACGGGGGAGAAAGTGAGAGAGAGAGAGAGAGTTGGAGAGAGGGAAGAGAGAGAGAGAGGGAGAGAGAGTGTGTGTGAGAGAGGGGGGAGTGTGTGTGTGTGACATTCCATGGTACGTCATTGGTGGAGACACTCCCGATACGCCGTAAGAGTTGCGCTTTGCAGGTAGTCAACGTTGAGGTCGTCAACCCTCATGTACAAGTATTAAGCAACTTTATATAGAAAGTGAGGGTAAACCCTAATTTTATGATGGCCAATCAACGATCGTCAAGTGTATGTACATGCCAATGTATAGGACGCTACCACATGACTCTAGATTCATCCTCAATAAGAGGACGGCGCGTCTAAAGCCTACCGAGGAGGTCATGGCGACGGACCAACATAACGAACCTCATCCTAAACCTACCAAGCTGTATGCCTCCAATTCAATCCCAAGGCGGTAAGGGTTCGTCCAAGTCTTGTCACTTGACTTGACGGTTGTAAATAAATAATCACAGGGTTTCGATCAAGGCGGGTGGACCCATTGGATATGTCCAGATGAAAAATTCATGTCTAGACATGGTCAAATTTAAAAGAGAACAACAGATACTATGAATAATGCATTATTGATGTCAGCTTTAAGCTTTGTTACCTTCGCATCGTATTTTTCGTATGGGATAATAACAAATGATCCTAAACTAATTAGATCCAGGCAAGAATTTCTCTTTTAAAATAATGGACTTCCTAAGAACAAACAGATTAAAGTTATGCACACAAAAGAAAATAAAATGTACTATAAGTATTCCACGGACATTACCTTGTTGGCTCTACAGAAAACTCCACAGTCTCGATGAACCTGAAAGGCCAGACTAATTGTAAATTTGATATTAATTTCCTCCAACACAGAACTATGTGTAGCAACGCTTTTGAACTTGAAAGAATAAGGCGCACAAGAAAGGTGCAATAACCGCCATGGAAGCTCTTGATTCTGCAACTACCGTCCGTTACAGGCTTCGAATCAATTGCACGCGCAGCGACAGCACTTTCCATTCCCCTATACCCCAATCACCGAAGGTGAAACTTATTCGCTTTCTTATCTTTGTTTTTCTTCAGCAATGGCAGTTATAGCAGCAGTTACACCTGTTGTTTAGCTTCTTAACGATAACTAATTGACTCATTATACCTGTTACACCTATTGTTTAGCTTCTTAACCATAACCAGGTATTTCAGTTCAAAAGGTTATAAGAGAGGTTTCTAATCCCAAGGTTAGGGGTTCATATCTCATATTGTATCCTCCTCCTCTTTGACAAAAAAAACTGACTCATCGCAGGCGCAAGATATGAAGACCAAAATAATATGATTTCCATTTCTTACCGCCATCACATTCACTTACCTTTTGCCCTTCCACCATAATTTCTATACGAAACTGCAGTTGAAGCTGGATTAGTTACTCTCAGCTCTGGCCTTGGCCGACACAATGAGATTAGGTCCGCCAACTTTGCGCCACAGCAAATGTGCTTTTTCTTATTTGAAAATTTTTCTCACTTTCCATGGTACATATGCTTAAGTAACATTTTTAGTTAAAAGTTAAAACTCTCTTCATCTCCATGGTATGTTTTATTATTAAAAAACTATAATAATTAATTTCACAACTGTTTAAATGACAGGCAGTATAAAAATTATTTATCATTTTATTCACAATTTTAAAATATTAAAATAAGTTTTTTTAATATTAAAACTAAAGTTCACATAAACTAGAAATATCCTAAATCTACTTAATGTTTCGAGTTAAAAAAATAGTTAGTTAGAATTGATTATATGGATGATCTAGCCTATTCACACATTAACTAATAATTTTTTAACAAATTAAACTTATTTATCATTTTTTAGGCCATAGAGAGTGTGTTTGAATTTTTTTTAAGTGCGCCAGTGATTGAAAATGAGAAAAATGTCCAAATAGTATATATTAACTAAAAATATGAAATTACACTTACACCCCTTTACTGTTAAACTTTTACACGTACACCCATTGAAAAAATATATTTGGCCGTTGGGCCTTGCACTCCTGAGATTTTTTGTTGGGCCCTTCTGTTAGCTCGACGAAGAAATGGCAAGTGGCAAAACAAGTTATTTGAAAATCTATACCCTTTCCAATTTTGGTTAGGAAATTATACTACTTTCTCAAATATCATAATATTATATCTCTGACTCACCAAATTAAATCAATAACTAGCAATATCTCTATTCCCTCATTGTTTTCTTTCTTTCGCAATGCATATATCAAATCAATCTAATCATCTATTCTTCTTGATCCACTCCTCTTTTCTTCAACGAAACTTACTCTTCTACTTTGATGATTCAAGTAATTTTTTATGACTACTTGAACCCTTCAAGTAGTTATTTTTTAGTAAAAAAATTATACACCGTGTGACTACTTGAAGAGTTCAAGAAGTTGTTAATAACTACTTGAACCCTTCAAGTAGTTTTTTTATCAGTCAGCAACTCAGACAATAGGTGACTACTTAAAGGGTTCATGTAGTTTTTTATGACTACATGAACATTTCAAGTAGTTATTTTTATTTTGTCACTCAACAAATTAGAGACTAGTTGAATACTTGAAGGGTTTAAGTAGTTTTTTAAGATTACTTGTATCGTTCAAATAGTTATTTTTTTATAGTCAGCAACCCAGACACCAGGTGACTACTTGAAAAGTTCAAGTAGTTATTTTTTAATAGTCATAAAAAACTACTTGAACCCTTCAAGTACTCAACTAGTCTTTGATTTGCTCAGTAGCAGAATAGAATAACTACTTGAATAGTTCAAATAGTCATAAACAATAGTTATAAATAACTACTTAAACCCTTCAAGTAGTCACTTTGTGTATGAGTTACTGATTGGTAAAAAACAACTACTTGAAGGGTTGAAGTAGTCATAAACAATCACTTGAACCCTTCAAGTAGTCACATGGTGTCCGGGTTGCTGATTAAAAAAATAACTACTTGAATGGTACAAGTAGTCATAAAAAAACTATTTGAACCATTCAAGTACTCAACTAGTATCTAATTTGTTGACTAATAGAATAAAAATAACCACTTGAACCCTTTAACTAGACACTTAGTGTCTGGGTTGTTGACCGGCAAAAAATCAAGTACTTGAGTGGTTTAAGTAGTCATAAACAACTAATTTAACCATTCAAGTAGTCATTTGGTGTATGAGTTATTGATCGACAAAAAAATAACTACTTGAAGAGTTCAAATAGTCATAAAAAATTACTTGAACTCTTTAAGTACTCAACTAGTCTCTAATTTATTGACTAACTGAATAAAAATAACTATTTGAACCCTTCAAGTAGTCACCTGATATTTGGGTTGATGATTGACAAACAAAACCAACAACTTGAAAAGTTCAATTAGTCATCAATAATTACTTGAAGGGTTCAAGTATTCATAAAAAAACTACTTAAACCCTTCAAGTAATCAATTGATCATTAATTTGTTGACTGACAGAATAAAAATAATTATTTGAAGGGTTCAAGTAGTCATGAACAACTACATGAATCCTTCAAGTAGTCACCTGATGTCTGATTAGTGGACTAAAAAATAACTACTTGAAGGGTTCAAGTAGTCATAAACAACTATTTGAAGGGTTCAATAAGTCATAAAAAATTACTTGAACCCTTCAGGTAGAAGAAGAAACTTTGTTGAAAAAGAGAGTAGAATGAGAAGAAAAGAAAATATGATTTGATATGTACATTGAGAATGAAAGAAAAATAACGAGGAAAGAGAAATATTGCAAGAGGTTGATGTAATTTGGTGAGCCAGGAGTATAATATTCTGATATTTGAAAAATGAGTACAACTTTCCTAATTAAAATTGCAAAGGATATAGTTTTCTAAATAAGGGTTATTTAGATAAATGTACCCTTTCAATTGTTTGTTAGGATTTTTGTACCCCTTTTCTAAATCTCAGAATTTTATACCCATGACCCATCATTGTCAATATCAAGCAATGAGAACTCTCTTTTCCTCATTATTTCTTTTCCCAACCCTATGCAAAGATCAAATCAACCGTGGTTGACAAATACTCACTCCCCCACTCTTATCTCTTCTTTCAAACTTCTTCTCTATTCTTCTTCAACAAAAATATACTTTTTCTTCTTCGTCTCTTCTTCTTCTGCTGCTGCTTCTTCTTTATTTTCTTCTTTTATTCTTCTTTTGCTGCTTCTTCTTTATATCTTCTTCTTCTTCTTTTATTCTTCTTTTACTTGGTTGAGACCCTGTGACCCATCCTTTTTCAGCGAGACTTGACCATTATTTTCCTTCAAATTCTTCAACGAAAGGAGACTGGTACCCATTATTTTCTTATTTTTTTACACAGAAAATGCTTCAAGTAATGGTTCGAGAATGATAGAATAAAACCAACTATTTGGATGGAACAACTATTTGAATCCTTCAAGTAGCCACTGATGTTTGAGTTATTGATGTAAGAAAAAGCAACTACTTAAAGGGTTCAAGTAGTTAGACACTCATTCTTAACCCTTCAAATAGTCAAGTGGTCTATGTTTTACTGCTGCTTTATTGCTATCATAAGAAAATTAACTACTTGAAGGGTTCAAGTAGTTATAAAAAAACTACTTGAACCCTTCAAGTTGTCACATGCTCTCTGGATAAGTGACTGAGAGAATCAAAATGACTACTTGAAGCGTTTAATTAGTTATAAAACACTACTTGAACCCTTCAAGTAGTCACAACCTCTCTGGATAAATGATTGCTTGAAGGGTTCAAGTAATATTTTATAACTACTTACTTCCTTCAAGTAGTCATATACTTTCTGGATGACTGACTGCAAGAATTAAAATAACTACTTAAAGGGTTCAAGTAGTTATAAACCACTACTTGAACCCTTCAAGTAGTAAAATGATCTATGGTTCCTTAATGAGAATAAATTTAATTATTATTCATAAAAAATAACTACTACAAAATTAAATAAACTTTATATGTGAAAGTTTTTTGTCCTAAACAGATATGTCTAAAATTCAGTGGTACATGCTGGTGAATGGGAGAAAAACGATGCTTCATTCATTTCTAATGGTATGGTAAGCTTACCGTTAGACATACCATCAAGCTGTACTTACCAAGAGTTATCCAGTATCATATACGATGAAATAAATGTTGATCCAGTAAAGTACAATAGTTTAGTTAAGTTTTTATACAAGACTCATGTGTCCTCCCTACCTGTTGAAATTTTAAATGATTGCCACATGAGATTTTTATTGTCGATAAAAGTTTTGAAACACTTTGTACTCCTTTATATATTACTCTCAAACCCACACCTAGGACAATTATTGATAATCTTACATGTCTAAGTCAAAGTCGGGTTCTTGAAATAGCTCTCTCACAACAAGATCGTTATGATAATATTCCATGCTTATGAGTGAAACAAGTTAGGTTCGTAAAATAACTCTCTCGCAACAAGATCGTTATGGTCATATTCCATGTTTTATGGGTGAAACAATGGTTGATAGTGATGAGAACAATGATAATGACAATTTCCATTCAGGGGAGTATTACTGTGGGAGATATGATGATGATGATTGTCAACAACAAACAAAAACAAAGCGTTCATAGTTCTGCAAGACCTTCAAGTGGAGATGTACGATAAAAAAAGTCCACAACCAACTTTTTGCAATATTGTGGTATAAGTTTCTACTTTATAGTTGTTCAGTCTCGACCATAAACCATGGCCTTTAAAATGTTTAAGATAAAAACACCACAATTAAACCTACAAAACAAAAGCAAAATAAATCAAATATCATTCTTCCATGAATTAAGATCATATATACTAGAACAAAGCTCACCTTGACATGAATTAGAGTTCACTAGTCAAGTACTTTATGAACTTCTTTTCTATTTTCATAAAGGTTCATAAGTTTTAGTACACGAGGGAGTAGATGGGTGAAAGGTCACATTAGTGGTCTGAGGTGGGTTCGTTGAGTGACATTGTTCATTGAATTATAGACTTTATAGCTTGTTCATTGAGGTCCAACTCCACGATTATCCAGTGAGATTTGTTCACGTTCATAAAAAACAAAACCTATACAATAGTATTTTAGCACACTTATTAAAATAAATTCTAAATGACATAATTTGAAAAATGTGTAAGAGTACATACTCGAGCACAAGAATCCCAAACTCTTCCAAAATGTGGTCTCAGCCCGACTATATAAGCTCACAAAAGGTCATTGTCTTCTAATGCAAACATTCTTCTTTTCTTTTTCTGACTCCCACTTGCTTCCTCATCATTAACTTCTTTGGGAAGAGCATTCTTCAAAGCCCGTATGGTCCTCTCAAAGGATATCTCCCCATATGAGTAGCTAATAAGATCATCCAGATTATCAACTAGTATCACCCACATATTATCAATCTTGTTCCTTCTCTCCTTCCCAAGCAAAACATGTTCCAGTAAATAAAGTAGCCCCAACTTCACAACATCACCATCCTCAACACTTTTGTTGCCAATAAAAACTTCCTCCAACCACTTGTTGTTGATGCTGTCACCACGGTTGAAATAATAATCCCTAATCCTATTAGGGGCAGCCTTGTCATATGTCCTAAGGTCAAGAGGAGTGCCAAAGTGAAGGGCCAGATATCAAAGCAATTTCTCTCTTGGAGACTCTTTTCATTCAGTTTGTAATAGCATTTAGGTTGGAGAGACAGTTCATTTTTCCAGGGATAATCTCATCAACATTGAAGACTAGAGTCAACTGAATTTTTGGAGTCATATCTATTGAAGGATGCAAATATAAAGTAAGTATCATCATTTATTTATACACATAAAAGTGCTTGATTGCTTACTGAAAGGTTAGAGTAGTTATATAAAACTACTTGTTTTGATTTTTAGAAATAAATCACTATTTGAAATGTTCGAGTAATCATATACAGCTACTTGAACCCTTCAAATAATTACTTATTTTAAATTCCAAAATCAAAATCACAACTTGAAGGGTTCAAGTAGGTAGATACACTACTTAAACCCTTCAAGTAATGATTTATTTTGACATTCAGATTCAAAATCACTACTTGATTGGTTCAAGTAGTAAGATACACTACTTGAACCCTTCAAGTAGTGACTTGTTTTGACTTCTAGAGTCAAAATCACTACTTGAATGATTTAAATTATTATCTAATAATAATTTAATTATCTAATTTCACAAATTAGTTATTCTGTCTCACTTATCGATAATTAAAAAAAAATTGATAATTATTTATATATATAATTTCTGAAAATTATATTTAAATATATAAATAATTCTTAATTAATTAATCACACATAAAAATGTACTTACCCTTCATTAAAAAATCCTTTTGCAAGCTAGTCATTTTCTCATATCTTAAAATATTCACACTCTAGATAGCGTAGTATAGAGGTGACTTGGAGACCATAGACCTATAATCTTAAACTCCAATGAACTAGATTAATGATTAAACTATTTAATTAATTAATCTTATTTATTAATTTCATTATTACTCCACTATAAATATGGAATTGTACTTTTATAGATGATAAAATGTATTTACAGAGTATTCTCATGTAGTCCACTGACATAATCATTTGATGTAGTTCTGTCCTCCAATTATTGGTTCGTAAATTAGTACTGGTCAAAATGATCCTTTTACCCTTCTAATTATCTCTTGATCCATAAATACCATTAATCCACTAGTGAATGAATAATTTATAATCTTATTATAAATTTGAGCTCAATAATCATTCAGTTTCAGAATTAACGTTTAAGAGAACCAATATACGATTCGTTAGGAAATCTTAGATTCCAAATCTTGTAACATTGAGCCGCCAGCCATCCACATCACTAAATCTTTAAAACAAAAGTCACTAGCCTGATTAACAAACAGACCTGAACGAGATAATCAATAGATCCAATATACATGCATATGAGTTCATGACTACTCAGGATTCAGACTGATCTACATATGATCATTGAATTGATGTGTATTAAATCTTTATGATAAATAACACGTTAATAAATATATTAATTCACACTGGTCCTCTCATACATAATCCTATTATATAATGTATTTTCACTAAGATGTCTCTCTACATCAATGATCCAGATCTAGATTACACACATTCATAATGCTTAGTGAACCCTGTTAGCAACTATTCATTAAAGATTTCATACTTTAATATGTTACTAAAAATTTTATTCATTATCTATGATCTTAATCCTCTCGTACTAATACAAGATCATAGTCTCATTAATGAGAATGGAATTTCATATATTTATATAAATTATTCAACAATAATTTAAAAGAACAATTATAAGAAAAATACAATCCTCTTCAAATTTCATATCAAAATGTCAATACACATGCTTTGAGGGCATAACCCCCAATAGAAAATGACTTAGAGTTTGTAGCTTTTTCTTTTGTTCTTCTTACTGTACTTTTTTACTTCTAAGGTTATGAGAAAATCTTCTAGGGTTTAGGTTATCTCTCTTGATGATTATAACCTTCTGCATGTCTAGATTGGTTTATCTTTTTTTATATATAATGTGATAAACATTTGAATATATTGGCTACTTGAAGGGTTCAAGTATCTATTTAGGACTACTTGAACCCTTCAAGTAGTCAATTTGAAAACAGTATCTCACTACTTGAAAACTTCAAGTAATCCTTTTGATTCTTGAAGTGAAAATAAGTGACTACTTGAAGTGAAAATAAGTGACTACTTGAAGGGTTCAAGTAGTGTATCTGACTACTTGAACCCTTCAAATTTTGACTCTGAAAATCAAAACAAGTGACTACTTGAAGGGTTTAAATAGTGTATATACTAAATATGTTATTTGTGAAATAACAGATAAGTTAGTTGATAGAGATAACCAGATATGTTAATTTTGAATTAACTAATATCTAGATAATTATTTGATTGAAATAAATATTTAATTCGTAGTAATTGTCACATGACAATCACTGATAGGGTATAAAAAATTGGCATGGACTACCATCGTGGCGCTACAATAGTGAGTGTGCAACACTGTAGTGCCACATGACACTACAATAGTGTCGTGAGTCACTATGCTGGCTCATAGCACACTGCTACTCCATTATCTAAAATATATACAGATATTATTCTAATGGCTTTTGTTGTTGAAAGAAGAGGAGAGAATCAGTTGATCAAATAATCAGTTCGTCAATCAAAAGTTGAATTGAGAACACGATTGGTGTCAGAGATATTTTTGTGTGTGATTAAATGTTAATCAAATCTCTAAAAGAATAATCATCATGTTCTTTTAGAAAATCATCTCACAAAAATCTTTTTCAATAAATCTCTAGATCTCATGTGTTGAGAACATCTAAAGATAGATAAAATATCTTATAATATTCTACGTGTTCATACACATCCTATTGCATTGAGGACTGACTTGGAAGATCTTGGTGTGGATCGTGGTGTCTACTGATCGTTAGAATGATTTCGTGGGAATGGAGGATCGATAAGTTTTTACAAGGATACTTGATATGGACTACAAGAGGTATAATGATTCCTAACTTTGCATGTTGTAGATTTAACTTATAAATATATAATGGATCCTAACTGATTGAAAAAGAGTTTTCAATAAAAAATTTTATTTAGTTATCGTGGCGTTGCGCACGTTTTATTTTAATAAAAGATTCTTTTTTATTAAAAGTTTAATTTTTTAAAAGGCCACGCACATCCACGCTTCCGCCATACACGCGCCGCGACGACCAGCAAGTGGTATCAGAGCGGTCTTTATATATTTATATGTTAAATGTTATGTGGGTTTTCTTGCATTACTTATATAATATGATATATGTATGACGATGGATGGTTATGTTTTTTTTAATGTATGAAATATAATGGATCATTAATTTTATGGTGATTATTGGGTTAGGCTTTGTTTTAATTTTTCTCAGATCTTGTGTAAGTCGAATTAAGGCATATGAATTTTTGTAATTTTATTTTAAATATTATTGTAATTATTTCAAACCCGAGAAGATGAAGAACGCACGAGACAAATGGCAAAAATTTATTGTTCACACGAAAATACTGTTCATCCGCGAAAACACTGTTCGCGCCGGAAATTTACTATTCTAGCGGAGGTGAACAGTGTCGGTGGTACTGTACTGACGCTGAACAGTGGCTGCCGGCACGGCAGGCGACTGACGGTGGTGAGACCGACAGCGCTAGTGATGGGCGACGATCATAGAGTCTTATCGTCGATGACAACTATTGTCACATTTTAGGAAAGTTTCCAACAAACCATGGAACCGACTCTATCAGCTAAGTGTTTCATTAAAACTCAAACTCTTTTAATTATCAATTTAAATTGTGAAATTAATGTATTTTTAAAATTAATTATTAATTTTTGATTTTATGAAGATTAAAAATTAATAGGTTAATTGGGCTTGACCCAAGTTTGATCAAATCAAATAAAATATTTATTTGGCTAAGTCAAAGTGAACTATATTAAAAGGGATAATTATAGAAATTATTTAATTAAGAAAAATAGTTTTTTTTTAATTAAAAAGGGTTTTGTCCAAAGCTTGAAAATTATGAAGATGGACATTAGGAGGATAAGGCAATATTTGGGAAATATGTATTCTGAAAGTCCGCTTTGTAATTTTATTTCTTTATTTTAAGGGTTGTAATTTACAAATGCTCAATAGTCACTCGGTTCATTATTATTTTTTATTTAATTGTTATGTTTGATAACATGTACATGCATTAGTCGATCACATGCCAAAAATAAAAATCTCACACAGTTTTATTTAATCATGCATCTCTTCTGTAGAAAGATGATTTATTAGGATTGTGTGAGGTTAATCTAAATGACCCTAAGGCGCCACATTAATCGTTGAGTTATTTTATCGTGATTAGTAAATGCTAAATTTATGTGTTTATTATGATTTCATTCATGCATCACGTTTACTTTTTGAATTCTAGATATCTATCAATTATATTGAATCATGTATGTTTAAAATTTTAGATATCAATATTATGTCTACCATGGACAACCATGTTCTGCTTTACTCTCACTTTAAAAATTGAACGATGATAATTTCGGACGTTAGAAATCAAATATGAGCTTAATGTCGATTTGTGAGAACCATTAGTTCATTCTTACTGAGGAATGTCCTGAGAAGCCCCCTGCTAACGCCCCTAAGAATGTTAGGGAGAAATATGATGCTTGGATCATATGAAACAACAAGGCGAAGTGCTACATGCTTATGAGCATGAATGATGTTCTGCGAACCAAGCATGAAAGCTTCGAGGCTGCCTATGAGATTGTGGAATCTTGACAGGAAATGTTTGGGCAGCAGTCCGATCAAAGTCTTCATGAGGCCACTAGGAGCTATATGACAACTAAGATGAGGAATGGTACTTCTGTTTGAGAACATGTTTTCAATATGATCAGCAAAATGCACGAGGCAGAAGTACATGGGCGACCATTGATAAGCGGACTCAAGTTAGCATCATACTAGGGTCGCTCACACCAGCTTTTTCACCGTTCACGACCAACTATGTTATGAACAAGTTACAATTCAACATGACCTAATTATTAAATGAAATGAAGACTTTTGAGTCACGCAATCTTAGAATGACAAAATAGGGTGAGGCAAATGGTATCGAGCAAAATCATTCTTCCAATATTGTTAAGAACAAGAAAAGGAAGAAAAACAATGGTAAGGACAAGAGTAAGAACAAAAGAGTAAATAAGTTTAAGATATCGCTGAAAGCCAAGAAAAACAAGAAAGACAGCAAGCCCAAAAGAAAGTCTTTCCACTGTGGGGTTGAAGGTCATTGGAAGAGAAACTGTAACAAGTATCTCTTTGAGCTGAAAAAGAAAGGTAAATATGATTTTTTACTTGTATTTGAAGCTTCTTTAGTGGAATAAAATTTGTCATCTTAGATACTTGATTCAGAAGCCACTAACCATGTATGTTCTTCTTTGCAGATGCTTGATTCGTCAAGGGAGCTGGCTGATGGTGATGTCATTTTGAGAGTTGGCAACGGTGCACTCGTGTCAATGAAAGCATTAGAGACAGTCCGTTTACTTTTTGGATATAATGACTTAGTTTTGAATGATGTTTATTATATTCCTGGTTTTTCGAGAAATTTGATTTTTCTTTCATTTTTGTCAGAACGGTTATTCGAAGTTTCTTTCATTAATAAAGAGTTTATTATTTCTAAGAATTGATTCGATATCTGTCATGCTAAAATTATAAATGGATTATATATGCTTAAACTGACTGAACACGCGTTAAATTATTTAAAGTAGCAAAATCTAAAAATAACAAACGACAAAGAGTTTCTCATGATGATAACACATATTTATGACATCTTAGGTTGTGACATATTAATCTAGATAGGTTAAACAGGTTAACAAAACATGGTGCTTTAAAAATTTGGAACTCCTCCTATTTGTGAATCCTATCTAAGGGTAAAATGACCAAGAGACCTTTCACTGGAAAAGGCCAAAGAGCCAAGGAATCACTTGAGTTAGTATATAGTGATGTCTGTGGACCGATCAATGTACAAGCTAGAGGTGGGTATGAGTATTTTATCACTTTTATTGATGACTACTGAAGATATGGTTATAGTTACATAATACATCGAAAGTCTGAAACTTTTGAAAAGTCTAAAGACTTCAAGGCTGAAGCTAAAAAACAATTAGGTAAATCATTGAAAATCGTTTGATCCGATCGAGGTGGTGAATACTTAGATTTAGAATTCAAGGATTATTTGTTGGAGTGTGGAATCATATCCCAACTCACAATACTTGGAACACCACAGCAAAATGGTGTTGCAGAGAGGAAAAATCGAACCTTATTGGATATGGTTAGGTCGATGTAAAACTACTCATCATTGTCACTTAGATTTTGGGGATATGCACAACACACAACAACTTACATTTTGAATGTAGTGCCCTCTAAGTCGGTAAGCAACACACCTTTAGAGTTATGTAATGGCTACAAACCTAGTTTACATCGTTTTCGTATATGAGGGTGTCCAGCTCACGTTCTTAGACCCAAGACAAAAAAGTTAGACTCAAGGTATGATGTATGCATATTCGTTGGCTATTCTCTAGAGACTAGGGGTGGATACTTTTATAGTCACAATGATCAATAGGTATTTGTATCGACAAAGTAACCTTTCTTGAGCATGACTATATACAAAACTATAAACCTCGTAGCAAAGTAGTTCTCGAGGAATTAGCGACTGATGAGATCAGAGCGCCTTCAATTTCTACTAATAAATGACAAACCATAGAGACCACAGTTCCTGCAAATGAAACCCCAGTGCAACGTTGTAGTGGGAGGGTGTGAGACAACCAGTTCGTTACGAACTAGAGGCACATGTCCTAGTTTCAGACACCAATAAGGATGATCCATTATCTAATGAAGAAGCAATAGATTATTCTGAAAAGGAGAAATGACAAGATGCCATGACCAGGAAATGAAATTTATGTATTCCAATTCTTTCTAAGAACCTGTAGATCCACCTGAAGATGTCAGGCCCATTGGATGTAAATGAATCTTCAAGAAAAAAGAAGTGCAGATGGCAAAGTAGAGACTTTCAAGGCACAGTTAGTAGCCATGGGATATACACAAAAGTAGGGAGTCGATTATGAGAGATGACAAATGGACGTCAAGAAAGCTTTTCTGAATGGCTCTCTCGAAGAAAGCATCTATATGATGCAACCAGAAGGGTTCGTACAAAAAAGGCAAGATCACAAAGTATGCAAGTTGTTTAAATCCATTTATGGATTAAAGCAAGTATCTAGATCTTGGAATCTTACATTTATTGAGATTATAAAGTCTTATGTCTTTGAGCAAAATGTTGATGAAGCTTGTGTTTATAAATACACCAAAGATAATATAATAGTTTTCTTAGTTCTTTATGTTGATGATACTCTACTCATTGTGAATAGTGTAGAAACTTTGTCAAAAGTAAAGAAGTGGTTAGTTGAGAAATTTTAAATGAAAGATTTGAGAGAAGCGATCTATGTTCTAGGAATCCAAATCCTAAGAGATAGAAAGAACAAGGTCTTGGCACCAGGCATCTTATATTGATAAGGTGCTAGAGAGATTCTTTGAGAATTCCAAGAAAGGTCAACAACCGACCAGACATGGAATTGTCCACTCTAAGGAACAATGTCCTAAGACACCTCAGGAGGAAGAGGATATGAGAAAGGTTCCTTATGCTTCAGCAATCGGAAGTCTCATGTATGTCATACTGTGTACGAGACCGGACATCTGTTATGCAATGGGAATTGTCAGTCATTATCAATCGAATCCAAATTTAGAACACTAGACTGCAGTAAAGTACATTCTCAAATATCTTAGGAGAACGAGAAACTATATGTTTGTTTATTAAGGTGGAGACCTGAACCCCACTGGATATACTGATTTTGATTTTCAATCAGACAGAGACAGTCGAAAGTTGACATCTGGATCAGTATTCACCCTAGGTGGAGGAGCCGTAATCTGGAGAAGTATTAAACAACCCAGCATTTCATATTCCACTATGGAAGTCGAATATATAGTGGCTTGTGAAGCTGCGAAAGAGGCAGTATGGCTTAGAAAGTTCTATTCCGATCTGGAAGTAGTTCCAGATATGGACAAACCACTGATCTTGTACTATGATAATAGTGGAGCGGAGCAAATTCCAAGGAATCGAGGGGGCAAGCACATATATAGGAAATATTATCTTGTAAGAGAGATCGTGCATCGAGGGGATGTGACTGTTATGAAGATAGCATCAGAACATAACCTGGCTGATCCTTTTACAAAGTCACTTTCTGCGAAGTCATTTAAAGGTTACGTGCATAACATGAGATTAAGAGAGATGCCACATTTGCTTTAGGGCAACTGGAAGATTGTTGAGGGTTATGCTCTCAAAGCATGTGTATTGATATTTTGATATGAAATTTAAAAAGGATTAGATTTTTCTTATAATTTTTTTAAAATTATTGTTGAATAATTTATATAAATTTCTAAAAATTCTATATTCATTAATGAGACTATGATCTTGTATTAGTACATGAGGATTAATATCATAGATAATAAATAAAATTGCAGCAACATATTAAAGTATGAAATCTTTAATGAATGGTTGCTAGTGCGGTTCACTAAGCATTATAAATGCATATGATCTAGATCCGGATCATTGATGTGGTACTTTATACAATAAGATTATATATGTCAGAATCGATGTGAATTAATATTTTTATTAACATGTCGTTATCGTAAAGATTTAATACACATCAATTCGATGATCAGTCTGAATCTTGAGTAGTCATGAACTTGTATGCATGTCTACTATATCTTTTGATTCACTTGTTAAGGTCTATTTGTTAATCAAGCTAGTGACTTTTGTTTTGAAGATTCAGTGATGTGGATGGTTGAGGACATGATCTTACAAGATTTGGAATCTAAGTTTTCCTAACGGATCGTATATTGGTTCCTTTAAGTGTTAGCTCTGGAACTCAATGGATATTAAGCTCAAATTTAAAATAAGATTATAAATTAGTCATTCACTAGTGGATTAATGGTACTTAAGGATCAAGAGATAATTAGAAGGATAAAATGATATTTTTGACCATTTCTAATTTACGAACTAATAATTGGAGGACATAACTACATGAAATGATTATGTTAGTGGACTATATGAGAATACTTTGTAAATACATTTTATAATCTCTAAGAGTGGAATTTCATATTTATAGTGGAGTAATAATGGAATTAATAAATAAGATTAATTAATTATAAAATTTCATTAATAATCTGATTTATTGGAGCTTAGGATTATAGTTTCATTGTCCCCAAGTCACATCTATACTACGCTGTCTAGAGTGTGAATATTTCAGGACATGAGAAAATGACTGACTTGCAAAACAAATTTTTATTCTGGGGCAAGTACATAATTATGAGATAATTATATGTGATTAATAAATTAAGAATTGATTAATTGATTATTTATATATTTAAATATAATTTTATTGATATTTTTAATTATCGATAAATGAGACAAAATATCTAATTTTTGAAATTAGATAATTAAATTATTATTAGATAATAAATTAAATCAACTAAATCTGTTATTTGTGAAATAACAGATAAGTTAGTTGATAGGGATAATTATATATATTAATATAATTATCTGATTAAAATAAATATTTAATTCACAGTAATTGCCACATGTTAATATCGCTGATAAACTATCAGAAATTGACACGGACTACTGTGGTACCACGTGGCACTAGATAGTGAGTGTGTAACACTATAGTGTCACATGACACTACAATGGTGCCGTGAGGCACTGTGTTGGCTCACGGCACACTGCAGTGCCATGTGTCACTACAGCTGTGCACAATTGTAGTGAGTCCTACTGCAGTTGATAATTTTACAATAAATATTATTTGAGTTTATCCCTAACAATCTGATACGCCATTATATAAAATATATACATATATTATTCTAATGGCCTTTGTTGTTGAAAGAAAATGAGAGAATCAGTTGATCAGATAATCAGTTTGTTAATCAAGAGTTGAATTGAGAATACGATTGGTGTTAGAGAGATTTTTTTCTATAATTAAACATTTAACAAATCTCTAAAAGAGTAATCATCACTTTTTTAGAGAATCGTATGACAAAAGTCATTCTCAGTAAATCTCTAGATCTCATGTGTTGAGAACATCCAGAGACATATAAAGTGTTTTGTAATATTCTATGTGCCCACACACGTCCTAGTGCGTTGGTGATTGACTTAGAAGATCTTCGTTGATCTTAGATTATATTGATTGTTGGAACGATTTCGTGGGAACGGAGAATCGATCAGTTTTTTTCAAGGAAACTTGATATAGACTACAAGAGGTATATGATTCATATCCTTGTATATTGTAGATTTAACTTATAAATATATAATGGATCCCGGCTGATTGAAAAATAGTTTTCAATAAAAGTTTTTATTTGATTATCGCGGCGTTGCGCAAGTTTTGTTTCATTAAAAATTTAATTTTTTAAAAGGCCACGCACCTCCATGCTTCCGCCGCGCACGCGCCGCGACGACCAGCATTTTTTTACGTCTAAAATAAAATAATGGGTACATGAGTTTATCTGTAAGTGAGTGTTGTGTCTGGATATCATGCTGGAGTGCTCTGGAAATAGAAGAAGACGATGACTTGCAGAGACTGTCTTGCCGAAGAAGTAGTAGAAGAGACGCGAGAAGAGAGAACACAAATGAGAATGGAGATGAAGAGGAAGAAGAGAGCAAATGAGCGTGAAGAGAAGAAAGAGAAATAAAAGAGACGCGAAGAATGATTGTGAAGCAAGTAAGTGTTTTTTCTCACTTGATGGATAACTGCTTTTGACGGTGTGTGAATAGTGAAATTTTTTTGATTTAGTAGGTGAGAATATAAATTTCTGAATTTTGAAAAGATATATAAAAATTTTTAAAAAAACAAAAAATGTATATTTATTAAAATAACTCATTTTTCTTGTTAGAAGATGTATCATTCTTGTTGTGAAGATATTTTTCCGGTATCCAAAACAGTGCCCACGTGTCCACGTAATTTCCTTTTTCATTGGCCATGCTAAATTAAACCACAAACTTTGAATTTCCTACCATCTCTACCATATTGGAAGACAAAAATAGATTATGAAGGAAAAACTAGAAAAGTTTCTCTAGTATGACTCTAAGTCTCACTAATATTTACTTCAACCAGTTATAATTGACTATCGTTTTAGCAATTAAAGTTTCAAAACATGCACTTCAAATTGAATTTGGATCACGTCCTGCAATGTTCAGGTTCATTACTTCGGTCGATAATGGACCGGTGAACAGATAATCAACGGTCCAAATAGGTCAAACTCAAAAATAACAAAAATGTTTTTTGTTTTTGTTTAACAGATAATTGAGATGATGATTTTCTAATCTATAAACATGCATTGGGAATTATGAATGTCTCATTAATCACTTAAAACATTAATCATTCTTTTCGTTAACGAAACTTTGAATTATAATGATAGAGTGTTCATCTCTGATATAGAGATATATCTCATTACTAGTAAAATCATGATATCGATATAAATAATTATGTATCCAACCATCACTATCACATATGATAGATATTGATTAATTATTTTATTCCTTCAATATTTTCAAGTATCGAAGGGTCAAAATGCCTAAATATATTCAAAGTAATTAACCAATAAACTTAAAATGAAAGATTGATTCTTTTGATTAACTATAAAATAATGTTTCTACTTCACAACCAACCATTTGGTCCCTTGTCTTGTAAGAAATGAGAATAAATTGATTGGATGCAACCAAACCACCAACCCTAAATACATTTCCACTGTGGTTTAACCACTAATCTAACTTCTAATTAAAAGAACTTAAGCATTCCCTTTTAAACTTCTATAAACCATTATCATAGCTTCCTCATGAAAACTTACTTAATTATAAGCATCCTATAAATTTGCCTTCATCGAATATATCATACGCACAACGTGCATTTCGAGGATGATCATGTCTAATTCATACGACGCACGTCACGGTGATGAATCACTCAAATTGATTGATAATCAACGAGATTTTTATGAGATTGAAAATAGTCATAGACGTAGTTTCTGCTATGCAAGGGGGGCATTTCTTAACAGTTACCAGTTTTCCAAGAGAAATGAGCAAAAAGGTTTCAAAGAGAAGATGAAGAGGTCAATGAAGGAGCTGAATGAATTAACTACTAAAGTTGTCACTGTTATTCGTCAAGACATGTCTAAGAAAAGGGTTGAAATTAGGGTTTTTAGGGTCAGGGTGATTTTACAATCTTTGTTTCTTGTAACTATTAAATATTTCAAACCATGGTGGAACAAGAAAGAAGAGATAGATCAACGTTGAGTTTCATTTGTGAGCTATGCAATTATACAAATTAGGTGTAACCCTTATATTATTTAAAGTATGCTTTAAAGTTTCTGTAAATAATAATGAAATTTATGTATTTTGGTTGATACAACTAGAACCATGCGTGCATTTTTTAAGTGTATGCAACTAAGTTAACCCAGACTCGTGGAGAGTATTGATTCAGGTCACCCCATCATATCTACAATCACCCCACAGTATATACGTCGGGATCGAAGCTTAAAGCTCATGGTACAAGATAAAAAGCAGGTATAGGTCTAGCCTCAACAAACAATTATGATGATTGGAACAAATGTCAGGGATACACTAAGACATGAGGTCAAATCTTACAACTAAATGGTACAACCAGGAAGATTTCTACAACAAATTTGACGGGAGGTAATTACATACTTTGAGATTGGAAATGGAAAACATTTAATTAAGAAAACTTCTATTGTATGGGGATTAAAAATCATGCTACCTTACCATGATGTATTTTATTTTGTGTCGGATATACACCAAACGTCTAGTGCGTGTATCGCATTTGTGTAATATCTCATTGTATCATTCGTACTAAAATATAGTATGTGCAACACAAATAAAATGTCATAATGATGTCATCCTTTGTGTGCATCTACTTCAAAATGATCACACAAAAATAACCCATGATTTGCGAAAATCATCTCTCCTTGTAGGATTGAATACATAAAGAAGTGGGTATCATATGCTATTCAAACAACTAATAAATAATCCCCCAATCAAGATTTGATTAACATTTTATTAAGCAGTCTTATAAAAATAAAAATGAAAGAAAGTTGGAAACTTGATCAACATGTTGATTGGCAAATCATCTACACAAATTATCCAAAAAAAAAAATCATCTACACAACAAGATAAACATCAACATCTACAGCAGTGCCATTTGTGCGGTGGAGAATGCTTGCTTCTTGAATTAATAAAAGCATAATGTGTGAACAGTGAAGAAAGACGAAGATACACTGAATATTTTATGCTATGAAGATCTTTTAGAAATTTGATGTCCATTAGAAAGAAATAGCTGAATCTACAGCCACACAAAACGAGAGTTTGACCCTACACTGCTTTGGTGTTTCCGCCACCATTTCTTTATTTTGATACGACATCCTAAACCCTATCTTTACAGCCTATCCCCTCTTAAATTCTCCACCAATCACACTTTATTCTCTTCTCTTCTTTCTTTTCCTCCTCTCAATCTCTTCACTCCTTCTGTTCTGAACTTTGATTCTGTTCGATTCGTTCTTCTTGAAATGCCCAGTAGATTCTCTTTTCCAGGAAAAGAAAAGGCTTGAAAACCACATACTCTGCTCTTTGGCTTACATTTTCTCAGAAAATTTGTCTGCATATCAACAGTGGCAAGATTTAGTATATGGGTGTGATTTGAAATCAGAGTAAACAGAGTTTAGAGAAGAAATAGAGGTAGGTGTCTCTCAAAATACAAGAACAAACAAAAAAGGAATCAGATTTGAAAGAAGTACGGTGAGGAAAAGGGAGAAAATCAAATTAGAAAGAGGAAGATGAAAATACAGTGTGATGTGTGTGAGAAAGCGCCAGCGACAGTGATATGCTGCGCAGATGAGGCGGCTCTGTGTGCTAAATGTGACATTGAAGTACATGCAGCTAACAAGCTTGCAAGCAAGCACCAGAGGCTTCTCCTTGACTGTCTCTCCAGCAAGCTACCTAAATGTGACATCTGCCAAGTAATTTTACTTCTCTCTATCTTTGTATCATTTTTTTCCGGTACCAAACTACTGACTATTTAATGATTTTCTTTCCAAATCTAATTGCTGGGTTGAGATTTTGCTTCACCATTATATTTACAAATTCAGTTGTTTATTGGATGGTGTTGTAGATATAGGAGCCATAGAAATGGAAGTTTGAAGACTTCAAAGTTATTTCTTTTTCTATTTCCGATCTCTCCATAGTTATACTTCTAGGTCCTGTCAAGCATAGATCAAATTAACCAAATGATCATAAGAAACAGCAAAAGGAAACCCAATTATGTGCATAAATGGGCAGGCAGAGCTCAAAGAGTGTTAATGTTGCACTCAATCCTATTATCGGGATGTATGATATGTACATGTTATGGCATATTAACTTTTATTTTCAGCATGTCAGATTACAAGTTACTTATGCATGTTGTCACGCGCAATCCCATAATCGGGATGGGGCGTTACAGTTAAAACTGAAAAGTTTTCATTTGCTTTCCATGTGATGCAGCTTATTCCCGGATGAACAATAGTAATAGAACGAATCTGCTTAGCTAAGCAATTCTGCAGCTCTAGTTAGTTGTGATAGCAATTTGAATCACGGCATTGAGAAAAGATTTGAGCTTAATTAAACATAACTTTCATGTATAATTTGATAAACCGGAGACTGATCATAGTGAGAGGCCAAGGTTGTACAGATTACTGACACCATAAATAAACATCTACCTGTATAGCTACAGAAATATGTAGAATCGATGTACAATTCCTGATTCATTTGCAATGTTTGGTATTAGTGCTTCTCTTACTTGATTAATTCGATCTGATACTAATCGTTAGTTACATTAATGCAACTCCCACTGCTCTAGTTGCAGCTTCCATTGAAACTAAAGCTAATAATGCTCTCATTATGTTGGGTAACAGGATAAGGCAGCTTTCATTTTCTGTGTAGAAGACAGAGCCCTGTTCTGTCAGGACTGTGATGAACCAATTCATTCAAGTGGTAGCCTTTCTGCTAATCATCAGCGGTTTCTAGCAACCGGAATACGAGTGGCTCTTAACTCAAGTTGTTCAAAGGAAATTGAAAAGACTCGGATGGACCCTCCCAATCAGAAGAAAGATCAGGTTTCTCTGAAATCACCGGGACAGCAGTCTACTTCCCTCACATCTCCATGGGCATCCGTTGATGACTTATTACACTTTTCCGATTTTGAAACCTCTGACAAGGTTAGATATCTCGGCTACGTAGATGCATATTTATAATTAATGGGATGTTTGTTATGTGAATTGTAGAAAAAGCATTATAATTGAATTGGTGGTAATTGAAATAATGGCAAAACATGATTGATATGTTGGATTGTGCATGATTATGTATAAAAAAATTGATGCCAACTTTGGATTGTTATGTCTGATATATGTAGAATTTTGTGGTATATCATATCTAATAACTTTAGAGATAATTCAGTCGCCTCCTCGAGATTTTTTTTGCTTTGATAATTATGAATTGCTTTCATTTTTTGGCTATTCAATTACCTTCTCAGTAGATATATTAGGATTACATGGAATTGGTAGCAAATAAGTACATATTGATGATCTATTGACTGGAACTTTTACTACCTATTAATCTCTCTCATTTCCTCTATGCAGAAAGAGTCACTAGAGTTCGGAGAGCTTGAATGGCTAGCTGAAATGGGTATTTTTGGGGAGCAGATACATCAAGAGACGTTAGCGGCAGCTGAAGTTCCTGAGCTGCCAATGTCACAGTCAAACAATACTATCTCCTACAGACCCACCAAATCAAGCACACCCTACAAGAAACCGAGAATGGAGCTCTTAGATGAAGACGATGAGTATTTCACCGTCCCCGATCTTGGCTGAACAGACCGACTCTCTCTACTCTGTCCGTCTTTTTATGAATCACGAGTTTATAATCCCTGGGAATGTTCATGTTAGGGGATCTATCTTTGTCCATGTAATTTATGTTTGGTTTTGAATTGTAGAATTTTAATACTTAAAAGGAGCTATTGAGTATAAGCAAAAATCTATTGCATGAAATCTGGTATTCTTAGGGTAATGATCTTGAAGTTTAGTTTTGATAATGTTAAATCTTTTTCACCAGCCTAGTGGGATAAGAAATATGATTTCCAGCATTATTGGACCTATTTTAAGGAGCAACTTTATTGGAGCTGTTAGAGTAGCTGGTTCCGGTGGTGATCCTGTATATTAATTAAGCTGTGTTTGAAACTTGAAAAAATTATGTAGAAAATAGAACTTTAAGATATGAGGAAAAGCAAATTTAAGGAAAAGTGTAATTAGTGAAAATCGGAAGGAAAATGTTAATATAGTAAAATTTATTCATATAATTTTCCTTTACATGTAACCTTGAATGCTTCTAAAGCTATTGAGTAACGACAGTTTAAGATAGGATTAGATTTAAAGATTTTTCTTATGATCTTTTTTCGTCTAAAGTGTAATACTCTTGCTGAATTAGATATAGTTTTAGGGCAACAAGTGATTTTTCTAAGAGAAAAAAGCATAGTCAAAGGCTTACTGAGGGTAATCGTAATTATAACTTCCTTCATTCTTTGCTTTTGCTTAAGCGGGTAAAAAAGTCTTTTCAACTATGTAAATTGGTGATGATATTTGTCATGATTCAGTTGAGACTCTGCTCATGTCATATTCTTTTATCAACACCTTTTTCTGGTCTGGTTATTGTAGTTCAGATTTTTTTATCGTTTAGGAGTATATTCTTTCTTTGGTAAATGTGGAGGAGAATGCATCGTTGCTTTAGATTCTTTCTTCTGAGGTAAGGAAGACAGTCTTCGATATAGATCCTCTTAACGCTCTTGATTTGGATGGTCTTTAGGGAAAATTTATTGCCATTGTCGGGTCAGATTTGGTCTTCGCAGTGCATGAGTTCTTTTGTACAAGTTATATTTTTCCAGAGCTGAATTCTAATTTTACGGCCCTTATTCTGAAGACGCCGATGGCTATCATTGTTAATCAATTTTGTCATATTGTTTTCAGTAATTTCATGTTTAAAGTCGTTACTAAGATTATTATTGATCGTCTTGCTGCTCTTTCTTATATTATTTCTCCCAATCAATACGATTTCATTATGGGTTGTCAAATTGTTGACTTATTGATTGTGCTTATGAATGTATTATGTTTTGAGAAATAGTAATTGTGTGATCACCTATCTCTGAAGATTGATATTCACAAATTTTTTTGACTAATTAGTTGACCTTCTCTCTTTGAGGTACTCTGGTGTTTTGATTTTTCAGAGAGATTTACTGGCTAGATTTCTACTATTTTTACTCCGCTATGATATTTATGGTTATTGATAGAGAGTGTGCGATAAGGTGATCTCCTTTCTCCACTTATTTTTTGTTTGATTGAGAATTGTTTGAGCAGATAACTTACTCACCTTGCAAATGTAGGCTTTTTAATTTCAATCTCTTCTGTGATTGGGATGCGTGATCTGACACAATTTTTGTACACGGATGATGTTTTACTTTTCTGCAAGGCTTCTCCTCAGAATCTTTGGCTTCTCTTTGATCTTTATGGCTCTCTATCAAAGTCAACTAGTTAATCTAGACAAATCCTTTATTTATTTTGGCCTCGGCATCTCAGGAAGTTGAATTACTGATCTTCTTTCCATGTTTAGAATGCACAAAGGGGAAGTCTCTATGTTTTATTTAGGGGTTTCTCTCTTTGTTGGTGCACCTAGACATCGTTTGTTTGATTCCATGGGATGATGAAATTAAAAGCAAACTGGATTCTTGGAAATGTTTTAAATTATACATGGTAGGCAGGTTTTGCCTTACTAATTTGATGATTCAAGGTTCATTTTTACATTCTTTTCAGGTTGATCGTTGGACTTCTTATCTTTTGAATGATTTTAATGTTCTATTAGAAACTCTTTTGGATAGCTTTAGTTGATTTTCACAAACCTGTTCAAGTGGCTGGAAATCTTGTTGTAAGACGAACGAAGAGGATGGTCTTCATATCAAGGACCTTTGTATTCTTAATGAGGCAATATTGAAAAAGCTCACTTGAAAGTTGTTAACTGAGGACTCTAGATTTTTATATACCTTTTTGCTTGATATTTCACTAAGGATTGTAGACCGATGTGATATATTCCCTCTTTGGTTTGACCAGGCCTAAAATCTCATTATGCACCTTTGATGCTTGATATTAGGTGATTGATCGGTCGTCATTCCAAGGTTCTCTTTTAGATATATAATTGGCTGGTTCTCCATTGATTTAGTTTAGGATCATAACTTGCCGGAACCTCCTTTGAAGTCTGTTGTGAGAGATGTATTAACTGACTCAGGAGGTTAGTCTCTTCTGGCATCTTTTCATTCTTATTATATGGTGCTTACTTTTGAGATTGAGAGGATGGTAGCGAGTTATGATCCAACATGTTAGTTTGGACACGTTCTTTAGATGGTATGTCTCTTGCTCGACTGTCTATGCTTCTCTTTCTGAGATTGAGAGTTCTGTTAGTTGGGGTAAGAAAATTTGGATGCATTTTATTCCACCATCCAAGTCTATCCTAACTTGGCGTATATTCCATGGGAAAATTTCTAATAATTCTATGTTACGTGCTCACGATTTTAAATTTCCTTCTTGTTGTCGTCTTTGTTGGGCGGAGGACAACTTATGTCATCTATCCATTGAGTGTCCTTTTGTTTCAGGATTGTGGGATGTAATACCGAATTCTTTGGACATGATATCAATGTCAATGATAATTTGTTGGATGTTTGGCAGGATGTGATGAAGATATCTTTTACCAATCAATTGAAATCTCTCTAGCTGAGGCTCTTTCCTTAGTTTGGTGTAATGTTCGTGAGACAAGCCATCTTTGAGAGAAAACATTCTATTTTTGCTGAGACTCTTTCCTTAGTTTGGTGTAATGTTCGTGAGACAAACTCGCTTCAGACTTGCACGATGCAAAATTCTATAGGTGAGCTTTTGACTCTTCAGCCTCTTCATGTTTCGAGACTTCCTTCCAGGGTTTAGAGTATCTTAAAAGTTACTCCTCCCTGCTTAGGTTGAATCAAGGTTAACATAGACGGAGAGATTTTCGGTAACCTTAATCTTGGAGGTTGTTGAGGTATTTTTCGTACTTCTAGAGGATTTGTTAAGGATTGTCTTGCTATTCACCTCGGCATCTAGAGGATTTGTTAAGGATTTGTTGAGGCTGAGTCGGTTGCTGGTGTCCATGCGACTATATATGCTTGGAGCTTTGACTAGAGATATCTATGGGTGGAGAGTGATTCTGCTTATCTGGTAATCATTCTACATTCCAGGTTTTGTAAGGTCACTTGGCGTTGACGCTCTACTTGGGATAAGTATTTGAATTTAATATCTCAAATGGACTTTATTGTCATATACATTTACCAGAAGGATAATTGAGTTGCATATTTTTTAGCATCAAAGACCCTAATATAGTTACCCATACATGGTGGCGGGACTGCTCCATCTTTTTGCTATTCTTTTACTACTGATGATATTTATAACAGACATTCTTTTAGATTCTGCTTATTTATTTTTTGTGTTATCTTTTGCTCACTATTTTTATTAATTTTTAATAAAATGTTGGTTGGACTAGATGATAAGAGTGTTAAGAATGTGTCAACCTAGTTGATATATCCTACTGCATCTACTGATTCCTTTAACCAACAACCTTCTTCAAAAAAAATATTCCAAAGACGTCAAACAATGGGAATGCTATCATTCACATATTTCATTCCTTGTTTTCCCAATTAGCTTCAAAGATCTAAAAGCCTAGGAGAAAAAGGAATGAAGTTGTTAAAGTAATACAAGTCATGAGGGATCGGTTGCCATTGGACAGTTCAATCCTTTAGGGCCTGTTTGTTATGGGGTATTTGAAAGGAGATGCCTAGAATTTGATAGTGTTTTAAATACTTTGTTTGGTTTATTTATTTTAAGTTTACAAGATTACTGAAATGTAAAGATACCTCCCAGGACAAGATACTCTCCCTGGAGGGTATCATAATATCCTTTAAATGAATGAGTAAATACATTCCGGGCAACTTCTCCATTTTCTCTTCTGCCCTTCTCCCTCTCCCTCTCACTTATGAGCTCCAGCTTCGGATCCATGGTGATCTCTCTCTCGTCATACACGATGATCGACAAGGCAAGAAACAGTTGAACTGAACTCCGACCCGAATGCCCTCAATGCCTCGTAATCATCAATGGAAGGTGAACCCACCTCTGGTTCTGATGCGGCCAACACTCCTGCTGTGGATTTTGGAGAAGAAAATTCTAGTGAGCTTGTTGTTCTCTTCCAAAGGGTCATTTGGGTTTTGATTCTATGGTCTTCAAAAACTCAATTCGGACGACCCCATTCTTTTTTATCTGGTCCTCATCTTCTTCCCCTGTTTCTTAGTCTTCACACTGATCTGACCAATGCATGTCACTTTCGGAGAAGACGGCTCTGGGTTTTCAAAGCTACACCCTCTTTTCTTAGAACCAGTTGGAAACATGGGGAGGCATGGCCGCCGCCGCCGCCTTTGAGGCTGCCTCTGTTTCTGAGACGGCGACTGATAGATGTGGAGAGGGAGATTTGGTAAGATTCTCTGGAATGGCCAGTACTGAGAATGGACTTGGAGGAGATCTTCATGGTGGAAGAAGATAGACGAGAGGTGGAAGAGCTTGCTTCTGGTATTACTGCCGCTGTTGCTACTGATATTACAACTTGAGCTACGATTGGGTCGCTCTGAAGAAGAATTTATCCTTATCATTGGGTTTTGATCATGAAGAAAAACAGTGGTGGATCTTGTGTGGGATATTCCTTCCAATAGTTTAGTGCGGTGGGGTTTGGATGAATGAAAAACCTAATTTATTTTAGTGTGGTGGATCATAAATTTATTTTAGTATTATAATCTTAATTATTGAGTTGCAAATCATGAGTATTTTTAAAAAAAAATTATTATCGTATATTGTAAATTTTATGTCACATTAATACACTTGAAGCGGTATTGGTTTAATTGTATGGATAATATTTGATGAAAATTTACACGACGTATCATAATATAATAGTTTGGTCAAAAAATTAATAAGTATATACGAAAAAATTTCATAAGTAAAATCTACATTTGTGTTATTACTTATGTTGGTTATCTTATTATAAATTAACTAAGTATTATTCATAAGTATTTTTTAGTCCAATGGTAAAATTGAAATTTGACAATAGTATTTAAAACATCATCTTGCATATTCCATCAAAACAAACAAAGTAATCTAACACCATCACCATTAAATCAAAACATTCTCGAGTTAACAAACAAAACAATCTTAACTTTCTAGGCATATACATTCTTACAATTATATTCCAGCAATTTTATTCCGAAAATTATTTACTCACAATCTTATACGAAACGACCCCTTAAGGCCATCTAACCAGATATGAACGTCTTAAATTAGACAAATTACCCAACTAAATGCTTCTTTTTTTTTTCAGTTCGACCCCTTTGTCGGTCGTCCTAATATGGATCCTGTTAGAAAACTTAATTAAATACAAGTCATTGCTACCGCTATATTTCCTTTTTCATATCATAAGTCCTAAACAATAAGGAGCGTGTTCGGCATGGTTAAATATTAATATTGAAAAAATTAAGTTGATGGATAAGTTTATCTGATAAACATAGATAATAAGATTTTAAAATAACCATGTTCGATAATACATGTTTAAGTTGAATAATTAGTATGAAAGTGAGATTAACTAGTTTGGTATATAATGAGGTGATTAATGTTATTCGGAAATTGTACAAAAAAATTATAAGTAATTAATTTATTGTGGAACTCACATGTTAACTATTTTAACACACTAACAAATTAATTATTTTATTATCGCTACTAATAAAATCAAATTCACTATTTTTCACTATACCAAAAGGCAAAATAAATGTTTACAACGTATAAATAATTTTTGAAATTTTTTTATATTTAGCCACTATAGTATACCAAGTATCAATATGGTCATTATAGTTCAGAAAACTCAATTTCATCTTCAACATCTACACATTATTTTCATGTAGTCATGTTGTCAATCATCGAAAATATGTTTAACATGTTTTCTGACGTGTCACGTGTTTGAATAATGTGTCGCACCAGCAAACATGTAAAAATATTAATGATGACTGGCGAAATGACTACATGAAAATAATGTGTAAACGTTGATGATGAAATTAATCTTTTTTAATTACAATGACTACATAAAATCTCGATATAAACTATAGTTGTCAAATATGTAATTCTTCTAATTTTTCTTAAACAACCATACAAATAAATTAAACGCAGATTTTTCAAATTTTATGAAGCAAAAATGTATGTATATAATTTTCTCAAATATCACCTAATTAATTTTCATATTTGGCAAGGAAACACTCAACATAACATAACTTATTGTTGATTAATTATAACTTTTAAAGAATTTTGTAAGATATTAACATTCATTTTTAATCATTTAAACTTTATATTATTCATATGACGAGTATATATTCTTAAATGTTCAAATTATTATATCATCCATTCTAATTAACATGCATATTTTAATTTCACCGGACGGGATTGCTCGAAACGATAATCTCGATCCTAATTGATTGGGAACAGAAAAAATCTCAAATTTAGGATCAGGACGGGTTTGGTCCCATCGGGTCTGGAATGGGGTCGGACGAAATTTCGGGATTGATATTTTTTATGACCCTTAGGTGGGACTTTGGTCATAAAAAAATAAAATACTCAAATCAAGTAGGAAGGAATGCAAATAAATAACGATATTTTTATGAGAATTTGGGAAGATAAAAGATATTTTAAAGAATACGTAGATGTGTTGGTAAGATGAGTAAGTGAAAAATTATTTGCTAAAATAGACTTTCGCGGGAAACTAATAGGTAAATAATGTAAGATATTCAACGTGGTTAAATAATTTTATCATGTCAAATAAAAACACTTGAAATAAATAAGAGAAAGTGTTACAAATTCATGACATAATTTACCATGCAGATAACCCCAACCAAATGCCTCCTAAATGTAAAATCTCCCATAACTTCTCTTTCTTTCCATTATAATTTTCTAGATCCAAACATGCATTTAGTTTTCACCCTCCAATAAGTTTTTTTTTTGTTTGAGCTACAAAATGTTTTGACAAATACTATGATTTAAACTCACGATATCATAATATCATTGTATGAACTTAACCACTATGACAACTTACCGCCTCTTTATTAGCTAATTAACCACCTCCAATATGTCATTTAAGTGACGGATATTCACCAAAATCAGAAATTTGGAGCAAAAACACGCTAAAGTAAACCCTTGGATGTGTCAACTATAATGAAATTTATTCCCTTCGGCTTTGGGACTCCTGAGTTCTGAAAAACTTTTACGCAGGAAAAAACGATTAAACGAGTCGGCAGCTTCAGTTTTGTAACGTTAAAACACAATATATCAATGGGTTTAAATGTTCTAGATGTCAACGAAATCAGTTCTCCATTTTTTTTAAAGATCTTCAGTTGGCATTTAGGTCAAGATTTGAATATAGTAATGAAAAGATAAAAATACTGTCTTGCGAAAAAAATCACTGGTTTAATTTGGAAAAGAACAGAAGAAAAGCACCAGCATCCAACCAAACTTTAGAAAAACATTTCAATTCCAAATTCTTGGCATGGCCATAGAACTTAGTTGAAAAGCCTAAACTAATTTTACCCAATTGGTATAAGCTGGGCTTATAAAAAGAGCATTTGGAAAACCAAAGGAACCACACACAAACTCAAAGAAATTCAGAGTACTACTAATCTTCAACAATGGCTAAGCTTGTTATCCCTTTTCCATTCTCTCTCAGCTTAAACTTTCTCATTCTGGTTGCAGTTCTGAGTTTCATTCCCATCTTTACTCATTCATTAACCCTAGAAGAAGACATTTTATGTCTTCGAACTCTAAAGAGGTCGGTTGACCCCAACTCGGTTCCTCCCTCTTCTTTCCTTGATACCTGGGATTTCACAGTGGATCCTTGTGAAAGTTCAGGGGGGAAATTTCTTGGTCTCTTATGTAATATCCCTCTAGACGGTTCTCCGAGCAGAGTAACCGTGATTGATCTTGATGGAAGCGGTTATGACGCTTTTATAGCACCAGCAATTGCTAACTTGAGCGAGCTAACCATCCTTAACCTAAGCAAGAACAAGTTCCGGGGACCAATTCCGAGTATCCTTTCCAAACTCAAGAAGCTTAGAAGACTTTCACTAGCGGAGAACTACCTTACTGGAAACATTCCCAACTCCGTAGGTGAACTCAAGAATCTTGAATATCTAGATATTTCAAAGAACAATCTCACCGGCTCGATCCCAGCCAGTATTGGTGGATTACGAAGCTTGACCTATTTAAGCTTATCAAGTAATAATTTGACATCAAGAGTACCTGATTTCTCCGGGTTATGGCAGCTCAGAACATTAGATCTTGGCTCCAACAAGCTAGAAGGAAATTTGCCTAATCTTCCGGTGAGCTTGAGGACCTTGCTTTTGAACCACAATTCACTTTCAGGGCATATCTCGCCTTTGAAGAAGCTAAGAGGAATCATATTACTAGATGTTAGTGACAATAGGCTATCAGGTTCCATCAGTGAAGACGTTCTCACATTGCCTAAACTGGTTCGTCTGAATGTTTCTGCTAACTACTTCACAACCATGGAGATGACTAAGTTTTCTGTACCTCAGATGATACTACAAGTGCTAGACGCAAGAAGAAACCATTTAGGCGGTCATCTGCCGCTCAATTTGGTCAATGTTCAGAACCTAACAGCAATTTACCTATCATATAATCAGCTCTATGGACCAATACCAAAGGAATATGGAGCGAAATTGGGAAGACAATGGAGAATTATATACTTTGATAACAACTTTCTGACAGGGAATCCACCAATAGAATTTGTCACTTACGCACCTAGGATTACAGGGAGTCTAGCAGATAACTGCCTTAGATGCCCAACAAGCATGAAGTTGTGCGGGGAAAGACAAAAAGAAGCTTCAGAATGCGTTGCCCAGAATACTGGCAGGGGGTGATAGACTTCTCTGATAGAATGGTTTTAATAAGTCATTACATTAATTCTGATCATTCAAAGCTATTAGCTTCTTTCCAAAAATTATGCTTTGTTTTAGTTTTCAATAATTAAGTAATAAAATGCATGAACTTCAAAAAAATGTTCCACTTCTCTCCCAATTCAAGCACCTCCAGGCACAGACATAGAACTCAAAAAATTTGTGAAACAGAATAATATTAAAATTAAGAAATTTGCCTATAACATCTGGAAAGTGAGAAAAAAAATATATAAACATAATACAGGCACTGTTTCTAACCATAATCCAAAAGAGAATCATTTATATAAACCAATTGACAGTGATGTTGCCAAGCCATATGAAAAGTGGGAACTGAGCCAAAGCAATAAAGAGCAACAGATAGTGGTGCTTGCTTGAATCATAGCTTCTCACCTCTGCAAAGAGGACCCTCTTCATTGTTTTCACTAAGAATATTCCCATGCATAAGCAGGTCCATGGCATTAAAAAGTAGTACGCATATTTCCACATGATCCTTCCAAGGACAGCCAAACACATCCCTGTAAAAGTATAACCAGCATATGCAACAATATCCAGCAAAGGTGCCTCCCCACTTCCCAGTGAAAGCAATGTCACTTTAAGCAGCATGACTTGTAGAAACCAGCCAAGCAATCCCTTTATGAACAACCAATTTAGAGCTTCTGGAGTAAACCTGGTAGAAAACTTCAAAACATCAAGACTACCACTACATGCTTTACAAAGAAAATAAGAAAACTTACAATTATCCGCATTTACGTAAAGTAATTGAATTGGGAAACGATATTCAACTGCTTATATTGATATCTGAAAAGTCAAAACTTACTTTCCTTGAAGACCCAGAGAGAAGCCAGCAAGGACAACATAGGTACCAAATGCCATAAAAGGAACATAGAGGTCCGGTGCATTTATATCATAAACAGGGGGTTTGTAGGAAAGCCTGCCTCCAACTGGCTCAGTTATTCGTGTCCAATGGCCCTGATGGATAATCAATATGACTTATGTGTACTATGAAAGAAAAAGAAGAGCAAACTAAGAAAGAGAAAGACTATGATTAGAACTTACCCTGTGGAGAAATGGAAATAGAACAACCTTCAATTTGTTCCTTACGTACTGATCATTCACTTGAAAATAGTATTGTGGATCAGAAAAGTACCTACTTATCTGTCATTTTAAGAACATACAATTGCAAAAAGCTTATCATGCCTCACAAGCATTACGAAGATAAAGGAAACATTCTGCATGAAGAACTTTCAGTCATTTGAAGGATGCCATGTATGAAATGAGTGTTCACTATGTTTCACATGACAAAAATTCTTCCAACATTCATGGAACTACAAAGATGAATTATTTCCCCTTTACATATATCCATGGTGAGACTGATGACCGATTACTTTTTCCAACATTCATAGCAGAAAAGGGTTTGAAATGATAATTATTTCAAAACCTTTCTCGACAAAATGAGGTCACTGCATATATATCAATTTAAGCCCGATGCCGAATTCCCCCAGAAGGCCGGTGCACCATATCATCAACACTTTGACATCCATCATTTGATATAGACAGGTCAAGAATTTAAAGCAGCGGTTAATAACATAATGCTTTCAGAAGTTTAAGCAGTACTTTTACTACTTACATTGCTTTGAACGTACTCAGAGCTTGATCCTAAGATTCTCTCTCCATATGCACCTAATCCACCACGGATAAGCCCAGAACTAGCTCCATAAAAAGCATTCCCAAATGGATTTGGCTGGGAACTCGTAGGAGGTAGAACTGTGTGCTGACTTCCAACATTATTGTACATTTCTGAAACTTCCAAAAAAAAACAAAAGAAAATAGTCTTTTAGTCAGTGCGCAGCTAGGAAATGAATGATTAGAAAATCTGGGGGGATTAGGGAAAGGCGTAAAGAAAGCAAAGCCTAAAGAGGTGAAAACAAAGTTGGGATTCATCTTTAGCCACATAGAGAACTCGATAAGATCTATTTCCAAGTTTAATATAGTAATTTCAACCTATAATTGAACATTGCAACCAAGATAAAACCCCAAACAGATCTTCTATGAGAATGGTCGATGCCGAACACACGTGAATATATACCACAAACATTCAAAGAACTAGCATAACCGATCATAAAAAATACATACAACAGTATTAGAAACAAACTTATTCATGAGAGAGAGAGAGAGAGAGAGAGAGAGAGAGAGAGAGAGAGAGAGAGAGAGAGAGAGAGCAACCCTATTGTTGAGGAGGGTGAACCCTGGTGAAATTTCGGGTGAGTAGATCTGAATTCTGGCGGGGGCTTGAGTGAGGGTTTGTCCGCGTAAAACACACAACAGAAAAAAGAAGACGAGGTAAAGGATACAGCAAGAGAATTAATTAAAGACAGAATGCTTTGCTTAATGCTCTGCATTTGTTCATACAACTATAATATTTATGAGTTTTTGTTTTTGGAAAAAAATAGACAAAAATTAGCATTTTTTGTTCTTTTTTTTCTCGAAAAATTACAATTTCGTTAAAAAAGTTTAGAAAATTAGACTTTTTAAGTTATATTAATGACATCATCTCATGTGTTTTACCTCACATACAGACATTTTTAAACTGCTTAGGGTCAATTCGGTAAAGAGTAATTAATTAGTTTTGATTAGCTTAGAGTGAGTGATAGTTTAGTCCGAACTTTACTATTTAATAGTTTGTACTTCTTTGGTTTGTAGCTTTCTGCTTAATAATAAAATCTCAGATTTTGTGTCCCTCTCTCTCGGCTTTCATCTTCCTCTCTCAAATTCTTTCTGTACTTGATTGTCTTCATGGTATTAGAGCTTTCAAAGACTCACGTCTATAACTACTGATTCTTCATCTTCTTCATCTACTTCCACCATCATAATTTCTTCTTTCTCTCAAAATTCAACCTGTGCTACCCCAATTCATGCAGTTGACCCCCAACTTCAATCACCTATTTTTCTACTCTCAAACATCTGCAATTTGATCTCCATCCGTCTTGATTCATCCAATTTTATTTTTTTTAGAAGTATCAAATTTCTTCAATTCTTAAAGCTCATCTTGTTTATGGTTACATTGATGGCATTATTTCTTGCCCTAACAGATTTCTTGCCGACGAGAAGGGGGAACTCACCTCTAATCTAAACCCTAATTTTGATTTCTGGATGGCACAAGATTAGGCTCTCGTTACACTCATCAACACTAGTCTTTCTCCCATGGCTCTTTTCTACGTCGTCGGATGTAAAACTTCAAGAGAAGTCTGGAATTCGATCGAGCGTTGGTACTCCTCCATCTCTCGGTCCAACATTCTTCAGTTGAAATCTGATATTCAGTCTATGTCCAAGAAACTGAACGAAAATCTCGACACCTATATTCAAAGAATTAAAGAGCTTAAGGAAAAATTGGTCGTTGTTTCTGTTCTGATCGAGGATGATGATGCATTAATCTACATGCTAAATGGGTTACCCACTGAGTACAATATGGTTAGAACGATGATTCGTACGCGCGCTAGACCTATGTCATTGGAGGAGCTTCATGTACTCTTGAAAGCCGAAGAAAAGTTTCTTGAAGGCCAATAACAAAATCATGAAAATTTATTTCCCTCTATTGCCTTGGTCGCCACTCAGTCTCAAGCATTCTTCCGCTGGAATAATCGGCGATGAAATTCTTGTGGTTCAAACAGAGGTGGTCATTTCTTCAATGGCTGAAATTCTAATTCAAGAGGTAAATTTTAGAATTTCAATCCTTTATCTTCAATTCTTGGTACACCACCTCCCCAAACTGTCCAGAATGTGTATCGCGGCTCTTTTCCAACTTCTTCTGGTTCCCAAGACCTGCATTTCGGATGTCAAATTTGCTTCAAACCTGGTCATTCGGTTATCAACTGTTATCATCGTATGAATTACTCATACCAAAGGAAAAACTCTCATGCTACTTTGGTTGCAATGGTAGCTATGGCATCCTCTACTTCCAATTTTGATTCACATATTTGGTTAACCGACACTGGTTGCAACACGCACCTTACTCATGAGTTATACAATCTCTTCTCTCCCACTGAATTTACTGGTGAAGATAGAGTTGCTATTGGAAATGGTCAAGGTCCTCCCACATCTCACTCGGGTTCATGTTCTTTATCGACTCCCTCACATTCTTTTAATATGCATACTGTCTATTGCTATCTTAACCTATCTGCTAATCTATTTTCTGTTTATCAGTGATGTAAAGAGAACAATTTTACATTCTTTTTTATGAATCTTCTTATTTCGGGATAAAGCCTCAGGGGAGGTCCTGTTCACAGGTCACAGTAACAATGGGCTTTATCTCATTCCATCTTCTTTTCCTGTTTCACACAAGAGTGATCATTGCACTTCTTGGTACCAAGACCACTAACAAGACTTGGCATGATAGGCTAGGACACGTTTCCAATTCTGTGTTTAGAACTATTTTGAATTCTATAAACTTGAATTGTAATTTTACTGATTTTTCAAATCTACTAGTTGTACGTGTACTAGCTGCCTTTATAGCAAAATATCTAAACTTTCTTTTTCTATATCTCAAACTGTGTCTTCTTTACCTCTCCAGCTTATTCATAGTGATGTTTGGGGTCCATCTCATCTTCTTTCTATTCAAGGTTATCAGTATTATGTTTCTTTTATTGACGATATGTCCAGGTATACTTGGTTATTCCTAATGACGCAAAAATCTAAGGTAAAATCTATCTTTCAAACTTTTTAAGTTTTGTTTGAAAAACTTCTATCTTAACCTATCAAAACCCTTCGGACCAATGGGGGTCGTGAATATTCTAGCTTATCTTGTAAATATTTTTTGCAAAATAATGGGAGTATACTTCAAAAGTCGTGTCCTTATACTCCTAAGTAGAATGGTATAGCTGAACGAAAAAATAGACATATTGTTGAGACTGCATTAGCTTTGTTATAAATTGCTTGTTTACCCTTACATTTCTGGTTTTATGCCTTTATACTGATGTTTATTTGATTAATCGGATGCCTTCTCCTTCTTTATATAATAAGTCCCCCTTTGAATTGTTGTTTGCGAAACCAACTGATTATACTTATCTGCGTATTTTTTGTTGTGCTTGTTATCCTTGTATTAAACCTTACAACTGTCATAAATTTCAGCACAAAACTGTTCAGTGTATATTTCTAGTATATGCTTTGGATTATAAAGGCTATCTGTATTATGATGTTGCTAATGATAAGCTTTATATCTCTAGGCATGTGATCTTTGATGAGTCTATTTTTTTGTATGCTAATTTATCTAAGACCTATAATAATGCTCTCTTGTTAATCCTTCTACCATCTCTACTGACTCTTTGTTACCTTTGCTGCACACTCTACAAAATTGTAATTCCATGACTTTTACTGTAAGTTCTTCTCCTCTTAATAGTCTACTGCCTCATATTTCCCCTCCTACTTTTATCCTTCCTTACAACGAGCCTCAACCCATTGTCTCTACAATTCCTCAAACTGAGAAACCACCCACAGTCTCTACCCTTCCCTAAACTGAATCTCTTCCCCTACTGACTATGTTCCTACAGCATCCAATTCCTCCCTTTCCTCCAATACACATAGTATGACTACTAGATCTAAGTCTGGCATCTAAAAAAAAATATGTTTTTCAAACTTCGTGTTTCTCTAGTGAACGTGAACCAACCAACTTCTCTGCTGCCTCTAAAGATCCTAAATGGATTTCGTCTATGAAAACCGAGTACAATGCCTTATTGAGTCAAGGCGCTTGGTCTTTAGTTCCTATCCCTCCTCACACTAATTTAATCGATTGTGAATGGGTATACAAACTTAAATACAACCCTAATGGGTTTATTGCTCGGCACAAGGCAAGACTTGTTGCCAAAGGCTTCCACCAGGAAGTTGGATTTGATTATAATGATACTTTTAGTCATGTTATTAAACATTCTATTGTTCGTATCATTCTTTCCTTAACTGCTCAGTTTAACTAGCATTTACGGTAATTAGATGTTAAAAATGATTTTCTTCATGATCATTTGAATGAAGATGTTTATATGATTCAACCACCGGATTTTATTAGTTCTCTGTATCCTAATCATGTTTGTCAACTGCATACGTCTTTGTATGGTCTTAAACAAGCTCCTCGAGTCTGGTTTGACACTTTTACTTCTTTTTTGTATGGTCTCAGTTTTACTGCCTTTAAGGCAAATTCTTCTTTATTTGTGAAACATGTGGCTAACACAGTTACTTATCTTTTTTTATATGTTGGTGACATTATAATTACTAGTAATAATTCTTTATTCATTGATCAAGTCATTCATTTGTTACATAACAAGTTTGATATGTCTGATCTTGGTCCTCTTAAATACTTATTAGGTCTTAAGGTTACTAGGAATTCTAGTGGTATCTTTGTTAACCAATACAAGTATGTTCATGATCTTCTTTTGAAAGATGGAATAGTTAATGCTAAACCATGTTCTTCGCCATGTTCTACTAAATGTCATTTATATGCTCATGTTGGTTCTCCTCTTTCTGATATCACTGAATACCGTAGTCTTGTTGGATCTTTACAGTATTTAACTTTTTCAAGACCTAATATAAGTCTTGTTGTTAATCGGGTTTATCAATACACGCATGCTCCTACTTCTGCTTATATGTCTGCTGTCAAACGTATTCTTCGCTATATTGTTGGTATCATCACTCACTGGATACATTTTAAACCAGGGTCATTTTGCTTGCAGGTCTTTAGTGACTCAGATTGGCAGGTGATCCTTTTGATAGGAGATCAACTATAAGATTTGTCATATTTCTCTGTAGTAACCCGGTTTCTTGGTGTGCTAAGAAACAATCCACCATCGCTCGTTCATCAACTGAAGCTGAATACAAATCTCTTGCAAACACGTGTGCTGAGCTACTCTTGGATTCAACACAATTCTTCGTGATCTTCATTATTTTCTTTCAAGACCTCTTAACGTTTATTGTGATAACACTTCTGCTCTTACCTGCTTCTAACCCAGCCTTCCACTCTCGTACAAAATATGTGAAGTTCATTATCACTTCATTCGAGAACATGTTATCAAGAATGATCTCAAAGTTCAACATATAGTAATAAATACATGATGATTATTCAGTTTTACATGTGAACAATAAATTGACACAAATGAAGGTTTCTTGTTTGATATGTTCTTTATCGTCAGTGTTGATTAATGTACCAAGACATCACTTACAAGTTAATAATTTTGGCCAAAGTCAAAATATTAATGGAGTGCCCGGTGTCTTGAGATGGTGTTTACTTTTGTTTGAATTTATTATTATTATTTGTGATTCATGTGAGCTTGTAGGTTGGTTACTTATTCTCTATTAAGTTATTACTCAAGCTAATGCCAACATCAAGTAAAAATAAAGTATTAAATGGCTTAAAGTTCAAGTCCTAGAAAGATAATCTCTTGATAGTTCTTAGAGTCATGGATCTCAATTTTGTGTTAAAGGCAGATTCTCTTGTACCTCTTACGGATAAGAGTACCTATGATGATAAGAAGAAGATGGAAAGGTGGGAGAGATCAAATCATATGTGTTTGCTAATCATGAAGAAGGTCATTTCAGAAGCATTCAGGGGTACAATATATGAACAGATTACTATAGTTAAGGATTTCCTTGCAGATATTGAAAATAGATTTGTCAAGAACAAAAATGTAAAGAATGGTACGCTATTGGCAGATCTAATTTCGATGAGGTATAAAGGTAAATGCAACATCAAGAAGTGCATCGTGGGAATGTCTCATCTTGTTTCAAGGTTGAAAGCACTTAGGCTTGAACTCTTTGAGGACTTGCTTGTGTATCTGGTTTTGATATCCATTTCAACACAGTTTAGCTAGTTTAAGGGGAGCTATAATTTTCAGGAAAAATACTTAATCTCTAAATGAATTCATCACATACTGTATTTAGGAAGAGGAAAGAGTGAAATATGATATGATAAATGGTGAGTACCTGGCCTCTACATCTTTGAATAAGGGCAAGGGAAAGAAAAGGAAAAAGGATAAAGTAGATGCGTATACAGTACCACATAAGAAACAACAAAAGAAACTGGTTGATTCGGAAGGCAATAGTCATTACTTCTATGGAGCTTAAAGGCACAAGAAGAAGCAATACACCAATTATCATGCTTGATGTGCTAAGAAATATGTGCTTCTTAATTTAGTTTATTCTGAGATTAATTTAAGTTCGATTCCTAGACACACGTGGTGGATAGATTTTGGTGCAACAACTTACATCAATGTGTCTATGCATGGTTTCCTGAATTATCGAAAGCCAAATGATGCTGAAAGATTCATCTATGTGGGCAATGGCAAGACGGTTGAAATTGCGGCGATAAGAAAATTTAGATCATTGTTAAAGACTGAATTTTATTTGAATCATAATGACACATTTATTGTACTATCTTTTAGATGGAATTTGAGTTTTGTCTCTATTTCGGACAAAGTTGGCTATGGTTATTCATTTGGAGATGAAAACTATGGTTTGTTTCGTGATACAAATTCGGTTGGTTCCAATTATTTTTCAGGTTACGATAATCTTTATTTACTTGATACAATTGCTTCAATTAAAAAATCCATGTAAGTAAGTACATGATGTACTAAAAGAAAATTAACCAGTGAGACTTCGACGACGTTATGGTACAAACAATTAGGTCATATCTTCAGACGGAGAAAAGAGAGACTTATGTCAGACGAAATTCTCGATCCCTTAGATTTCATAGATTTTGACGTTTGTGTTAATTGCATAAAGGGTAAACAAATATTTAAAAGGATATTTGAAGCCAACATGACTCAAGATGTCTTAAAACTTATTCATACAGATATTTGGGGGTCATTATCTTTGGTCACTTAGAATGGTCGACAATACCTTATAACGTTCATAGACGATTATTCTAGATATAGCTACATATATCACATTCATGAAAAGCCATAGTCATTGGACGTGTTAAAATATTTAAGGCTAAAGTTGAGAATCAACTCAACAAAATGATTAAAAGTATAAGATCTGACCATGATGGTGAGTACTATAGTAGATATGGTGGTTCAAGTGAACAACGTCCATGACTATTTGCTAAATTCCTAGAGGAATGCAGTATAGTCCCACAGTACACTATGTCGGGCTCACCCACTAGGAATGTTCAACGGTCGGTCTAGTCATATATTTAGAGGAAAACAAGACCAGACCGAAAATCATGGTCCTCCTATATAGGATCCGACTATAAATTTGAAAAAAAAATCCGGACCGACCAGACCGAGAATCAACGATCACTTCGGACGGACTTAACGGACTAAATAACTATTTTACAATAAATATATTATTTAACAATAAAGATAAATTTCGGCTAGGAGTTCCCCACATCCAAACATATCCAAACTTCAAAGTACTAATACCCAACATTTAAAAATATACAAAATTCAAAGTACTAACATCTAACATTCAAACATATTCAAACTCCAAAATACAAATAATAACATGTGTGTGTGTGTCTATTTTGTTGGCCTGGTTCTTGGAATAAGTTTTTTATTAAGGAGCTAATCTTGTGTTATCTTCTAATCATGCCAAATCGATAAAAAGAATCTTCCAATCATGCCAAACTTCAGATACATTTGTGTTGAATAAAATACATATTGATTATTATTTCTCAAACTAGACAAAAAATATATATAACTCTACTAAATTGCACCACTGTAAATTGGTCATATAATCAGATTCTAGATTGACTGTTGGTGTGGGGATAAGAACATTAAAAGTTTAAACAAGAGTAATCACCAGATTAATAAAGGCTTCGAGGTTCATGCGTTGAGGTTTTCAATGTAGGGTTTGAGTGGGAGATTTCTTTCTTTAGGAACCTAAAGGATTGTGAATTGGTAACTTGATTGATGTGAATAGCTTTTCTCCCTTGTTTGCAATGCTATGCAGGGAAGAAATGACCAGATCTGTTGGGTCCCATCTTCTTCAAAGGTGTTATCGGTGAAAATCCCTTTTTTCACCACTTTATCAGGTCATAAAAGAAGTTATTTCCAAAGAGAGCTCCACAACATACAAACAATAGAGTTGGAAAAAGAACAGAGCAACAGAAAAGAACAAAGAACCCTCGATCTTACCTGGACGAAGAAGGAGGCGTCTGGCATCATGAGACGGAGAGGGAAAGGAGGCGTCGTGAGCTGAGGGAGAGGGAGAGGCGAGAGGAGAGGAGGGGGAGAGGCGATAGGTCTGAACTGAGGGAGAGGGAGAGTCGAGATGAGGCGAGAGGGATAGGTGAGACTTCACTTAACCTAAAATAGAAGACCCTAATATATATATATATATATAATACGGTCGTTCTGGTCAAATCAATCCAGAACTAACAAAAATTCTCGACCGGTCTGAAATTTCAGTCCTCCCTAAAAAAGGACCAAACGACCATTAACAAGAAAAAACCGTCCAGACCAATCAATTTTGGTTCGACAAGTTTGAATTAAACAGTCTGGACGGTTTTTGGACACCTCTATCGCCCACTATGAATGGTGTTGCTGAAAAATGAAACAGAACGCTTAAGGACATGTTCAAGAGTATGATTAGTCATTCGACCTTACCAGAATCACTCTGGGGTGAAGCACTTGAGGCTGCAACATATATCCTTAACATAGTTTCAACTAAAGCGACTGCCAAAATCCCATATGAACTTTGGACCAGCAAAAAAACCTAGTCTAAGGCATTTGCACGTTTGAGGATGTCCAGGTGAGGCAAGGCCTTATAGGCCTAATGAAAAGAAATTGGACTTACGGATGATATGTTGTTATTTGGTTGGATACTCTGAAAGATCCAGTAAGTACAAGTTTTATGATCCCTGAAACATCTTAGTAGCCAGAGGAAAAGAAAGCAAAAGCGATTCCCGTAGTAGCGGCGAGCGAAATGGGAGCAGCCTAAACCGTGAAAACGGGGTTGTGGGAGAGTAATACAAGCGTCGTGCTGCTAGGCGAAGCGGTGGAGTGATGCACCCTAGATGGTGAGAGTCCAGTAGCCGAAAGCATCACTAGCTTACGCTCTGACCCGAGTAGCATGGGGCACGTGGAATCCCGTGTGAATCAGCAAGGACCACCTTAAAAGGCTAAATACTCATGGGTGACCGATAGTGAAGTAGTACCGTGAGGGAAGGGTGAAAAGAACCCCATCGGGGAGTGAAATAGAACATGAAACCGTAAGCTTCCAAGTAGTGGGAGGAGACCAGGACTCTGACCGCGTGCCTGTTGAAGAATGAGCCGGCGACTCATAGGCAGTGGCTTGGTTAAGGGAACCCACCGGAGCCGTAGCGAAAGCGAGTCTTCAACAATTAGGTCAATTTTTTAGACGGGAAATACCAGATTTTTTAGGATGTCGAGTTTGCATTGGGACATACGGTTAGAGATTTTGTCCTTCAGGAAGAATACGTTGATATTCTCACAGGTGTTATTAATATTGATCGGGACTGTGCTCCATACATTGTTCATGACACAACACAAGACAATATCGGAGAACCTCTCATTTAAGAGATTGTTCTAGAAGAATAAACTCTAGCACCTCAAGAACATATGTCAATAAAGAGATCTACTAGATAGAGGAGAAGTGCAGTGCCATAATGATTACATTGTATTTCTCCTAGAACATGAGGTTGACGTTGGTGTGATGGAAGATGATCCGATCAACTTCCGTCAAGCCATGGAAAGTTCTAACTCTCAAAAGTGGATCGATGCCATGAATGAAGAGATGAAGTCCATAAAGGACAATGACGTGTGCGATCTTGTTCCATTACCAGATGGTGCGAAACTCATTGGTTCCAAATGAATTTCTAAGACCAAAAGGGATTCAAAAGATAATGTGGAATGATACAAGGCTCATCTTGTCGCAAAGGGCTTTACACAGAAAGAAGGTATCGACTATAAAGAGACTTTCTCTCAAGTTTCTACTAAAGACTCTTTCAAGATTATAATGGCATCGATGGCGCATTTCAATCTTAAGTTGCATCAGATGGATGTAAAAATAGTGTTTTCTCTATGGTGACATTGAACAGACAATCTATATGGTGCAACCAGAAAATTTTGTGTCCGGAGACCCAAAGAATATGGTTTACAAACTTAAGAAATCCACCTATAGACTCAAGCAGGCATCTCGACAATAGTATTTTAAGTTTCATCAGGTGATTATCTCGTTAGGTTCCGAGATAAATTTTCTTGATGATTGTATATACCATAAGTTATGTGGGTGCAAGCATATTTTTCTGGTTTTATACGTGGATGACATTTTGCTTGTCAACAACGATATAGGCTTATTATAAGATATTTCTAGCTATGAATTTTGAGATGAAAGATCTTGGTGAAACTTCTTTTGTATTAGGGATCCAAATACACCGAGAGAGTTCTCAGGGTATTCTTAGATTATCACAAAAGAGCTATATCGAAAAGATCCTTAAAAGATATGGCATGCAAGACTGTAAATCAGGTGATACCTCTGTAGTTAAGAGAGATAAGTTTGGTCTCAATCAGTACCCTAAGAATGATTTTGAGGAAAATGAAATGTAGAAGATTCTCTATGCCTCGGTAGGTGGGAGTCTAATGTACGCTAAAGTTTGTAAACGTCATAATATCACGTACGTGACTGAGATGTTGGGCATATACTTAAGCAATTCAGGCATAGACCATTGGAAAGCAGATAAATGGGTCTTACGGTACTTACGAAGAACAAAAGATTACATGCTCACATATCGGAGATTGGATTAGATTGAAATCGTTGGATACATTGACTCCGATTTTGCTAGATATCAAGATAGTATGAAATCTACGTCGGGCTATATTTTTCTACTTGCTGGAGGTGTTGTCTCCTGGAAGAGTGCTAAACAATCTGTTATAGCCTCTTCTACCATGGCAGCAGAGTTCATAGCATGTTATGAGGCGTCCAATCAAGGAATATGGTTATAGAATTTTGTCACGGGACTACGCATAATGGACACTATTTAGAGACCACTAAAGTTATTTTGTGACAATAAATTAGCAGTACTTTATTCTAATAACAACATGAGCTCGACAAAGTCAAAGTACATAAACGTCAAGTTCTTGGTTGCTAAAGAAAAGGTTTAGAATGGACAGTTGTCTATAGAGCACATCAGAACAAACTACATGATTGCGGTTCCGTTTACTATGGGATTGCCACGCAAGGTGTTTCATGAGCACACTGCTCGCATGAGTGTCATATCAGTTAAGGATATTCAGTTCTAGTGAGAGTTTGTATTTTATTTTTAGATTTTCTTTTCACATGGACATATTTTCCAGTCATTTTGATTTATGGAAATTTTAAGGTTATTTTCTGCATAAATAAAGTCTTTGGTATTCACACTATTATTTAGGTATGGTTTGATCTCACTAATGTTTATGGATGGCTAGTTGAAAATAGGCATGCTAAGATCACATTACATGAATTTTTCATGCTACACATCCACATCATAATACATATCATTCTGTTGTATTGACATACGTGACCTGGGTTGAGTTATGATTGATATAACAGAGACCTCTTTGATCCTATGTCGGTATGATTAATGGACCGGATTGGTTATAGTCCAAGTAGGAGATTGTTGGATCTTTAATCAAACGTTGGACTTATGTGTAAAATAATTATATGTTGCAGACTGTCAAATAAAATTAAATCCAATTAAAAGTGATCAACTAAAGTTTGGACAATTAAAGTTTTAATGTATATGATAGATTGTGGGTCATTTAATGTGTAAAGACTTTAGGGTAAATTCTATTTTTATGATGGGCTAAAATATAAATATCAAAAGATGAATTATCTGTAAGTGGTTATGGTCCCCAGGTCACACGATAACGGGAAACCATTCTATTCTCCCTAATATCTCATCATTAAAGAAAAACTGAGAGGCTTAATTAAAGGGGACTCTCGGATAGAGAATCGTGTAGATCTGGAAGGCCCACTGCTCGGCTCTTAATAGTGAACTATCGTCATAGATTCATGTACGTTTCCGTTCGTTTTGATTCTTAATGAGTTAAACATGAGATCTTGAGATTTTATACGATACGGTTTATACCGATAGAATTTAAGAGTTGCCCACCACTCACAGTGCTTCATACCATTACCTCTCGTGGTGTTTGCTTAAAAATGGAGTCAAAGACCTCACAATCACGGGACTCGTCGCTCAATCTTTTGCATTCCTCATGTATCATGTAGAACAAGGTATCGGACATAACTCAAAATCAACATTCAACAAAGAAGACCAAAAAACAATCAAACTTCATTCTAAGAAAAAGTAAATCAAGTTCTGAAGACTAAAATGAATCCTGCTATTTTACTGGACTTTTGATCACTCACGCTTGGGCAAAATTAGAAGGTGCCCTTCATTGGAGATCAAGAGAGATGAGGGATGAGAGAGAGTAATTTTTAATAGAGAGAGAGAGTAATTTTAATAGTTTAAAGTAAAAAAAATATATCTTGTAATAATTAAAATGTATAATATATGAGTTGGGAGAGAAAATTATATTTTTTTAACGAATGATTGTTTATTTATAGGGTCTTACGCATGTCACATTATCAGTTAATATGTCACGTCAATGTGTCTGTAAATGGAGGGTGATAGAATGATCACATTGAAACGTTAAGTAAATTAGGATAACCAAATTGAGACTTTTTAACCTATGATGACCAAATTGAAAACAAGTACAAACTACAATGGTTAAATTAGTAATTTTTCCTAAATTACAACTTGATTTTGTCTCAAATTTTAACTTTTTTCTTACAGAAAATTAAAATTGCTGAATCAAGAAATAATAAAATATCAATTGAATAAATGTATTTTTTATCTTGCAAGTGCTACGTATTTTTTTGAATTATTGAAATTCGAAATATTATCATTGTATAATTAGGACAAACTAGAAGTTAGGGGAATTTACTCTTTTTTTATTATTATGTGTAATTACAGAAATATTAATATAAGATGATTTTTAAGTTTAACTCACGTGTTTGCTGCTTTTATTTTGCTTTTTGCATCATCAGACCAATCACAACCTGACAACACCACACTTGCGTTCATTTTTTTTCTTCATATTGTAGAAAGAACCGAAACTAGTGGAAAAAAAACAGAAATTACTAAATTAGTGATTACTTCTTAAAAAGTCGGGTGTGGCACTTCTAACTACAAATGCAACTTCGTTATGTTCCTTAAGAGGGCCCCTTGTTAAAGAAAGAACGATTTTAGGATTCTTATTTGATTTTTAACAAACGCAGTCTTTTTATCGGAGAAAAACAAAGTCATTTCTTTAGTTTAAATTTTTTTCAATTAAAATTCTGTGATTGTTATATCATAATTTAATAAGCGTTTTAAGAATAGAATGTTAAATCAGGATTTATCAATATTTTTTTATTAGATCGGCATTAGCGTGAGGTATTTAGTCTTCTCCTCTATAAAAAGACCTCATTTCATTAAATTTCAACTGTCAAACCTCAATATGTTGGAGAAGTGGTTGAATAGTTCAAAGAATGCCATATAATTGTCTTTTACAACAGAAAAAAAACGAGTAATTTTACAGAAGGGGAGAAGCAAGAATTCCAGTCTCTTACCTTACACAAACGGGAGGAAACTTTCTTTAATTAAATTACAACGATATGCCTTGTTGTTCAATTATTAGTAACCGGGATCTGCAATACAATAAGTGGCAAACCAATCAAATTGCCTCATTGTTTAGCAAATGGATTTTTTTTCTAAACTATAAGTTTTGATAAATCATCTTACAAAATTATATCGTTAGCCTAATTTTTACTTATCCTAGCTTCTGGTTTATCTTCTCTTCATTTTTTTCCTTTTTTTCCATTACCATTTTTACACACTCTTTCTCTTCCATATTCATCTCTCTCTCCAAAAACTCATTTTTTCCAGAATTAAATACAACAAATGAGTTTTGTTAATTTTAATGGGTTTTGTGGATTTTGTTAACATTTGTTAACATTTGTTAATTTTTGTATTTTTTATTAATTTTAGTGGATTTTGTTAATTTTGAGAGAGAACGTAGAGAGAGATAGAGAAAGACAGAATGTAGAGCATAGAGAGAGAACGTTGAAAAAGTGAGAGAATGTCGAGAGAAAGGGGGCATACGACGTCTGTGTACCCATCGTGTAATCTATAGGATGGCTACACGATACTTATGTACTCATCATGTAGTGTACATGATGATTATACGACGATCGTATAGTCATCGTGTACCCATGACCCACCATCCACTTATTTTTTGTTCATTCTTCCCCCAATATTTTTCTTATACAATATCAAATCAAATGTTAATTCCTTCTTTTTCAACACTCAACTTCCATATTTATTTATATTTAATAAATATATAAAATTAAATATATTATATATATAGTGTACACGACTATCGTGTACCTATGACCCAACATTCACTTACTTTTTCTTCATTTCCCCCAGTACTTTTCTTATACAACATTAAATCAAATACCAATTCATTATTCTTCAACACTCAACCTCCATATTTTTTTATATATTTAAATAAATATATAAAATTTTATATATTACATGTGTAGTGTACACGATGACTGTCGATGATCGTGTAACCATCGTGTACGTATGACCCACCATCCATTTACTTTTTCTTCGTTTTCTCCAATAATTTTCTTACACGACATCAAATCAAATGTCAATCCATTATTCTTCAACACTCAACTTCCATATTTATTTACATTTAAATAAATATATAAAATTAAATATATTACATGTATAGTGTACACGATGACTACACGACGATCGTGTAGCCATATTGTACTCATGACCCACCACCCACTTACTTTTTCTTCATTTTCTCCCAATATTTTTTTATACAACATCAAATCAAATTTCAATTAATTCTTCTTCAACACTCAACCTCCATATTTATTTATATTTAAATAAATATATAAAATTAAATCTATTACATATGTAGTGTGCGCGGTGACTACATGACGATCGTGTAGCCAACGTGTACTCACGACCCCCCATCCACTTACATTTTCTTTATTCTTTTCTCTAATACTTTTCTTACACAATATCAAATTATTGTGCCATAACAGAGTGCTAGAGGGCCAGATAGAGATTGATTAATGAAATTCATAGGGATTGCGATTGCACTTACGCTTGCTGCCAGCCTTGAACTTGAAGTGGATCTCCTATCTATATTCGACAGCTTGAAGAGGGCTGATGGCTGATTGCTTTTATTTATATGTAAATAAATATATTACATGTGTAGTGTACACGATGACTACACAACGATCATATAGTCATCCTATACACTACGATTTCTGGGCAAAAGATAAAATTAACAAAATTCCAAAAATAAAAATACAATTTTAGCCTCAACCTTGGGTTTTTAAAAAATAAAAAGTTATAAAATCATAAAACAAATGAAACATGAAGAAATAAAAAATGAAGAAGAAGAAGAAAGGAGAGTAATGGAGGTGAGAAGGATGGCTTCGAGAAAATAGGTTTTTGAGAGAACAAATTTCTAAAAAATGAGAGAGATGAAGATGGAAGATGAAGAAAGAAAGTGCCAGTCAATATGTAAAAAGATCAATGGGAGAAAGAAAAGAGAAAAAGAGAAGGTAGAGGAAGGGTTATGATAAGCAAAAATTAGACCAATTATATGTTTTTGTGAATTGTTCTATTCATTAGTATAATTTAGCAAAAACCCTTCGCAAATTTTGATGTTATTGGCTTAATATAATAGAGAAATTGTCGTTGGAAGATCATTTAGGACGAAAAAACGAAATTAGAATACATGAACTCTTTTAACAAAAAGCGATTTTTTAACAAGACAAAAGATTAAGGCACCGTGCGTCAGAGCTTAGTCTAGCAAAAAAAATTTGGAATTTGAGAAACTTTAAATTTGTTTTGCCTCTTTTTCATGAATTTGGATAAACTCTACTGATTTAATCAAAAATTAAAACCGATTTAATTCGTTGTTATCTGAACAAACGGTCTAGTACGTTGTTATCTGAATAAACGACCCAAATCAGATATCTCTCTCATGTTCTGATGAACATGAACAGAACATGAGAGAAACCGAATGCCTTTTCGATATTCTGAGGGATACCTTTCTATCTCAAGCCTCCCTCCCTCCTCTCTCTCTCATCCCATTACGATTGCCGTAGAATTCTTCTGAAAACATCGCATAACACTTATACAAAAGGCTAAAATAACTCTCGAACAGGAGAGAAACCAAATCCCTTTTCAATATTCAAATAGATCCCTCCCATTACAATTGCCGTCAGAATTCTTCTGAAAACATCGCATAAAGGCCACAATAGTACCAAAACGTGTTCTACGATTTAGAGTATGCACCTACAAGAAACCAACCAATTCCATCAATAAAATACAGTGCAGTTGGTTTACTACAAAGTGTTCTAAAAATTCTCAACGGTAGATTCATCTCCTTCCCAAAGTTGTCATTGGAGAAAAAAAAATTAATTTTCGGGCAAAGAAGCACGACTCAGAAAAGATAGTATAATAGCATTCAAAGAATCCTACTCCATATAATTTTCTATTCCTGCTGAGAAAGAAAAATAAAAAAAGAAGTGTCATCTTGGAAGTTGGAAGCTACTACCTCCTCTATCTCAGTTGGAATGGTGCATATACATCTCTTCTTCATGAAAGGATCACTGTAATCTTCCCCGGGAATCGGATGCAAGAAGTTGATCAAAGCACAGAGAGGAGCCTTATTTGCCCTCTGCAGCCATCTTTTTGCGTATCTCGTGAGCTGTATTGAAGATTCCAAGTGTCGGCTGGTTGCAAACAAAGCACTTCTTGTTCTTCGCGTGATGCTGTGGGAGAAATAAAGGATGTATATCAGATTTCACTTCAGAAACTAAAGATTTGGCAGCACAGAAATAAAGCAAGACAATGTTTGAAGTGCAGAAAGCTGCACACTTGACCTTAAAACATGATCACAAACAAGACACCAGATTGACATCTTTCTTGATGCTACAACTTATGTAATCAACATCTAGTTTTTTAACAAAGAAAATAGCAAAACTCGACAGTCGAAAGTGGCATTGACAATATGAAACATATTGAGGAAAACTGAGGAAATGACCACATGCATGTTTATCTATGAATGACATTTATAAAGAAAGCAGTAAAGCACAGGCTTAATTGTCAGAACTGGACTTTACACTCGCGGCAATCCGTCATATATAAATGTGCTCTCTTATGTTGAGTTATTTATTTATAGACTGTAATAACTCTCAAGGCCGCTACAAGATTTTAACTATCATTCAACGTCATATCATATCATACTATATCTAATAGTAGGGGCTTTGGAAAAACTTTCTTTGGACAATTTTATACCTATGCCTTATTGGAATCACTAATTTGTCCTTTCTCTATAGTACTTAAGTACTTCAATGCAATAATTAAAAGACTCTTTCACACTAATTTTCAATTAGATTTATATTTATAATAGTCATTGTGATAATAATTTAGTATTTACATGTATTAGTAATATCATTTATAATATAACTTACGTTAAGAATAAGATCCTGATGTAAAAATAATTTAGATGAAATTGACTATTAAAACAATTATATGAGTCTTTATTTGTTTATAATTTGTATTTATATTACTTATTTCTATTGAACTTTTGTTTTCTCAATTAATCAATATAAAATTATTAAATTCATGGTTATTTATTAAGACTTCCAAGTTCCATGTTCATGTGCAAAGCATGTGTTTCGAATACAGTGGTACATAATTATCCAAATAATAGTTGTGATGCCACACAGTAGTAAAGGAAGAGGAGATACCTTTAAAGCACAGTGTTCACAGAAGTAGTGTTTGCATTTAGTTTCAACAGGATCCACAAATGGTTGCCTACAAATGAAGCATGCAAAGGGCAAAGAACCATCCTCATCTTCATCACTCTGGGCTGCAACCTCTTCATCCCTGTCATCCAATCCCATTGCTATGTTTCTCTTCCTAGCTTTCTCTGCTTCTTCCCATTCCTTCTCCATCTGCCACCCAGACTTGTAATCCCCACGGTCATGCATAAACTTACATGCGTCCCCATACCCGCAATAACCCGTTTCTTTGTAATCCTTGCAAATGTCCGGCTGATAATCAAATCTTGCTGATACTCTTATGTGAGCAGAAGCCCTAAGAGGCCCATGTGAGCCCCCGGCTTTCTCGCTAGAAATTGTATGCTCTCTTCGGAACCCAGCCTTGAAGTCTGTATAGCCATGTATCCCTTTATACAACTTCTCGTCCCCAGAGCTCTTGCTTTTACCCTTTAAAGCTTCCTCTGCTTGCTTAAGAACTCTCTCACGAATAGCTCGGGAATCTCTAGAGAAATCGGTCTCAGTTTCTAGAGTGGCTGTTGCTCTGCTGTCATTCTGAACTTGGATTTCCTTAGAAGACTCGAACTGAAATATTGGTTTATCAGGTTCCACATTTGTTTCAGTAGACAGAGAACTCTTAGACGGTCTAGATGAAAAATAAAGCTTGCTTTCGGTCTTCGGGGTCTTCTTCTGATTTTGCAGCAATGAACTCTCGTTTTTTGAGTCCTCATCTTCGTCTTCATCAACAACTCTTTTTCTTATGTTTTTATTTTTCGATGGCTTTCTAAAGAAGTTGCACACTGAAATTTAAAAAACAAAGATATAGTAGTGCTATGAAAAATTAACTTGACTACATAATCACAATGGAAGCTCTATGATGATAATTGGAAAATGCAAGCAAATAAAAATAGCTTCTGTATGTGATCAATAAGATACCTTGTTCAGGCTGTTGATTTTCACTCGAATCTGTCATTGTGAGACCAGTCTAATTATACTTATAATGCCAACTGAAATTGATCGAAAACAAGTTGAATCAGCAATAATTGAGAAGCACGACGCGTAGGATAAACACAATTAAATGGATGCAACACAATCTCCGAACAGAAGAACCACAACACAAGCTGTTGATCTACCGAAAAAATTAGGCTCGAATACGTTGAATTATACAGACATAAATGTAGCAAATTAATATTCAAACTTTCAGAACAGACAAAGTAGCTCCAAATAGGCAAAATAAGAAGTTTAACAACTAAAAGAAAGTCGAAGCGATAAAAACAACAACAGGAAGATTTTCCATTAACTAAATCACAAAAAACTAATTAAGATGGCAGCAAAAGTAGCTCACCAATAAAATAAAGGCAAAAGAAATTCCAGTAATTGTAGCAATCCCACCAAAATTAACACTCGTTAGAGTTTATTGCATACCTGCTTGATCAAAACCCCAGCCAACGAGTAGATTCAAATCAGAAAATGTCCACGAGAAAATAGAGAAAGGCTCCTGGGTATCTCAGAATTTTGTAGTCCAGCCCAAAAAGGAAGGGGAAAGGATATATATTGGGGTACGAGAGAGAGAGAGAGAGAGAGAGAGAGAGAGAGAGAGAGAGAGACGTACGTTGAGAAAAAAGAAAGGGGATCTAGAAGTCGCAACCGAGTGAGATAGTCACGAGAGCCGTGAGGGTCAGTTGTCGGTGACTGATAGGGCTTCCTTCCGATTGATTATAGAGTGGACGGTTGGCGGGGTTACTGAAATGGGTTTCTTGGTGTTCAAAGAGAGAGAGGGAGGGACCAAGACGGAAAAAAAACGAGAAAGCCAAGGCCTGAGAAAATCTAAGAAAGAGAACCTGAGGGAACTTGAAATCGTCTGCGTAGCAAAACTGAGTTATGTTTGAATTATTTTCCTGATTACCTTTATTTTTTTTATCAAATTATATTGAGATATGAGTATGATTAATCTCGGCCCAATCCAACTTATCATTTTCTAGGCTTCCTTATTCAAAGAATTTGTAAGAGAATACATAAGAATCAAGACTATCATATCAAAACCCATAAAAGCTCAACACAGAGAATGTCTTTGCTACCAAAAATGTGATATTACATTTTATTTTTAATTTTGTACTCAAAAAGTGTTAAAATATTATATGGTGCGTTTTATATTATCTATCTATATCTATAATCTTTATCTCTATTACTTCTAAAAGCTTGAAAAATTGAAAAATATTTTATGGATGAAACTATCCTACAATTTAATCATTATTCCTAAACCACCCCCACATCCCTGCAGTCAATGATATATAACAATTAATATTACAACTTTAATATTCTCTCAAATCATTTTCAATAATACCAAATTCTTATTACATTTAATATCACTTATAGTTTAAATATATNTATATATATAAAGTGTGTATGGACTATGGATACTTCAGAATAGGCTAAAATGTCCGTGTTCAACATTTTACAGTGTCAAAATTAGTGCATTGTATATTTATTATTCAATTGTAAAATGCCAAATTGTTATATCTAATTTATTACTAAGAAGTTATTTCCTCAATGAAAACTTCTACAATAATTCATTTCACAAGTGTCAAAATTGAATGATATATTGAAGTTATTATTCGATTATAAAATACAAAATTATTATATCTAATTTATTACAAGAAGTTATTTGTGCTAATCCTTAGTTTCAATAGTATTTTTTTCCATTTAATTATTTATACTAATAATTATTGTAACGTTTGGAAAAGTATAATGAGAATGCTTATATTGTATTTATGGTTCAATCCTAAATTAGATTACAACTTTTCACATCCCAATTATTCTTTTTTTTTGTTGCTATCACCTGGGATTCTTCTTTCAATTTTTTTTCCTATTGGCCTATATATTTGTTCAATATTGCTCATTTTTCATATTAAGATAAGACCATAGGAAGTGATGATAATATAAAGAGTTCTTCAAAGGTAAGATTTTCTTCATATGCGTATTTTAAGATTTTCATTATTGTTATTATTTAGTTAGTACGAATGTACCATGTCTATTTTTCTAAACTGTTTTTCTTGATTTTTAGTGAATTAATTCAAAGTTTTATATGGCTTTAATGGAATAAGAGGCTGAAAATATGTCAAAAGATGCAGAGTTTTAGTATGTATATTATAAATTGTTACTTTAAGCTTAAGAATAAGTTTAATGAGTTTACAATATCATGTCTAATTTGAAATACAATAATTATTTCTTGTACAATTTTTAGATTGGGATACAATGTAATCAAATGAAGTAAAATGGAAAGAAAATCAGATTGAGTTTTTTTTATGCTTTAGCTTTGGGATATTCTTCACAAGATGGATTAAATAGTGACAAACATAGAGTTACATATTCCTAGGATAAAATAAAATATATTAAAAATAATTTGTAGTTTATTTTGATAATGATATATGTAATTGAACATAGAGATGATATTTCATTCAATGTCTTACTCACAACTTGATCACATTTGATAATTTTCCTTTCATTTACTATTATTATGTGTATAAAGACAAATTAATGATGAGTGAACACATCAAAATGAATCATATATTAGTATATATGATTCTTTGATACAATCTGCCTTTTTCATTTTTTGTTGTGAGGTATTCGTGATATCATAGACTTTTATAATTGATATTTACACTTAGTATTATATTCATATGTGCATTTGTATCTATACTACTATATTAACAGAAGCATAAAAGGGAGAAACTTTTAATTTCTGCTTTTGCCCTATAAGCCTCCTTGTAATTTATTATAAAATATTTTTTTCATCTTTTTCTCTAACTTATTTATCTAATAAAATTTTATAAATAACTCCATAAAGTTATTTTTTAAATAATATGTAATTAGGGAATGAATGTTTGTAAGATAAAATTTGAGATCTTTTTTATTCAACGAATATTTAATTTTCAGTAAAGAATAATTTGTTCGTTCTTAATTAATAGAATTGATACAATAACATAATATTTATGTCATTAGCAACATGAAAATTGTACGAATTTAGATAAGTATATTAATAATTTTTTTACAAGAAAAACTATCTCTTAATGAAAATATTCATTTTTAAGAATGTGATACATTAATTAAAGAAATTATTTTCTATATTATTCAAGAGATGTGTTATATATAATACAACTTAAATTATCAAATTTTCAATTAAGCCCATATTATTTTATATGAAAAAATCTAGCATTAAAATTTGTAAATATAGAATAGTTAAAATTTAAGTTCTTCGATTTTTTAATTGTCATCACATAATTGGTTATAGGAAAAATTATAAATCAGTCCCTTAAACTGTCAGATTATTTTTATTTATAACCCTGAACTATTATTTTTTTTATTTATAACCTCCAACTTATTATTTACTGTTAAATCCAACCTCACATCAATGCACCGTTAATTATGTGTTAGTTTACTTTAAAATGACATAATTTTAAAATATTAAGACTATAAAATCACCCCATCGAAATTATGTCGTTTCGGCCGTATATTTTTCTCCAAACCTATCAAACAAAACCAAGCCTGTCATTTTGGTCATTTATACCATTCTTCTTCGCGGCTCCTTCATACGACCATACCCACTTCTTCGCAGTAGCTCGCGGGAAGCTTTCCATTTTTGTCTTCTTCAGCTCAGATTGAAGCTGAAGTTTCATATCAGTTTTGATTTCAGGTATTTTTTTCTTCCCACTTTAGCAGCTCAACCATCGATTTCAGGTATTTTTCTTCCCATTTTAGGCATCTCGATTTCTGGAAGTAACTCTCTGTTACTATCTCTCGATTTCAGTTGATTACTCTCGATTTCGCAAGGTATTTTCTATCTCCCACTGCCGGATTTGGACCGAAAAATTTACATTTTGATTCAGGCTTATCGAATCTGTATTGAAATTTTTTGAGTTTATTGTATAAGGTCTGATTTAATTACTTACCGAATCTGTATTGAAATTTCTTGAGTTTATCGAATCGATACTAATTTTCTAATACTCGAGAAATTTAGGTAATGTGATTTTCTAATTTTGGATCATGTTAATCATTTGTGTAGATGTCATCTAGTTACTACTCCTCCGATAACATTTGTGGCTTGTCTAATAGCCTTCATAGGAATACACTAGTTAGGCTTTGTTATTGTAACGACAATATTATATTGAAAACATCATGGACAAATGCCAATTCTGGAAGAAGATTTTGGAAATGTAAAAATTATGATGAGGAGTGTTGTCTAATGAATTTTTTTAGTTATGTGATGCAAAATAAACATTAGTTTGATTAGTTTTTCATATTGCAGGAAGAAAACAGTTGTAATTATTTAGTTGGAACGATCACCACATGTGTGTTCGACCAACTCAAGTCATACCTGTCTTTTACGAAAAGTAAACAAGGTAGAAAAATTCAATGAGGAATTGAAGAAAATTTTCAAAGGGTGGATGAACTTGTGAAGAGCAATGTTGAGAACGATCAACTTATTTTAAAATTATGAGAGTCAAATAAGTTGAGTAAAAAGCATATCAACTTATTCGACTTTGGTCCATTTTAGGTGTTTTTTCATTGTCGTCTTTATAATTTTACAATTACATAATGTTGATAGTAGAATTCAACATTCATTACCTACGTAACTTGACAATAATGGATCTATAATTTGTGTTCGTTCTCGTTTGCTACGTTAATTATCTACCGATAAATGGAACTATAAATGATTTTTTGGGCATGAAAAATCCTCTACGAACGAAAATAAAGATAATAATTTAAAGAGAATGAGAGAATAATGATGCCATGATTTACATAGAAAACTCTTAAAGGGAAGAAAAACCACGAGAGGAATATTGATATTCATTAGTGTAAAGTGTAAAAGGTTTTCTATAGTTTTTTTATGAGAGGAGAGGGAAAGGGCAATGCTCTTTGTTGCTTGTGTCGCCTTTCCTTTTCCTCTTGATACATTGGCTTTATATAGACCTCCTTGATTAAAATAATAATATAAAAGGAGACATTCATTATGCCTAGGGATTACACTCGTTCGAGGGGATCATTCAGCTTGGTATGGGTCCATTTTTCTTTCTCATTTCTCATATGTCTCACTCAGCCTCCAATTAGTCACAGTCACTTGATGATTTCTTATAGTTTCGAGGTAATCAGTCACAGTCACTTGGTGGTCTGTCAATCCGTCTCATCTGATTCATTTAGCTTACCCAATCAATCACAGCCTTTTGACTATCATTTCGGATCCCTTTTGTCCGCTCCCGCTCTTATTCTTATCCTTCTTTTTCGTTCTTGCACAGTTCGGCGAATGCCTTTCCCGTACTGGAGGCGTGAGTCCCTCGTCAGTCTTTTTCCTGTTTGATCGGTCTATCTTTCTCGTTCTGATGAGGTTTCCCGCTTTCATGCTATTTTTCCTGTTCTCGAGTTCCTTCTCGTTTAGAGTTCCCGTCTGCATTTCATGATCTATTTGTGCCACTTCTATTTTCTCGTCTAACCCCCAATCTTGTCATGTTTATGGTCCATACGTCTTCTATAAAATTCATTCTTTATGTACATGTGTCTTGGGTGATTTTTCCCTGTTCAGGAACCTTTTCATTACTATAAGCTCTTAACCGTGATGTTATTTAGTTTTTACAACAATGAGCATTGGGTTTGTAGATACCATATTTTATCCGGTCTAATACATTAAATATACGTACTTTATATTTTGGCTCATATAATAGTCCAAGACTATATGTAATAATTTGAAAACTAGTCCAATACTAAAATAAGAAAAGTGGTCCAATGACTAAAAAAGTAAAACGTGAAAAGAAAAAGACTAAAAGTAAAAAAGGCAAGCTCTAATTTTGCCTATAAATAGGGATGAGGTCTTCACTTGAGAATAAATCTCTTTGGAGTGGAGAAAAGGAAGCCATTTTTTTAGAGTGAGAAAGAGAGGGGTTGGAGTGAGAAAGAGAGGTGATTTTAGAGAGAGAGGAAGAAGTTCTACACTTCTATTATTTTCATCTTCTTCCGTTCTTTTTCTTAAGGTAGCTTAAATGTTTTGTACATTTGCTCATGATATATTTTGTTCATCTCCCTTCTTCATATTCATGTAGTTGATATCTTTTGTATCTTTTTTTTCATACATAAGTTGATTGTTCATTCTTTATCATTTCTCCTACTTTAAATCTTAACCCTTTAATTTCATGTATTGATGATTTCTCTACAAGTTGGATAATGAGATTTCTTTGTCATCAACTCAATTAATGAGGATGATGATAAAGCTTTTGAGGGGTGAAAAAATTAACCCAATGTGAATCAACCCTTTAATGGGTTGAAAGTGTACATTTGATGCAAAGATCCCTTAGGATAATTTCACACACATAAAAATGCATAAAATAGAGAGTAAAATCTCTATACAAGATTATGCAAATATCTAAGTCTTGAAATTTTCAATTTTCCTACAAGCTTTCGGGATACCGTTTGGGGGCTCATGTTCTCACTCAGGTCGACCCTTTCGGGATACCGTTTGGGGGCCCATGTTACTCTATTCAGATAATAGTGTGGATAACCTAGGAGCCTATTAAGAGATTTTTAGAGCCCAACCACACATGTATTATGTTTTTAGAGCCCACATCATGACCAACGTTAGATTTCTGCTGAAATCATGATTAATTTTGTGCATGTATATATGTCTTGTGTCACTTAAACATGGTTTTTCTTCATTGTTTTGCTTCTAACTTCATCTTTCTATTTTGCATACATGCATCATGTTGCGTAATGGGATTGTAAAGAATTATTCAATTCATTCATATTTTAGAGACCATGACTCCCACTTCGAGTGTGATAGAAGATCAAGTTACGGTAGCCCAATGGTAAGAGGAATCGCAGAAACATAAAGGAGATTGTCTAAAAAAGGAAGACATTGTTCTTCTACCATCAATCACAAAGATAAAGTTATCACGCATTGACTTGGAGAGGTTGAAGAAGATATGGGAGGATTTTTCAACAGAGCAGAAAAGTTTGCTTGTCAGAAAATATGGTCACATAGCTTACATGTTGTATATTGTAGTCAACGTTCCCGTCCTTGAAGCTTTAATGCATTTCTGGGACCCTCATTATAGATGTTTCACCTTTGGAATAATCGATCTTATTCCCACAATTGAAGAATATCAAGCACTACTGAATGTCCCGTTGCAAAATGCAAACAAAGTTTATAACTATGAGAAAAAGATCACATTGAAAAGGGCTTTGTCTAAGCTCTTGGGTACTGTCCATGCGTCTAAGATTGAGAAAATGTTGAAAGTTAAAGGGGGGAATGAGTGTGTGCCGTTGGATTACCTCCTAGATCTCACCTAAAATTTATTGAAGGAGGATAAGGGCATGAGTCTTTATGCTCTGTGTATTTATGGCACCGTGTTATTTCCAAAGATCCAAGGTTATACGGATGATAAAGTGAAAAGTGATAAAAATGTTCCTTCAAGTCGAACATGGTGTTAACCCTGTTATCTCAATTCTCACTGAGACTATATGTTCTTTGAATCACATCTGAGTGTCTGTAAAAGAAAAGTTCATCGGCTCTTCAACTCTTTTGTGTATTTAGATTCTCAGCCATCTAAGATGTCCGCTAGATTTCAAATGTCCTCAAATTAAGTTCTCAAGTTCATGGATGAAGACGAGGATCCCCATTGAAGAATTTGGAATGGCCAAATGGAATTCACAGTTTCCCACAAAGGGGCTTGACTCTCATACCTATCCAAGTTGAGAGATGATGATGTTATTTGGAAAGCCTATTGGATGTCGTTAACACCAATGATCTACAGATGTGGTGATTTCAATGGGTTCCGCTCCTAGGACTATGAGGTTGTACTAGTTATGCTCCGCTAATGGCACTTTGTCAATTATACATGAGACAGTTTGTCCCCACCACGCATGCATTGGGGGATATTGAAGTTAGTTACGATTATCAAGAAATTGAAGAAAAACTGCAGCAGGTAATTGGAGCTTGGAAAATAACAAGAAGGATGTGAAATGAGAAGAATCGCATGAACTGCACAAAGGAGTATGAAGCATGGCTTGATAGTAGAAACAAAGTAATTATTGCCTTACCAGTTGAGGATGTACCATCAGCCAAATCACTGGAAGTTCATCAAAAGGTTGCTAAAAAGGAGGAGCTAGATGAGTTATATGAGGAGCGGTAAAAAGTTCTAGCCCTCTTGGAAGAAAACAGACGACTAGCAGTCGAGGCAAATTTATCTGAGAAAAACAGAATCGAAGCTGAAGAACAGCTCAAAGAGTTGAGAAATAAGGTTGAGGATCAGACATATCTGAAATGAAAAAACTCAGAGTTAGGAACCGACACTCGCCAATTGAGCAACAAAATTAGAAAGACGTCGGAAGACAATGAGAACTTGCGAGGGGTAATCTACGAACAAGAGGATCAAATCGTGAAGTTAGAGAGGAAAAATAAACTGGTGCGAGAAATTTTAGAAGAGGTGAAGGGAACTGTTGATAAGAAAAATGCATACATCGTCGAGTTAGAAGAGCAATATGACGCATTACGATGAATCGTTGATAATTTGTGAGGTTGATTTAGAGAATCAGAAAGTTAAGAAGACTGAGTCAACAAATGATTCTGAAGAATTATTGAAAGTCATCTCAAGCCTCGAGCACCAAGTTAGAGCTTATCAAAACGTAGCAGAGAAGTTGACAAGAAACAATGATGCTAATGACGATATATTGAGATATGATTATCAGTTGCTACAACAAGAGTACAACTCAATTCGACAACGATCTGGGCAAGCTGTGGAATGGCTTAAGGGCATGGCTGTGAGAGTGGGCAATTTGGCAGAACAAGCTTCATTTTTGAAGAGAAATGTCTTGCCCATCCATCCTAATGGGGAGAACTTGTCTAAGTTCTTGGAAGAAGTCAACCAGGATTTGGGTCATTTTGGCCGTTTTGTATGAACTCATTTTATGAAGTAATGTAATTGACTTCTACATACTCAAATGTAGTGGATGACTCTACTAATTGAATGAAATTGATTACTTTATAACTTTCACTTTGCGCAGTATCATTTCTCGTGCATAAATTTACTCTCATTATTTCTTCTTTTTATTAGAAAAAATCTACTTCTCATTGCTTTATTTTTATTTATTTTAAAGAAATTTTCCAAAGATAGCCCGACAACTTCGACATCCCTATCGAACTCGAGCTCAAGTTAGGGTTATGGACGAACAAGAAAGAGAGCAATCACGAGAGGAAATGAAGGAAGAGATTAGGGAGCTAAAAGAGAAAATGGCTAAAGTCCTCGAACTCCTCGTCGCAAGTAAGGGAAATGCCTGTTTTGAAAATCCGCAAGGGGTTCAATCATCACAAAATCAACTGCCAAACGATACTCCACTTTACCTTCATGGGTTCACTCCAACCTATCGACGTCGTCAGGTTGACCAGTTTTAGCATGCTTCACCACCAATAAATATCTAGCATCATCCATTTCTAAATGTCCAGTAAACAATGCAGACAGGGAAAGCTGGGTACAACCCATCCGCAATGGCATGTGGTCACAACCAAGCTTTCACTCCACAAGGCGAACTCGCTAATGAGCCAATCATCATAACCGATGTTGATGACCCAAAGATACAGAAGCCTATTACCAAGCCAAGTGACGACTCACGATCGAAAGATAAATTGGACTTTCTAGAGGAGAGATTACGTGCTATTGAAGGATCTGATGTATACGGTACCATTGATGCCACCCAATTATCTTTGGTCCCTGATGTGCACATCCCACATAAATTCAAACTACCTGAGTTTGAAAAATATGATGGTAGTACGTGCCCCAGAAGCCACATTATTTTGTACTGCAGAAAAATGGCCGCTTGTGCAAATGATGATAAGCTGCTGATTCATTTCTTTCAAGATAGCCTAATAGGGGCCGCATCTCATTGATATATCTAATTGGATAACCAACATGATTGGAAATGCTTCAAACAACTTCTCTGGCATCATAGTGATCAATGAAAGGATTAAGTACGAGATAAAGAATGGAAGAAGTTTGAAAATTGTATCAGATACATCATCAGTAAAAAAAGGGCATCCATTGAAGCGAAAATAAGGGGATGTACAGATGATCAATTCTGGGTACCCATCATAAGCTGTAAACCCGAGATCAGAATTTCCAAAGTATAGTGAGGGGCCCAAATCTGTGACATCATATGTGGCAAATATCCCACAAATTCCATACAATTATCACTCTCAACAATCAGCATTTCAAAACAACCTGAGACAGGGTTTCAGACCACCGACTCACCAGCAAAACGTTGGTCAGGCTGATCAGCTTCTGAGGGAAAATAGAAATAATCAACATTTTATCCAATATGATCCAATCCCCATGTCATATACAAAACTCTTACCCCAATTGATACGGAATAATCAATTGGTGCCAATTCTTTATGAACCTCTACAACCACTATACCCAAGGTGGTATGATCCAACTACTCGCTGTGGTTATCATGTTGGGGCAGTGGGACATTCGACTGAGAATTACACGACATTAAAAAGTAGAGTACGAGCATTGATCAAGACTGGATGGTTGAATTTCAAAAAGGCTAATGGGAATCTAGATATCAATTTCAACCCTCTACCAAATCATGGGAATCCTGCCGTAAATGCAATTGATGAATATTTTTCATATGGAAATAAGGACGTGGAAGATGTGAACACATAAATGGAAACACTTTTCCATCTTCTTTCTAGAGCAGGGTACACCTACCTAACACGCTCAGAGGATGAGGGTGTTTCTACGGAGCATATGCATGACTTCGATTGTTTGTTTCATAAGAATGTGACGGGGCATACAATTAAGGAATGTGCTGATTTTAAAATAGAAGTGCAAAAGTTGTTGGATGTAAAGATACTTACAATAAGTCATAAAGGAGAAAGGGAATACCAGGAAGATGACTCTTTAGTCCTCATGATAACTAAAGAATCATCTGAAGTTAATGTTGAAATGTCGTCCTATATCCCAAAACCTCACAATACATTACGAGAAAAAGTCAACTCACACCATTACGTCTTATGCTATGATGCTTATCACCATTCAAATACCAGGTGCATTCGCTTACAAAGATTCAAGAGCAGTATCATGGACGTACGAATATGAGTTTATTACAAGCAGTAACGATAAAACTCAAGAGCTAAATCTGTCTGACCTCGATCTCCCCATAACTAATATTTCAGGAGTATGTGGGATGACGAGAAGTGGCAGATGCTACACGCTAGAAGTTTTGAAAACGGATAAAAGCGATGTGTTTGAAAGGCAAAGGAAAGGGAAGGCCAAAGAAGGCAGCAATGGTCATGAATTCCAAGGAGAAATGCAGGGCAGCCAAGTGATAGGCCCAGATATAATAAGAGGTACGGAGAAAGAAATAGCAGTGTCTGAAGAAGAAGTATGTGAATATTTGAAGCTCATCAAGCAAAGCGAGTATAAGGTGATAGAACAACTTAATCGCTTACCTGCTCGCATATCTTTACTGTCACTCTTTCTGAATTTTGAACCACATCGACAAGCATTATTGAAGGTTTTGAATCAAATATATGTCTGTCATGACATTACGGTGGAGAAGTTGAGTGGAATTGTGAGAAATATTACCGCACCGAATTTTATTACTTTCACAGATGATGAAATCCCGGCCGATGGTACTGGTCACACCAGAGCTTTACATATATCCGTAAAATGTAGGGGTTATGTTGTTGCAAAAGTATTGATTGATAATGACTCATCTTTAAATGTAATGTCAAGATCCATACTAGCAAAGCTCCCAGTTGACGCGACACATATGGGGCCGAGCATGATAGTAGTAAGAGCATTCAATGGTACCCGAAGAGAAGTAATCGGAGACATAGAGGTACCTATTCGAATCGGACCATGCATATTCAATATTATTTTTCAAGTGATGGACATAAATCCAGCGTACAGTTTCCTTTTGGGTCGACCGTGGATTCACTCTGCTGGGACGGTACCGTCTTCCTTACATCAGAAGCTGAAATTCATAATGGATCATAAACTCATTTGTATATATGAGGAAGAAGATTTATTAGTATCCAAGCCAGCCACCATGCTATATGTCGAGGCGACAGAGGAAGCATTGGAGTGCTCATTTCGATCATTTGAGATTGCGAACACCACATTTGTTGCTAGTGGGAAACCCTCTCTAACTCCAAACCTATCAAAATCATCTCAGATAGTTGCAAAGTTGATGATAAAAGGGGGATACCAGCCAGGTAAGGGACTCGGGAGTGAGCATCAAGGCATAAATAAGTTAATCGACTAGGACAAGAATGAGCAAAGGTTTGGACTTGGATATCGACCGAGCAAGGTTGATAGAGGGAGAGTGGAAGCTCAAAAGAAAGAAAAGAGGATTGCTAGGCTTGAAAATAGAGAATTCGATGTGGAAATGGCAATCATACCCCATATTTCTAAATCCTTTAGAAATGGGGGAATTTCATTCGAAGAACCGGTTATAGTAGACTAGTACAACCTTGAAGATGATATTGCTGATCTTTCAATATCCGCAATCCTGGAAAAATCATCAAGTGCAAGTATAGAGGATTTGGTTTCTCGATACGATTCAGATCATGAGCTTAACAATTGGGACGTCACGGAACTACCAGTGCTTCTTAGGAATTTTCAAAAGTAATAATGCCAAAATTCTAATAATTCTGCCCAAGGTCTTATTATATGCCTACATTTTCATTTGTTTCATGTCATCTTTTTGAAATTAAAGTCTAAAAACTTGTTTCGTTTCCTTCTGTTAATGATAAATACAATTCTAGTTCTTTTTGTTCTTCCTTTCATGTCTATTTTTTCCCATATCTAATGATGTTTATACTCATGCATTGTTTTTTTTTCTCGCCTTCCTTTCATCCAATAATCTGGTTCAGGTTTGAGAATGGTGATTTTGAAAACAAGAGCATAAGCAATAACTTTGACAATCTCATTCTTAGCAGAGTCAGATGAAAGTGACGAAGATAATTTCAAATCATTTCCGGAAATGTTAAGAATGGTAGAGAAGGATGAAAAAACAACTCAACCATATCAAGAGTTAACATAGGTGATAAATTTGGGATTGGAGGGAGAGACGAAAGATGTCCAAATCGGCACTTCTATGACAAGCCAAAGCCGCCAAGAATTAATTGACTTACTCAAGAGTATATTGACGTCTTTGCATGGTCTTATCTAGATATGTCAGGTCTAGACACTGATATCGTGATTCATCATTTACCACTTATGTTCGAAAGTAAACTAGTGCGACAAAAGTTAAGAAAAATCACTTAGCCCGGTTCATCTCACAGCTAACTGTAACTTGTGAATCTATCTTTAAACTTCTCCGCAAAAGTGATACATAATGATGGAATGATGATTGTCAAATTGCTTTTGAGAAGATCAAACAATACTTGCAAAATCTGCCTATACTTGTTCTTCCAACTCCAAGGCGTCCACTCATTTTGTATCTTACAGTAACAAAAAAATCCATGGGTTGCATACTTGGTCAGCATGATGCTTCTGGAAGGAAATAACAAGCAATATATTATTTAAGCAAAAGGTTCACAAATTATGAGGCTAATTATTCGACGTTGGAGAAAATGTGTTGTGCATTGGCCTGGGTTGCTCATCGGCTTAGACAATACATGTTATACCATACCACTTGGTTAATTTCAAAGATGGACCCTATCAAGTATATCTTTGAAAAGTCATCACTTTCTGGACAGATTGCTAAATGACAAATGTTACTCACATAATATGTTATTGTCTATGTCACGAGGAAGTCAATAAAAGGAAAGGAAATGTACTTGCTGATTATCTGGCAGATCAACCAATGCAAGATTATGAGCCTATGAAGTTTGATTTTCCTGATGAGAGTGTTTCAGTCATATTAAAAAATGAAGAAGAATCTGCAGACCCAGAATTGTGGACAATGTTATTTGATGGTGCATCTAATGATGTAGGACATGGAATTGGGGCAATCCTCATATCACCTGAGGGAAATTTTTTTCCATTCACGGAAAAACTATGCTTTGATTGTACAAATAATGTGACAGAATATGAGGCATGTTCCATGGGAATTCAAGCAGCTTGTGATATGAAGATAAAGAAGCTTCGATTGTACGGAGATTCGCTATTGGTGATACGACAACTAAACGGAGAATGAGAAGCTAGAGACTCTAACCTAATACCTTATAAAAAAACATGTCACTAAGTTAAGCCGAACTTTTGAAGTGATCTCATTTGACCATATACCCAGAGAGAATAATCAAATCGCAGATGCGTTGGCAACTCTAGCGTCCATGTTTGCTGCAGACTTTAAGAAAGGAGTTCAACTCATAAAAATTTAAATAACAAGATGATGAAAGAATTATGTGAGCAATTCAAAATTAAGCATCATAATTCATCTCCTTATCGTCCGAAAATGAACGGAGCAGCGGAAGCAGCCAATAAGAACATAAAAAGGATCATAGAGAAGATGACGGAGGTTTATAAGAATTGGCATAAGATGCTCCTGTTTGCACTGCATGGGTACCGCATATCAGTCCGGACATCAACTGGGGCAACGTCATTCTCTTTGGTATATGGTATGGAAGTGGTCCTTCCAATTGGGGTGGAAATTCCCTCCCTCAGAGTCTTAATGGAGGCTAAATTAGAAGAAGCGGAGTGGGTACAAACACGATATGAGCAATTGAATTTCATCGAGGAAAAAAGATTGACTGCATTATGTAGAGAGCAATTATATCAAAGAAAAATGATGCACGCATATGAAAAAAAATTACATCCCCGATGTTTCCGAGAAGGAGACTCGGTTTAAAAAAGATACTTCCATATCAAAAGGATCACCGGGAGAAGTGGACCCCAAATTGTGAAGGATATTTCATTGTCAAGAAGGCTTTCTCGGGAGGAGCTCTCATGCTAACAAACATGGATGAAGATGATTTATCGCACACTGTTAATTCTGATAGAGTCAAGAAATACTTCGTTTGACCGCTCTAAGTATGGGAAAATTGAAGTTAAAAATGTTTAAAAAAAACTGTCTCGAATACTGGAGAAATCCTTCCTCCATTTTTTTTCTTTTTTTCTTTTTCTTTTTCCAAATCATCGTTTGTAAACATTATTCATTATCAATGAAGAGCTTTTTTTATTTATCAGTTGACAAATACATATACTTCATCTTATCCTTATTTCCATTATTTCTTATTCCTCTCAATTTTAAGATATCATTAATTACTCTTGAAATAACTCAGAAGCATAAACTTGGTTAGGTGAAAGCTAATTAAAAAAGAAAAAAGAAAGGAATAGGAACTAAGAAAGGCGGTCTGAGTACGAGGGGGAATCTAAAAGGTCATCACGAGAAAGTTGATATGCACATAACGAATGCTAAAGGATGATTGGAGAATTGCAACAAAAGTACAGAAGAGAAGCAGAGAAATTATTCACTACTGACATGGAGCCAAATGATGGGACATAAACTAATAAATAAGGATGTATCATTTTCCTAAAAATATGCTCGATACTTCATTGCGAGTCCACGATCCTAGGCCAAGTGATTGTTCTAAAGGTGTTGGATATGGTTAAAAAATCATCATATAATTTTCTTATAAAGATTCACAATCATGCATAGCGTGCATGCATTCAAAATCACCACTTTACATTTATGCTCAAGAATTACATTGCATAGACATGCACCACATTAGTTGTTCTGACAAATTCAGGTGCATGAATCACTTAATGATATTCTTTCAAAATTCACACATGATTTCCCAACATTTAAAGCATGCATTAGTCTAGCTTTTGTTGTCATATGAACTTGCATAAGTCAACTTCAACATCAATTAATATGGTTAAATCGAACCCGAATTGAGTCGAGGTCGAAGTCTGTGTCTATCCAGGTCCATTTTTCTTTCAAATATCTTCGGTTAAATTGAACCCGACTTTGTCGTGGCCGAAGACCGGTGTCAGTGCCTGGTCCATTTCAATCAATATGGTTAAATCGAACCTGAATTGAGTCGAGGTCGAAGCCTGGTGTCGGCACCTGGTCCATTTCTGTTTCAAATATCTACGATTAAATCGAATCCGCACCAAGTCGAGGTAGAAGCCTGCATCCATCCAGGTCTATTGAGGTGAGGACTTATTCTTAATACCAAACTTCTCGAACTACTGAGGTGAAGACTTATTCTTGGGATACCGAGAATAACTCTAATAATGTTTTGATTTAAAAAGGTATAAAATACAAAAAAATAATTTTTCAATGGTCTTTGAACCACCCATTAAAGGTAGTTTATTTTGTTCATTTTTATGAAACAAAATGCACCAAATAGGATATTACAAAATGAATCTCTTTAACATTAGCCTTAAAATAAAAAATTGGATAACATTTGATTAAATTTGGAACCATTTTTATATGGGTGTTGTGGGGTGCTAATACCTTCCCCACACACAAACGGCTCCTGAACCAACTTTGACTTTTCATAGACTAAAATTTTTATCTTAAAATTGGGTTACCAATCACACCCTAAGATGATTGGTGGCGACTCCAAATTTATTTTTCCTGCAAAAATAATTTTTTTTAATCGTCACTCCACGTCGCGTGCACGTTGCGACAGAGTTGTTTAACCCAAAAAAGGTAGTTTCCTATCAATTAAGTCATATAAATAACACCAAATTTAAGCCATATAAATTCATATAAAAAGGTAGTTCCCTGCCAACTAAGCCATATAAATACCACCAAAATCATCCATATAAACAACACCAAATTTAACTATATTTCAGTCATATAAGCGACATCAAAATCAGTAAAGTGACTATCAAAATAGGTGAGACATGGCTATAAAAAAAGACACTATCCGAAATACTTGAACCACTTGACTGTGGTAATGATCCCACCACTAGCTAAACAACCTTGATTTGATGGCACCGATGAGCTTTGTTGAGTAGATGTCCTCAACACCTTCTTTGACATTTTTTGATTCCATCACTCCGTACATTAAACACCATATAGTCTGATTCTCGATAAACACTTGTAGAACCCTATAAACATTAATAATAATTACACTTTTAATTTATAAAGATGATATTTGAAAACATATATGGACAATAATTACCGCTTTGTCTTTCCCTTTGCTTTTCGCTTTGGCCATTATATGTCCCCTACACGTTCGTTTATTATGGCCAACTTGGTTGCATTTGCTACATTTGAACACTAAATTTCTTTTTAGCAAGTAAGGGTTCTTAGGAACCTCGTCGGGATGCCTCCTCTATTTTTGCGTCTTCAGTCTACCTGATTACCTTATAATAGGTGGTGGAAATACTTTTGCGTTAGTCGATACCGGCCATAGATCGGGACCATTTGTGGGCTGTATAAGGTATGCATATGTCTTTATAAAGATTTCCTTCCAAAAGTACTTATTCACATATGCTTCAGCTTTATCTTTCTTGAATGTAATTGCCGACACATCATTCTTACATGGAAATTCCTGTAAGGTCCCACATATGGCAACTACAAGTGTGTTGATCTAGGTCCACTACGCATTACTCTCCCCCGCAATTAACCTCAAACTTGGACCCATCAGACCATGAAGGTTTGCACATTCTCCTAGCTTCCTTATTGTTTTCCAACTTATCTTGAATTCATGGACATGTGGGCCCCAGATACCTGACCATATCATCTTATGGATCCATGTCATCAAGTATCTCACAATCATTTCCATCATTGTAAGCAAAGGCTTAGGTCTTGCATCAACTATCTTCGAATTAAAGCATTCAAAAATATTGTTCAACAATATATCATACTTAGGGAATGAGCTAAATGCATGTTTTGACCAATGCACCGCATGTATTTATTAGAGGGGAACATGTGCAACCTTACTTACCTTGAACATCTCTTCCATGCATCTATCAAAACTTGACTTGGTACTAGCACAAGTCATTGCCTCCATAAGATCTTTAAGTACCTTCCCCTTGTGGTCTTTCTGAAAGTCCCTATATAAATGTCTCAAATAAAAGTGTTGACGAGTTTCAGATACCACATCCTTTAAAGTCGACACAAGCCCATTGCCAAACAATGAAAAATAAATTTTATTAAGTAATGCAGTCAATAAATTCATATACAAGTAAATAAAAAAATCACTAACCTTTTGTTGGTCTAGAATGAAGTTCCATCCATGTTGCCTCGCACCTCCAATGTCATGCAGTAAATTCTCAATAAACCAAGTCCAACTTTATCGAGTATCACCTTTAGCAGCAGCATACACAATTGGATACATACCATCATTTCTATCAACGCCCACAGCTGCTAAAATTTGTCATTGCGCATAATCCTTTACATGACATAAATTTAAACAAATCATGGGCCTACAATCTGACAAAAATCCTTTCTTACATGCATCTAAGTAAACATACATTCGCTTGAAAATAGGTTGAGGATTGTTGACACAAACCCCACAACTACTACCAGGATTACATCTTATTAACTCTTCACAATAAGGCCTTACCCTACTATATTGTTCTTTTGTTGTTCCTTCAATAGCTAAGTTAGCAAGTCTTCTCACCCTATAAGCTTTGCTCGAACTTATATCAACTTGGAAGTCTTCCTTTATTCCTTGCTGCACATTCATTAGATTCATCATTGGATCATTTCTAAATTTTTTTCAAGTCTGCTACTAAAGGCTTATGTGCAAGTATGCTCATTACTAGAGGATTTGACTTGTAAGGTACATCGGTCTTACTTCAATGAAGCATATATATATACTAGTCACATCTTTCTACATATTTATACCTCACTCTTGTAGATTTATTCTTCACCACCCTTAGGTCATATCCCAATTTGATCTTGTATGACATAATCGCCTCCTTGAACTCTTTACGGTTAGAGAAAGTTTGACCCAACATAAGTCCCAGGTTATCCATATCTATGCCAGGCCTAAAAGATGGATATCTAGGTGGACTCTCGTCATCAGAATTAACTGGAGTATGTAATTCCTCCAACAATGCTTCATCTTCATTCCCTACTTCTATGTCGATCATAGGGAAACCAAGAAATGTTCTATGTACATTGTTGGATTCAAAGAACTCTTGGAGGTCGAGAATTATTTGATCATCATCTCCTACACCCTCAGACTCATCATCCTCTATATCATCATCTCCTACACCCTCAGATTCATCATCATCTATATCATCATCCATATGTTCATCATCCATCTCATTAAAATTTACGAAGTCATCAACCACACTATGCTCAACAAATATGTCTATACAATTATTTGTAGTCTTCAACAAATTATCCAACACACACACACACACACACACACACACACACACAAACACAAACACACACACACACACACATATTTAAGATGTCACCATCTATTTGCAACTCAACTAACCCACTTTGCTGGTCCATGATATAAAAAGCAGATACAATCAACCAATCCTAATTCCTTACATTTGTCATGGAGCTGAGGAATGGAAAACTTATCATTATCAGGATTTGGAACAGTTTGACTATACCCACCAACATAACTAATTTCCCCCTTTATGAACAACCCTAATAGAACAGATTAATGGTAAATGAATCGTCCGTTTCATAACCTATCCAAACAAAATAAAAAATTTACTGTAAATTTTATTAAAACATATTTGAGTATATTTAACAATAATAATTTTATCCAAGTTGCAAAAGAACGTAAAAACAAAAGAATATATAAGATGACTTATAATTATTTATAAATTCACCGTTAATAATTTTTGAATTTTTTTCACAACTTCATTATTCGTTGTAATAAAGAGCTATTGTTAGTTGGTACACGTAAAGATGAGCACACTATCTCTTGTTTTCTTACAGAGAAAATAAATTAATATGCTTAAATTTTTTTTACGTAGTTGGTAAGGCAACAAACAAATTAGATTCATCACGTGAAACATAAGTATATTTTTTACTAGTAGTATCTTAAAATGGGCTTAACAAGAGAAACTTTTGAATTTCTCTTTTGCCCCTAATATATGTTATATATTTCAAAGATATCTCTCAAGATCGAAGGTGGCATAATTTAATTGAAGAGCAAAGTTAAATTTATAGCATTACTTATTACTAATTTTTATTTAGTGGAAATTATGTCATTTCAACCGAGACACCCTCCATCGTGCTTTTTCCTTTCGCTTTTTCAACTTTTTTCAATATTATATTTTAATTTATTTTCATTCATATTTATACTTGTGAGAGAAAATGAACAGATTAATATATTGCATTCAACACAATTAAGTTCCAATGTATGTCCCGTAAATACTAATCTTTATCCCGTAATTGAACATGAACAAGACTTAATCCATAAATGGTGGTTCGTAATTACAAGTTCATGCATAAGGATAAAAGATGAACAATTTATTAAGTATTCATGAAAGGTCTTTTGTCTCTTCCAATTCATTGAATTGTCGTTTGAATCACTAATTAGTTGGCACTCTTCTCCATTTTGGAATGTGAACCCAAGGCTTATAAGTTGCTTGATTTTCCTTCAGAATCGTTGACACACACAGCACCATTTCAATAAGCAACATCACTTTTTTTTATCCTTGACTTGATGATGATGGCTATGAGTTTCCAAAAAGAAAAAGAAAAAGTTGGAATATGTCTGGCCGTTTCCACACAAATCCTCCATTATATTAACAATATGTAAGTTTGTTTTTCATGTTCATCCAAATTCATATCCATCTCATTAGTGTATTCCTATACTTTTTGAAAGATTTCTCCATCTTCCCCCCTCTCATTGCTACTGATCATTGCAGACACCGTTTTATCAAAGCACGATGCTCTAGCTCTGCTTAAAAATTGAAACCTTACGACTAATGGGCAATCATGATTTTGCTTGTTGTTAATAAGCTTTAACATTTTAAGCTTGACTACTAATGAAAATCAACTGTTGAGATTCATTGTCAATATATATTATACCCAATTGTATCTTAAAATGCTATTTTAAAAAATTTGTAGAATTACAATATAACGATTTCTTATAGGTTATTCTTTTATTACTTTTTTTCTGTGTTGATATATATTGTTGAATGTCAATTTTTTTAAAGAATTTTTTATTGTCACGTTTATACTTATATTTATATTTTTTATTTACTTTAATCAACACGTACAACACACATACTATTTTACTAGTAAATATAAAAACACGCTACTACTAATAATATAAAATATTATTATATAATATTATAAAATATTAAAAAGTTAAACTTCAAAATGATAGACTCACCACTTGAAAATTTTAGCTAGACCATAGTCTAGTAAGACCGTTATAGTAAAAAGAATCAACACTTACACGAATCTCCTTAATAAAGCATGCACTAAATATGTTACTTCCAAAACACTGTCCATATATTATATTACTTCCATGCATACGAACAAAATAATTTCATATAATACGTCCACCTAACATGTATTATCAGTACATATAAACGACTTCCATGTACATGCACAAAATTTTCCATCTAACTAGTCCATTATAAACACTTGCACAAAATTTTCCATCTAATTTTGCGTGAGTCAAATATGCGTAAGCAGTTGGGTATAAAATATGCATGAGGAGTTTGGATTACAAATTCAAGAAAATAGACGAACATAACATGAACATCAATGAAAATAGATACAAGAGAAACCTACGTGAATAAAAGCTCATTTCTCAAATATCAAGAGAACTTTAATGAAAATATACTTCAAATCCGAAATTGGTATCTCCATCTTACCTATCAACAATGTATTTTAACCATACATGCTAATATGAAGTTTCATCAATGGGGACTACGAGTGAAGTTTCAACAATGAGGTCGACCCTACATGAAATTAATGGAGTTTCAACAATAAAGTTTCAAAATGTAAAATAAAAAAGGAAGAGAGAATGAGTCAGAGAAGAGGTGAGACAGAGAAGTTGAGAGTACTTTTGGAGGGAACCTTTCAGAAGGAAAACATAAAAGATAATGAGTCAACTAAAATTGGTTCCACTAATGGTATCTAATGGAATGTTTATTTGGTGCATTTGGATCACATATCATAAGAATTTGGATTTATAGCCTAAATTTATGTTACTAAAATTAGATTAAAATTTTTATGTGAAACCTACCACATAATTAGATTTGGAATCCATGTTTTTGTGGATTTATAATTCAAATCAAAATGGGAGATAATAAATCTTAATTCAAATATTCGTTGGCTATAATGTTAAAAGTAAAAAAAATACCCCTTATAAAGTTATCAAATTATAGTGCCATTTTGCCCTCTAAATAAGGATGACAAAAATATCCCTGGATAAAAGTACTCGTTTCTTCCGACCCGACCCGTGACTTGTCCGTTCCCCGACTCGACCCCGACTCCCCAACCTAACCCGGCTTGACTCCCCGAATCGACCCGTGACCCCGACCTATCCCGACTCGACTACCCAACCTCAACCCGACCCCCGACTCCCCGATCCTGACCTGGTGTTCCCGACCCACCCCGACTTGTGTTCCCGACCTGACTCCCTAGCCATCCCGACCCATGACCCATTCTGACCCTGATCCCCCTACCTGACCCGACCCGTGATCCTCGATCCATGATCCGTCCAGACCGGACTCCCCGACCAGTTCATTCAACCCCTATGTCCTTGACCTGTACCCCACCCGACCTCTATCTTCCTACCCCCTGCTCCTCGAACCAACCTCCCGACCCCATGTACCTGACCATCCCTGACCACGGCGCCCCAAGCCGACATGATCTCGGCTCCTCGACCCGTGTCCCCAACCCCAACCTAAACGCCTGCCCTCGTGTCCCTGACCTGTGTCCCACCCGAACTCGGCTTCCCAACCTGACTTGACTCATCATCTCGTGTACCCAACCCGACCTATCTCGACCTAACCTGACCCGTGTTCCACTCGGCCCCGTCTCCCCAATCCAACCCGACTCCAGCTCCTCAACTCAAACTTCTGACCTCATGTCCTTGACCCGACATGTGTTCCCAACCCGACTTCCTGACCCATCTTGTGTCCCACCCGAACCCAGCTCCTAACCTGACCCGACTCGACTGCTCTACATATGTCCCCGACCTGACTCCCCTACCCCTGTCCCTCCTAATCATGGCTCCTCAACTCGACCCCACTCACTGAGCTGAGTCACGACCCTGTGTACCTGGCACGACTCATGGCCCGTCTCTGACCCGACTCCCGACTCGTCTCGTCTCCTCCTTGCACACCCCTAACGATTATGGGCATATACAGTTCGGCCAAGTCTAGCTACTCAAGTAGGAGAATAATGTTATCTCTACCTCTAAATATCATAAAAGAATAACACTTTTAATTGAATGGTATTATAGTAAATTTATTTAATATAACATAATCTAAATCATCTAATCTAAATATTCAAATTCATAGTAAACATAATATTACGAATCTTGAATCCAAATCCTAAATCAAAATCCTTAATCCAAATCTTTAATCCAAATTCTCAATTTAAATTCTTAATCTAAAATTTAGTAAACATGTCATAAGTAATTTCAGTAACCAAACTCACCAGATTTCGTTTAGTGAGGGAAGGGTGCTATTTTTATGAATTGGCTTCTTATAAGGCTATATAGGTAATTACTCGAGGTGGAATATGGATTTGAAATGAAAAAGGGGGAGGGAGTGAGCTGCGGAAAATATGAGGTAGGGTTTCACAAATCAGAAAAGAGGGGATATTATATACATATGCCTATATATAGTGCGGGTCGGTTCATTTCAGCTTCCTTACAGAAATTGCAACATAGAACCACATGGTATTTCTGAATTTACAACTGAACTGAATAGCACAAAATGTTGAAACCGATCAAACCACTTTGATTCAGCCAGTTTGAGCATTTTCTTTTTCCTACAGCCCTATAAAACATCTCAACCAAGATAAAAAACACAATCAACAAAAATCCGAACAAAACCATCATTGTAACTTCGACCTGAAACCAACTCATACGCTTTGATTACGACAATCACTGCCGCACATGATTTCAAAAGGTATAGACTACATTATGATATGATATTAGATTTTCATGCATCATCTCCTAAACAAGAAGAGCTTTTACCATAGATAGCCCTATTTAGAACTTATAGGTAAAAATCACCTATCAATTTAATGGTAGCTAAAAATAGTCATTTTTAAGTTACAAAGTTTAATTTAGTTATGAACTTACTATTTTATACTTTCATTTTCTTTGCATGCAGCCTAATCTCTCACCATGTAGACATATTTTGAAACATGAGTTAAGGTATAATAGGATTTTCAATTATTTAGGTAAATTGCAATTTTTAGCAACTTTTCTGTTGATGAATTTTGCTTGACAATTTTCCCCCGCACGTGTAAATTATTGTGTTTGATATCATGGGACCATGATAATTAATAAGATTGTATTATCTTTTATTTTAATTAATATATTCTAGAACTTCGGTTATTAATGCAACGAATATATTTTATTTTAAAATAAGATTTAATTAGATATTGATGTTTAATTTTTAAATCGCACTTTTTACGGTGATTTCGGTTATGGAAAGTATATAGTTTTGTTTCAAAAACTACTCTAATTCATTTCGGAATTGATTATTGTGTTTATCAAACACCTGAAATGCTCCACCTTCATCCTCATTTTGAACTGAATGCATTCATTAATATTCATCATCGATTGATAACATTCATCACCGATTGATAACATCCATCAATATTCATCACTAATTAACTGTCATTGATGTCAACAAACCTCCATTGACTCTCACCTTAATCAGAACCATTGACGACAAGAAGCAACTCCATTGATGAGGAATAACTCTATTGACGAGGGATAACTCCATTGATGAGAGAAAAATTCCATTGACGGTAAAGGTAAATCATATTTTCTCAATGGGGGTTTGCCACGTCAATGACGGTCTCGGGAGGATGGATAATTTTTTAGAATGGTTTGCAATTATGTAAGTTTTTTCTTGATTTTTTTATTCTTTAGGTTTGATTATGTTTGATTGATAGAATTTTTACTGTAGTTAGGGTAGTTATCTTAACTGTAGTTTAAGTTTTTACTTTTTAATTTTTTTCCTAAAATATCATTGGTGGATTTAAAAATTTGAATTAGTTTCATTTAATAGAGGAGGTTGAGATTGGTTTACCGAGCTGTTGAGGGAGAGGCGAGATTGTTTAATTTTTGAAAATTTAAGTTTTATGGAAAGTTTAATTTCTATTTAGTATCAATTAAGCATATATATTAATTTTTAAGTATATGAGTAATCTATTGATTATGATGGTTGAGGGATTCAAAATCCCGCGATTTAGGGGAGGCATGATTAGTGAGTTTTTCAAAAAAAAATTTGATTTTATAGTATATTTAGGTTTACTTCGTAATAATTTATATTTTTTGTTTCCTCAATTATAGGGTATATCAACTAGGTATATCAATTATAGTCAGTTGATTTACCTGAATTAATAGGCTTGCTACTTTATATGGAGAAAAATATTTTTGTCTAAACTGATTGACTATTTAGAAAACTTACTATTTACCTATAGATCTAGAAAACCTGTTATTGCTTAAAATACCCCTCCTAATCTTGTCTATAATGCAAAATTTCCTTATTTTTCATGATTTTTTTATCTTTGTTAAACGTTGGCCAAATAAATAGACATAATTTATAGTCAATAATCTTTGTAGATAGCCATAAAAAACCAATTGGATCGATCAACTGCTAAGTAAACAATTTCTTAATGATAAGTAATCATATATTTTCCCGTTTCAGATTACGAAAAATAATTGGTAAACTAAATAAAGAATATAAAAGAAATTTCAATGATTTTCGCATATTTATTCTATATTGGACAAATTTTTTTGAAGAAAGCTGAACAAGTTTGAGTATAATTTAGAAAAATACCATAAAAACATAAGGAAAAAAGAACAAATGTGATGAGAAGTTATTCTTAGTAGTTACAAGGTAAATGAAAGGATAAAATTATAATGTCATAACTAACTTAAATCTCATGAACTTAAAAATGATAATTTTTACATATATACATGTGAATGGTCATTGTTACTAGATACAATAATTAATAATCAAATCTAAAAAAATATTATTAATTGTAAATATTGTAAAAAATAATAAGACTAATTAAGCTACCACTCTCTACATTTCACGTCTATATCAAAATACACAATTACCTTTAAAACCTTACGGTACCACCCATTCAGTTTAATTGTCTTTCAACACCACTCCCTACCAACGCCTCCGTCTAAAAAATAGAAGGAAACGACCACACGTAATCATCACATGTGTTTTCTTATAGAGAAGTAAGTAATTTAATGCCCATTGCTACATGTCTGCACTCCACCAGCTTTATTTTCTCAAACTTCTCTCTAAATTGTCCTACCATTTTTTAAAGATAAAGAATCTTCGGAATAAACGCATCGCAGTTGATAATTTGCATTTGCTGTGTTGTAGATAATGGAAACCAAAATCACTACCACGAAAAATCAGATACAAAGACCTGACGTTGGTTCTTTTATTTTCAATGAAAGTAAAGTACGTAGTAGAAGATTTGGCAAACAATGGCATAATCTTGGATGTAAGATTGATTGAGATATATTATTTCATTTAAAACTTGCATAAGGTATTAATGTGAGAAAAGTACTTGTATACTTCTTAAAATTTATTTAAAAGATACGGACACCCCATATATTTTAAAAAAGATAAATACATCTAATCTGTTACCAAACTTTTAATTTTAAAATGAAATGATCAAAATAACCTTAAATCTAGACCCATTTAAATATTATTGACCCGTACCCGAGAAAACCTAAACTTGAGAAAACCCTCAAAACACGAAATTGATTTATTTCCCTCATAACCCCACAAAACACGAAAATTCAGGTTCTACTCAATAGCCAATATAAAAAAATACAGATATTCTTGATATTTTGAGTATATTTAACGCCGTTAATAAGAAAGATAATGTTTTTTAATATTTTAATCTAAAAAAATGTCAAAAGAGATCCGTATTTTTTTCTTAAACTACACAAATTATCCTTATATTTTAGGTAAATTTCAAAGGGCCCGAGTAATTTTCCCTATTAATTTCATACTGATAAATATCTCAAATACATAATCGAGTATGAAAGTACTAATAGTCTCTCCCTTATCTATTTTATAAGACGTGTATTGAGTTCATCCCTTATCTATTTTATAAGACGTGTATTGAGTTCATCCTCACCTGATCAGAATAAATTATACAAATCACTTATAGTTGTAACTTGCCATCATGCAAATTAAGCAAGAAAAAGAACAATACTAAAGTTCTGAGAAAGTAATTTTTATTCAGAGATATTAAACCAGAGTCTCTCTCTTTCATCATTACAGAATCCAGAAAAAAGTGAATGAAAATTGAAGGGGTGGATACACTTTTTAATAAAATTGAGAGCAAATATCCTAAAAGACCAGGAAAAACAAAGGGAAGTTATTTAAAGGAAAAAAAATATAGAAAAAAAAAGAAGTAAAAAAGGCAGTTCTTTCTTCTATGCACCCTTGATAAAGGTGAGGACTTCAGACTCAGTAGGAAGAGCAGGGATTGCTCCTTTTTTGGTAGTAGTAATTGCTCCACATGCATTTGCAAATCTTAGTAGTTCCCTCAACCTCTTTTCGTCCTGCAAAATATTCAATATCATCAATAATCTCATAAGAACAAAAATCTAAATGTTTCTCTTGAAAATGGTGTTGAAACTGAAGTTGGAAGTACTTACTTCAAGGATGGATTGATCATCAACAATTTTGCTTAGTAAAGCACCGACGAATGAGTCACCTGCGCCGGTTGTATCCTCTGCTTTCACATGGAATGCCTCTACTGCTCCACGGAAATTCTGCATTTATTGATTAAATTAAGCAAATTAACTTTAGGGAATTGGTAAAAGATTTCGTAATAGGGGGCAAAATCAGGACGAATCACAGTACAAATTAATCTTTTTTCTCTGTTTTTTTATTAATTTCATTGAGCATACTACAAATGTCACTGTCATTAAGCCATTGAGAACCCAACCCATTAACAAATAATTTAGCAAAAAATGATTATTAATTTTAAATTACAAGTTGGGGTAAACGTTTTACCTACTCTCTCCCACCACTCACCCACCCACTCACTCACATACAAACTCTAGGACTAGCTATTTATTATTAATAAGGATTCCAGAGTTGGGACAGGTGGGGGACTTTATCAGTTACTGTCAAAGTTTGGAAATTGAGGAATGGAAAAAGATAAAGATCAAAATTCAAAACCAAACGCCTACTAAGATTCACCCATTTGTAAACAAGTTCAACACCATGGAATAGATAAGATGGATACGAGCTTACGTATTCAATCATTTTACATTTCCAACAACTTGGAACAGACATACTCTATGATTTTCTAAACCCACGCGCCTAGTAAAAAAGATGCCAACAAAAGTAGTTGGAATTTGATTTGATTACCTTGGTGTAGTATCTGCAGCCATGCTCGCCAAGAGTGACAAGGAGGAGCTTGAGGTTATCATGCCACAGTGACAAAGCTGATTCATCATCAATTTTGTCGCTCCCAGTCAGAAATTCCAACTCCACATCGCTTACCTTGATCACCCCTGCCTTTTCCCATATGCTCATTATCTGCTCCCGCGCCTCCTCCGCTGACGGCCAAAGCGGAAGGCGGAGGTTAGGATCGTAGGAGAGAAGGGCACCCGCTTCTTTCGCTACCTCCATAGCCTTTAAATGTGCTGATCTGCATGGTTCCACGATCAAGCTTATTGATCCATAGTGAAACACTTTAGCCTGTAATGAAACTCTTAATGTTAGACCAATGGGCTTTTCTTAAATCTTAACAATTAACAATCTCGATGTAGATGCTTAGCAAAATCCAATCAAGGTAATTTAAAACAGGGTCTCAAATAAAACCCAACATCCAAGAACTGGAAAATTTTGATCGGAGCAGAGTTAAAACTAAATTTTAAACACGTTCTTCACAAATTAACAGAAGTTGATTTGTTGGTTCGAGGATTACGTCGTCGAATTAATGAAGAGAAGTTTCAAAATGGGATATTAGGTGCAACTCTCTCACGGCGTCTAGTAGCAGCGCGTGTACCCATCTCCCACGTGACCGTGGATTACATATACTACGCATTGGAAAATATAAAGAAAGAAAATTGATCATGTGAGCAAAAACTTAAAATAATATTAAGAATCCATCATCCACCGCGTCAGCAAAACGGACCCACCGTGGGCCGTCGGTATATAATCGGGACACGGCAGGAAATTCACATTAAAACAGAAAAAAATCCCAGTAACCCATGATTTGCGGGTAGTGTATGGAATTTAGATCCGTAGATGAAGCGGCTGGACCATTCTTAACGGGTCCCACTCTATTATTGCTAACTCGTCCAAATTTTTAAGGCAGTAGCGCGTGAGATTAGCGATTCCCCTCCAACAATCCATAACAAGCTGGATAAATTTTCCAGGAAAATATATCACCGAGAAAATTTACAAACAGGAAATTCCCGGGGAAGAGAGAGCATACCGATCTGATAAGTTCGACATTGAGCTCCTCGGGCTTGAGCAACATATCTGCGCTAGGGTTGCGGTAGAACATGAACTCACGCTCGCCGTCGGCGCGTAAAGTGACGAAGGCCAAGGCGGTTCTAGCACCTTGGTCGAAGCTGATCCCGTCGCCAGAGACGCCGTTTTCCTTCAAGATCCCGGCGAGCATGTGACCGAACTCGTCGTCTCCAAGCTTGCCAACGAAGGCGGCTTTACCGCCCAATCGGCTCACGGCGATCGCTACGTTTGCGGGTGCTCCACCTGGGGCCTTGAGAAATCCTGGAGCCTCGGCCAAAGACACACCGGAAACTGTTGGCACAAAATCAATCAACATCTCCCCGAAACTTACGATCAAGCCGGAGCCGGTGGGGGAAACACCGTTGTTCAAAGCCATAATGATACCCTGAGATAGATTCACAAAAAAAATAGAGACAGAGAGTGGAGAGAGAGAGAGAGTGGATAGAAGAATCAATGAATTTTGAGAGAGAGAGAGAGAGAGAGAGAGACCGAACAGAAAGATGTGAAGGGTGTTATTTATAGAGAGATGGAACGAAGGTGGTGGAGTTCTAATAGGATAGGAAAATGGGCTAAGATTATCATAATCTTAACTAAATATTCTAATTAATTTTTATTTATCTATTTTGGATATTTTACTGTTTTCTGTGGTCTACTCTAATTTTTTTAATATTACGTTATAAATTATAAAAAGAATGAGACTCTAAAAATATATAATAATTAAATACGTATATCAGTATCATGTTACGAGACTGTTGATTGAATTATTATAGTGGTTAAATATGTATATCAGCATTACATTATATGCATATTAGTGTCAATTTAAGTTATACAAAATTTTATTAATCATAATTTTTTTAATGTGAATTGTAACTTTAACTAAAAAATTTGTATTAGGTGCTTAATTTTGCGTTAAAGTTACAAATTTGAAAGAAAGAGAATTAGATGTGAATTGTTTTTTAGTTTTCAGAGTTTAGTTTAATATAATAGTCAAGCTTTTTACGGAATCCAAAAATACCAAATAAAAGATTTTAGAGATTCAAGTTGTGGTTTTTCCTTTTAAATTTATTACCGTTTAATCATAAAAAATTAAATCACATTTTCTCACTTTATCAAACACATATCCTTATTCATTCGGGGAGATATATTAAATTCTTAATCCAGGCTTAATTTGGGTATATAATTATAAAATATTTATCCACATATATGGTAATTATTGTGGGGAGACTTATTCTTATTTAGTTTTTTTCTGTTTTAATTTTTTACCCTTAATTAGAGATATTTGAAAATTAGTTAGGTCAAGAAACAAGTCGTTAATTTTATCACAATATCTATTAAATATCTGGACAATTCAGTGGAAAACCGCAATCTCTAAAACGATTCAATATCATCAAACATATCCACAAAAAAAAATTCATCGACAAATAAAATATCTGGTTATTTCGTTTGTTTCTATCATTTTTTTCGCTAACCGTTGGATATAAAAAATAAATATAGATTTAACAAATTATCGTTATCCAATCTACATATATGGATTGCCAACTCAAAAACCATTGAGCCGGTACGGTTTGTTAAGGCTCAAATCTAGGGTGGTATATATATATATATATATATTATACCGAACTCAACGAATCGTAGTGAATTGATAATGACCGATTCAATCAATTTTACAAAAAGATTTGGTTCGTTTTGTTTTGATTTCTAAAATTAAAAAATTAAAATTCTGATTCGGTTCAGAATTTTAATATTTTCAAATCGAAGCTAACAAAAATTTTAATTTTCTATTACTTATTTTATTTTTTATATATAATTTTTTATAAAATCAAATTAAACTGAAACATATCTTTAGTGTTATACTAATTTTTCAGTAATATCTTTTGAAAGTTTTAATAAAATATTATTTTTTATTATTAATGCCGAACAGAAAAACATAACCATGGACTTAAAGTTCAGTTTGTTTTTCTTATAGAAAATGAACCGAACCGAACGATGAATATCACTACCTAATCTAAAAGATTATGCATCGAATTATAAGATCCTCAATTTTTTTTCTAAATTTGAATTTTGACCAAAAAATGGAAACAATCGGAAGTGATCCATAAGATTATAATAACTTGGACCAGGAAATTGAATTAAAAAAATAAATAAATTAAAGTTTGAAGATTATTAAAAGAAAATATTTAACCCATAGTTTAACAAAAAGATAAGCATATTTTTCGGGTGACCATCACCCATGGTTTCTCCTTTATCCTTTTATTTTATTATTTTGCCTTTATCCAATTATTTTACTATCTTTTTACCTTGATCGCAGTGCCCATTGACCCTTTTTTCTACAAACTAATTATTGTTGTTCAACAAATTAATCTAAAAAGTATCTACAATTTAGCTGTAAAATAAAAGTATTTGAAAAATAATTTTGTAATATGTAGTCAACAAAAGGCAACCTTAAATTGGGACAAAAAATATTTTCTCATTTTCTTTTTTTTTTTTGTAAAATTGAAAGGAAAAAATGAAATATATTTTGCCTTGACATTAGTCTGAGCACAAATATAAATAATAAATACATCTCACTTGGTTAAATTTTTTGTAATACAGATATAGTTCTATTAGGAAAAAAAAATAGAGAATGAATTTTTTTAGAAAACGTTGTGATTCAGACTTATACATGATTAACTTACAAACATTAGAATTAATGATCTAAGTAAAATCTTCACTAGTCTAACTTATGATAAAAACGATAATATTAGATATTAAAATAACCGACCAACATTTGTATATGTGTATTATCTAAACAATGAATTTTATATTTTTCTTTTTTCTTTTAATCTTAATTTTTTCCCTTTTTTCTGAAAAATACTAAAGAGCCTTAAAATTAAATTTTCAGATAAAATGGTGAAATAAATTTTGAGAAAGAAGAAGAATAAAAAGGGATAAAGTAAAAAAAAAGTATAGAACATATACTCTACTTTAATGAATAAAAAAGCATATAGGAATTATAGGTGATTATAATAATGTGTGAAGTTAATACACTTCTATATCTACCAATCAGGAATTAGATTAGATTCCATTTAATTAAATTTCTAGTTTTAATGGAAAATAAACACCGAATCCAAACAAGTATTTGATACTCACTTTTATTTTTATTTTTTATAACTCCACTCAAATTTCTCCACCATCCCTACTTTATTGACGAATCATCATCATGTGTCGCTCAACTCATAATTTTTTAGATTTTGGTTTTGCAAAAAAAAAAATATTTAAATATGTAGTAAATATTGAAATTATTGTCAAATTTAAATATTATATTTTGATAACAGGTTTTAAAAAAACAAGGAGTCCAAAACTGGATTCCCTAAAAAAATGAAAAATTAAAACTGAAAAAGATAAATAAATTTTTTAGTATGAATGTGAACCGATAAGATATGATATAGATAGAGATACATTCATTTAGATTTTTTATATTTATTATCATTTTCAATCTACATGAGAGAAAAATTATTAGAGATGTTTATCATATTTAATTAATTACCAATGATTCAATGCAACGAGATTCACTTTTAGCATAATGTCACTTATTGGGACAGGAAATCATAGTTAAACCAACCCTCTCAATAATCTCTCCATGAGAGGACTAGGAGGCAGAAATGATATGGATGATATCTTTTAGGGTGCGAGGAATCTATAGTTTTTAAATATTCACCTCTATATTATTGACTATATACACAGTTTATTAAAAACTATTGTAAAGTTATTTTTAATGCATTAAAAATGCTAAATAAAACATTAAGATTCATACAAAATGTACACTAATGTCTTTAATAAGAACTAATAACTGCTGTGCAGGGTCTCATTACCTTTTTTTTACGAAGTAAGTAATTCATTTTAAGAAAAATATTATAGATCTAGAACAATAGAACAACGAAAAATGTAGATCTATTAATAAAGATACATTTTCGGTCAGTTCCTTATACGTTCGGTTCTGGAAAATGAAAGAGTGGAAGCTTTGGTTTGGTTCAAAATTTTGGTGGTTTTCGAACCTAACATTAAATTTATATTATTTTATTTTTATATATAATTTCATATATAATTGAACCGAATGGAACCGAACCGAAACAAAACTTTAATTATATATATATATTTTCAATAATATCATTTAAAAATTTATTTTTAATTAATAATACTGAATCAAAGAACCGAACTCACGGTTTGATTGGTTCTTTTGATATGAACGATTCAGTTCGGTTCGATTTTATTGTCGACCTGAAGTTTCGGTTTCATTTTTCATAAAAAAAATTGACCGAACCGAACCGTGAACACCCCTAACCTCAGCGACCCAAAAATACTTATATGACTAAAATCGATTGAAGTGTGTTTTGTTAAATGTTCCCATAAAAGATTTGAGACAATCGATCTCTAGAACTTATAGATCAATGTTTGATTATTGAAAACACCCATGAACTTGTAGGGTTTGTTACTTCATTTCCATTTATTTTAATACTCACACCATACCTGAATTCGTGTAGTTGTAAAACATATTATACAATATCCATATCAATTGACTCCCTTGATATATCATTTTCCAATGCTTAAATTAATTCAGATAATTTCCTCTAAAAAATAATTTTAATAAGAAAAATTGTAAAAGGAAAAGGAAATTAATTTCAAAATAAAAATGGAACAAAAAGTGTAGATGCAGTAGGAATTAAGCATTAAAAGAGATGAGATGGAGTCCTCTCTCTATAATATTGGCTTTGGAGTGAAGCTAATTCCATTCACTTAATTGATCCCTAAACGACCCACCTTGCAGATGCCCCTCTTAATTTAGAGTTTTCAACAAATAATTTTAATAGATAAAGATGAGTTGAATTGATGTAATTGATTAAAACTCTACATTTATACTATAGAGGTCATGAATTCAAATCATATTTTTTATTATCTTTAAAATTTATAACGTAAATTTGATTACAAAATAAATTTAGAAAATGAATTACCGTTAATAATTTAAAATAATTTATTGTTAACAATTTTAAAATAGTATGCAGTATCAAATAAAAAATTAAATTAAGTAGATCTATGTGAAATCACGTGTATACCTAAAATAATGGGATTTAATAGCAGTGCATTAAAAAACTGTATCGCTTGCGGCTTGCTTGATGAAACATACCATTTATTATTTCTCTTATAACCTTAATACATGTTAAGAATCTCATAGTGCGAAAGTGACCAAAATGAAATTTGGTAGGCTAAATTTACTACTCAAATAAACTGTTTTGAGACTGATTAGTTCAATCAGATGTGGGGTCACATACTCTTATATTACTGTATATTTTCTCGTTGTCAACAAACTAAACAAAAGGAGATATTTTAATCCAAAAAATAAATCAAACAAATAGAAATAAAAGATTTTTTTCCGGAAAAATGAAAATAGAATACATGAAAGAACTTGGTCATCTTATTTATCTTATTTTATATAAAAAAATGTAAATTGTATAATAGCAGTGGGTAAGTCTGAGCTAAAAATATTTATTTGATGAAAACACTAAATTATAAGTCAATTATAACTAAAGAATAACACGTGAAAACTTCCTCCACAGCCAAACCTTTTTTGACCGAATAAGCATATAAGTAGTTGATTTGAAAAAAACAGTAGTTTTTAGCAAAACGAAAAGCCGAGTTACAATGATACAGGGGATCGTACATAATATAACTCGAACTTACAATTTCAAAATAGGTATGGACTATGGCGCGTGTCAACCCATCTTTTATATATATATATCTTAGCTAACTCAGTTCCAAATCCATGTTGTTTTGCTTAGTAAAAAAAGCTCAAATAGCCATGGAGTAAGAGTCCTTACCATACAAACTCCAGCAAAGAATACAAAATAAAACATGAAGAAAAATAACATCAGAAAAATGTATGATTATTGTACATTATACTTAAACAAAAAATAGCATAGTTTAATTTCTGAACTGAGGTTTAAAATATAATTACAAGTGATATTTAAGGTATATTTGTTAATGTTTATAACTAGAATTGCTCTTTATAATTATATCATATGCATTATTCTATTAAACATTTACATATATTTTAAAATATATTTATACGCATAAAAACATTCAAGAAACAATTGAGAATGTATAAAACATTCAAGAAACAATTGAGAATGTATTTTTTGTACACGTGCTTCCACATATCAAAATGTGCAAACAACAACATTTATCGATTCCATATATGATTTGAAATAACATTTTAAATACATTAAAAATGTTTTTGATGAAGCGTTCTCAAACTCACCCTTATTCCATGATTTATCAATTTTCTACCGTCTTTTTTGTTGTTACATCTAACCATAATCTTAACCTTTGATTAAGTTATATTGTAGTATTTTAATTGGTTAAAATAAAGAACAAATTAAGGTAAGATTTAATTATAAGAAATAAATTTTCACAAAATAGAGCAGCATATGAAACTATGAAGGAATGAGCACAGAAAAAAAATATGAAAACTGTTTTATTAGATTTAAATTTTCATATCAATATTTGAGTATCTAAGAAGTTCTTGGTGATTAGAATCATATCTGTACGTAGCCAACTCAGACACTGCGGTGGGGATCTTTTGTTGTGGCATTGAAAAAGTTGATCCCTTTTCTTCATTATCTGAATCACGTATATTGTCATCTTCAGAATCTGATTCACTTTCGGATAAATCATCATCTTCAAAACCATCTTCGAGTCCTGAAGCATCAGAGTTTTCGTCTCTGAGATAAGAAGAATCAGAGTTTTCCTTTCCATCTACTTTATGTTTCCGTGATTCCACAGGGAATTTTGATTGATCGTCCAAGATGGAGATGGGATTCCTATCATTTGGATCACCATAAAGTGCAATGTGCCTATAATAAAGCTCTAGTTCTTTCTCTGCAATAGCAATGAATCGCCTCACGGACTCGAGGGATTGCTCATACTTTGATTTTTCTAATGCCTGCAGAACAGTAAATGTAAGCATTATTATGTATAACGAGCTGTCGCGCAGACATGCAGGGCACTTCAAAACGAGGTAATGCTGTAAGTCGGACTAATTTTGATTGCTTATGACGAAAATGGACCGTAACAAGCGAGATACATAACAACAGACTGAAACAGTAGCCAAGCCTGTAGAAATACACATAGTAGCGGACTGACGCAGCAAACGAGCCCGCCCAAATACACAATGGATTGAATTCTATTAGCTGACCCCGATGCCCAAAGGCGAGAATAAATTGCAGAATTACTGAGAGATATTCTTTGAGAAAGGTCACGATTGGGCATCGAAAGTCCTTCTACAACACCACATCCGGTGTTGTTCAAGGACATTCTAACCCCATCTTTAAGTTTTCTCTCATTTTCAAGTGATCAAGAAAAAGATCAGCCAAAAAGAAGTAATAATAATGAAATACAAGGAATCTAGTAAGCAAAAACTGTAGAATGTAGGCAGCAAATACTAAACAAAATGAATCAGTGAAGCATTTGAGAAGACAGTAACATAAAAAACGCACCCGTTTCTTTGAGAGAGTATCGATTGGTGACATGACTTGTGGTTGCGCATAGTCTTTTCCTCTATAGAATATAATGGTGTCGTCACCAATTATCTGAATCGGAATTCCACCGCTCAGTCTTGCAATTTCTATGGCATACTCGTTTACTTGGCCAGGTTTACAAGGCTTGCAAATGACCTCCACGGTTTCGTGCTTCTTCCAGTGCATATGCATATTAAGAATAACACCTCCAAAAACACCTCTTCTTCCAATCGGTACATAATTAGAACGCTTTTGGGCCATTTTCTTCAGATAAAACCGTTCCTCACCAGTCAGACTGTGTGGTTTGACCACAGGGCCCTGAACCTTAGGAACTTCATATCTCTTAAGTCTTTCAAGAAGCATCGCTTCCTTAATTTTCGCCTGAGAAGAAAAGAAATTGATAAATTTAAATTTAAGCTTGGGAGGCTAGCAGCTGAATTAATTGACATGCACTAACATTGGTTTATATGCCGCAGCCTGTCGAAATTAGAATGCAAAGAGGACACGATTTGTTTCTTATTGTTTTTGGTTTAACAAATTCAAAATAGCTCAGTTTCTAGAATTGCCTATTTCTACATTACCAAATCTTGTTAGATAAGAATTGAAAAGAAAGGGGGAAAATGAAACAAACACAATGAGTAAAAATCAACAAACTTTGCAGTAAAATTGAGCAGTTCACTCTCAGAGTCTCTAGATTACGCACAAATATTTCAAGTATGCCAGAGAACGTGCATGTCAAAACTGAAATGAAGTAGTAATTGCAATGAATACATTAGCCAACTCTTACCATTGTTAACATAAAGGAAAAAAGTCACACAAATAAAAAAGAAACTTAATTTGTCGCGTTGTACATAAGCTGGGTGAGCTATTCCTTGGAGGTTGCAAACCCTCAAATGGTAAAGCTTTAAAGCAGAGCTAACAACTTATAACAACTACAAGTTATATATACCTTTTACCGATAAAAAAAATAAATTACCAAAAAGTCACATGCTCAAGATGTCAAATTAGCACTATTATTACATATTGCTAGCAGGATATAAGATTACACTGCAGGACCGATTCACATTACAACCAGATATAAAATTCATGCTATGTTTTGGTTGGTGAGAGAGAGAGAGAGAGAGAGAGAGAGAGAGAGAGAGAATATGGGCATAAGATTCATTGCATTCCCATTGATTGGCTCATCTGACAAGTTAGATCAGTCAATTCAATACTGTGTCAAGTCCTTGAAATCAAGAGATGGGTAATTTCCAACATGTTAACTGCCTTGAAATGCAAATTCATTTCATTAGTAAGGCCACCAGGAAAAGAAACAGAAATTAAGGGGCTTATCAATGCATCTATGAGCATAAATAAACACATAATTATTCCCAGATGACCCAATTTTCATTATATGAAAATAGCTCCAGCAATATTACTTACTTTCTCCAGTTTGTACTTAATTCTCTCATCTGCACTTTCAAATTTCTGTTTCTTCTTCTTCTTCCCCTTGACGCCCAGGCGACGAGGGTCCCTTTTATTGGCTGATTTTCTTTTCTGCTTCTCTCTTTTCCTCTGCATCTTCAACCTCTTTTTCGTCTTCCATTTTTCTTTTTTAGGAGGATCAACTTCATGGGTTTCGAACTTAAGTTTACCTTGTGTTATCACGAGATTAATCGAACCGTGGCTTAAATTTCTAAAACCCCAGGAAGGATTTGGCAAGTTGAGCTGAGCTAAGTTTACCAGCGGAGAAAATACTAATTTTTGGGCACGGGCGCGGCAAATTTCACTGCAAGAATGGAATTAGAGTGGGACAACACTAAAAAATCGGAAAAGTTCCTATTGTTGCATATAGCTGCTTCATATATTTAGCAGCTCTCTAAAAATTGAAACATACAAAGTTTTCTAACGGGGCCAATCCTCAAAATCCAAAACCTCCGTTTTAAATCAAGAATTGCAAAGTGAAAATGTAGTGGAAATGATGAAAATGGAGAGAGAGAGAGAGAGAGAGAGAGAGCACCTGAGAGCTGGACGTTCAGGAGGTAAAGATCTGAGAAGCAAAGAAGAGACACGGATGCTACGAAAGAATGACCTTGCCATATTTCATAACGCGAACGAGAGACTGAAACAAGAAGAGTTGATCAGAAATTGAGCAACAGCTACAGCTATGCATTTCGCCGTCGTCAGACTTCTTACGGTACAAGAAGGAGAGGGTTTGCAGCGCGAGAAGACCAATTAGTCGCTAGTTCATTCATACACAGTAAACAGGCCATGACAAATTTCAGTCCAACAGCCAACCTGACATTCAATTTCAAGCCAGCCCACATCCGTATATAAACCAGACGTCCTCCAAAGAACTTGGACATTAACAATACGAGAAAAATCTTATATATATTATTAGAAAAAATTATATTCTTATACTTCAAACTATCACCATAGAATAAAAAAAGTTAATTAAAAGTCATGAATGAGAAAGTTTAAAAGTCTCAAACCAAAATTAAAGACAATTATTTTATAAAATTTATCATAAAATGACTCGAGCAAACTCTTTTGACACATATTTTCTTTGTTAGGGAAAATAGACAAATATCCTAAGGAAATGGCAAAAAACAACAACTGGAGGTTAGAAAAATCTCAATATTAGAGTAGATAATAAGTATTTTTTCTAATCATTAATATTTAAATTATGTTCATATTTTCTCTGTAAACATTATTGTATATAGTACACATTCAAAATTTGTTGATATATTGTAAGAAATAAACTATTGAAAGATCTAACTTTAGTGTTATCATCAAATGACACGTAAAACACAATGACAACTTTTTTAATCATTTTTTTATTGTTTTTTTAGGTTTCAAACTTTTAACTTCTTTTTAAATAATACGTTTTTATACTAAAGTTGTCATCAGTTTTTAACTTTATAAAGTGACTATATTTAAATTTTATACATATTATGTGCGTAGCACGGACATATTATTAGTCATAAGAAAATTTAAATTTTCAATTCAAATTATAAAAAAGATCTAAAAAACTTTTCTTTTTACAAATGATCCAAGTAAATAATTTTCTTACAAAAAACATGCAAATATAAATAAATTTTTTACATTATTCGGACCATTTTTTCGAACAAAAATTTTTCCGACGATGTTATTGCCGACTATATAACTATCTAACAGTTCAAGTACAGTTGATATAGTTGAGGCTCAATCAAAATATAATTATCTAATAGTTCTAAGTACTGTAAACATTTTAGGGTTTCTAATTTTTCTAATTTCTTCCTTAGCAGAATGTGAGAGATTACTTTTTGATTTACCACAAGGAGAAGAAGCATTGTGGTGAAATTCAACTTACACCATAAAATTTGATCATTGTAATTTATGCCTATAAATTTCGTTTTTTTAGATAATATATAAGCAACTCTGTTTAAAAAAAGAAAAGAAAGACATTGTTTATTACTTGAACTCATACTTATTACCGATCTTCAACCACACACAACAAACATGCTCACAAATATTATATCACACTTCACAACAAGAAAAAGTAGAAACAATGAAGAGTGGTTTATTCAGCTATATTATGCTGTTTAGACAATCTAGAAGTTAAGGATGTAATGTTAGGATCTTGTTGAAAAAGAAGCATATCTTTGTCATTCAAGCGAACCCATGCTTCAATTCCCAACCCATCTTTAGTATCAGCAAGGTGAATCAACTCCACGGGCTTATGCACAGTGCTCACCCATTCCGGTCTTCCCCAACCAAAATCCGATTCACAAACTGGGATCGACACCAACTAGTGAACATATGAACATCCACCTCTTCTTTATGGTATACTTCAGATATCTCTCTCAAAGCATTACTCACCATTAATGCCAAATCATCACCATCTTTGGGCTTCTCACAGTCTTCAAGGCCTTTCTTTATTGCTTCATCAACCAGATCCACCAATTCATTCAACTCCATCTTGCTTTCAGCTTCACATTTGAACTTAGCCATGGTCATCCTGACAAGGTTCCCGCAAGAATTCGCCGATATAGGTAACCCCGTCTTTCCTCTCATGTTTAGAGAATGAGTGATTATAGAAGGCCTCAACTGCCCATGTTTAGCCTTAGCCACACCAATCAGAGCCTTCCATATAAGAGCTGTCACCACCACGACAGGAGAAGCTTTAACAATGGCTTTCAGGCTTGAAATTGCTCCAGCATCAAATACAAATCTTTTGGTGACCACTTAATTGCCTGGTTTTATACTTGGAGCTGGTTTTATTGAAGGGAGTGCTGTCTCTCTTGTTGGAAAGAAGGAAGCCAAGTTAAATACCGGATGAAATTGGTTGTTAGAATCAGCTGATGCGATGTGAAAAACGTGAACCGATGACAAGTCCACACTCAAATAAGTTCATTTGTATAACTTCATTGGACTTGTGGCTGATTCTGACGGTAAAGAAGTGAAATTGTTGATCAGCTCAGCCTTGAAATCTCCATGGAGAACTTGAGCAAGCTCACAACTTACTCTGACTTCCAAAAGCTCGACTCCATTATCGTTACAGTCTATGAAGAACTCGTCCTTCATGAATCTCCCAGCAAAAGGATAGAAGAGGGTCAAAGTCTCTGAGAGTGATTTCTCCAAAAGACTTAATCTTTCCACAAATACAGCATCTGTGTGTTCCTTCAGCTTTCCCTCTGGACTCGAATAGTATACAACGTGTCCAACGTACATCGGGCCGGGAAGGAGGTCGAGGGCTGATAGCTTCATGATTCGAAGGTGAGGTGGGGTTGGAGAAGACGGAGACATTAACTTCCTGGATGTTATTTGAATCTTCATATTTGATTCCACTGAAGCACTTGATCTCCAGTGTGTGTAAAAATGAGGTACTGTTGTTCTTCTTTCCAATTCTCGATTTGGGTGGGAAGCAAGAAATCTGTGCTATGCTAACTGAACTAGAATTGTAAGTCCCAACATAGGTGGCGACTGGTTGTTGAGTTAATTGGTTAGAGAGATGATAAAACTCCATTATTATTGAGATGAGAGATGACCAAGAGTTCCTTATCGCTTCCATTCCATCACCTAAACTAACTAATTCATAGAGAAGAAGAATAAATGAAACTTGCGAAAGTTCGTTGTCAGCTGGCTAGTAGTTGAAAAAGTCTACAAGTCAAAAAGGGCACAAAATTCAAACCTATTAATCAACATGTTATATCTCGATTAACTCATAATTAAAAGCTACTCCCTCCCGGCCTCCCCATACTCAACCTCCCACAACAATGGCGGATTCAAGCAGCCAAGGCGCGCATATCCTGATGATCCCCTTCCCAGCGTCCGGCCACATCTTACCCCATATTGACCTCACTCACCAGCTTCTAATCCGCGGCTTAACAGTCACAATACTCGTCACTCCCCAAAACCTTCACTACCTCAATCCTCTTCTCTCTCTTCACCCTTCCATCAAAACCCTAGTCTTACCTTTCCCTTCACATCCTTCAATTCCTTCTGGCATCGAGAATTTACAGGACCTCCCCGTCAGATTCGTCCCCGATTTAGTCTCCGCCTTAGCCAATCTTTACGATCCTCTCCTACAATGGTTCGAATCTCACCCTTCTCCTCCTGTAGCGATTGTATCAAGCGTTCTCTTCAGCTCCTGGACTCAGCGCCTGGCTCTCCAACTCGGCATTAGGCGCGTAGGCTTCGTCCCCGTAAACGCCCATGCGATCTCTTCGTGGTGGGGCGATTTCAAGGAGAAGGGGATTCAAATGCCTGATTTTGTGAAAGAGAGGCACCTCGCGAACATGGAGAGCTGGGGGATTATTTTCAATTCCTTCACTGAGATGGAGAAGAAGGAATTGGAAGCGATCAAGGACTTCATGAAGCACGATAGGGTTTGGGCTGTTGGTCCTTTGCCGCCCATCAAAGCTCCGTCGTCTGCCCCGAATGACAGAGGCGGGCCCAGTTGGGTCCCAGCCAGTGAGGTGCTCGCATGGCTTGATTCATGCCAAGTGGACAGATCAGTGGTCTATATTGGTTTCGGAAGTCAAATCACGTTGACAAAGCAACAAACCGAGGCGGTAGCAGGTGCACTGGAGATTAGTGGGGTTAAATTCATATGGGCCGTTAAAGATCCGATGAAAGGAGTCCAAGACGGGACAGATTACAACGCGATTCTAACAGAATTCGAAGATCGTGTGGCTGGGAGAGGGCTCGTGATTAAAGGATGGGCACCACAAGCCGCAATCCTTGGGCACCGATCAGTTGGGTCCTACTTGACACACTGTGGGTGGAATTCAGTGCTTGAGGGTGTATTGGGTGGGGTGTTGCTGCTTGCGTGGCCGATGCAGGTTGATCACTACTTGAACGCGAAGATGCTAGCGGACGAGATGAGGGTGGCCATAAGAGTGTGCGAAGGGCTGAGTACTGTGCCTGACTCGGTCGAGATGGGTCGGATTTTAAAAGAATCGTTGAATGGAGATAGAGCAGAGAGAAAAAGAGCTATGGAGTTGAAGGACAAAGCATTAGATGCAATTAAAGAAGGAGGCAGTTCTTTCAATGCTTTGGATGAATTAGCCAAAGCACTGTCTAACTAACTAAGAAGAAGGAAAATTAAGACACAAAAGCTCTCTTAGCTTTAGGTTTGTTGATTGTGGTGTGTGTGATTGTGAATATGTTGATTGCTTGAAAGAGAAAATGTGGGTGGTCACACATCAATTATGGTCCGTATATACAATAATTAATTTCTCATTGGGAGCATATCTGCTGTGTTTGTTAGCCAAAAATGAAGAGGGTCAATTACTGAGGTGGTAGAATAGACTTGTTTCTTCATTAGCATTGCCATTATTGCTGCACAAATTTATATGGGACGGCTTCTTTATACATATGACATGTACATATTTCTTTCGTATACACTACTTTAATTTTTTATAATTTTTGAATAATAGTGTATAACGTCAAATAATAATTGAGGACTATGCAAGCACTGTGAACACATTAATTCACAAAACTTTTGCAAAGCACTATGCATTAAAATGATATTTATAGTAACGTATTGAATTTGATTAATACCTCAAGGTTCAAACTTAATAAAATTTTAATTGACTTCTTTGCATTTGTGTTTTATAAAAAAAAACAAAACAAAACAAGAGAGAATTAGGGAAAGAGAGAGAGAGAGAGAGAGAATTCGCCTCGACACGTGTCGTCAGTGCTCCGGTGAAACAGCAGTAACCTACTGTGGGTTGTGGTCCATATTATCGCAAATACTCGCGGGGACAAACGATCTCCGTCCTCCTTCAGTTATTTGAAAACAGCTCCAAATTTGCTTTCAGGAGCCAATCTCCAACTGATTTCTGATCTTTGGAATCACGAACCAGTAAGTCCTTCTACTCGACAACCATCGGTTCCTTTACTAGTTTTATTATATCCCATTCTCTTTGCTTTTTAGCCGTCGATGTATGCCTTAGTCAGACGTTGAAATTCATGGGTAAAGCATTAAAGCGTATTGTTTTAGAAATTCCAGGGTATTATTATTAACCCCGGTTTCTATCTATTTCTGCTGTTTACATGTTGGTTAGGGTTTAATTTTAGGGAATTTGGTTTTTGTAAGAGTTATAGCTTTCTTATAACATACTTCTTTTGTTTCGCGTTCCTAATTTAGCTAATCAGAAATGAGCTTCGATGTTTGGTTGTTGATGTATTAAGCTGTTTTATAACGAGGTGATGTTTTACTAGATCCTGTATTGGTTTTTGACGAATGAGAGAAAAAGAAAAGCTGTTAAATATGGTAATTAGGTGTTTATTTTGGCAGTGGATGCAGATGAGGTAGTGCGAGAAGTTGAAAGTTCAGCTGGTAGAGAAGTAATTGAATTTTATGGAGATGATATTGTAGAACCATACGAAGGAATGGAATTTGAGTCTGAAGATGCTGCCAAGATGTTCTATGATGACTATGCAAGGCAGGTCGGTTTTGTTATGCGTGTGATGTCATGTCGTCGATCTGAAAAAGATGGTAGGATACTAGCCCGACGACTTGGATGTAATAAAGAAGGTCATTGTGTTAGCATACGGGGTAAGTTTGGGCCGGTACGAAAGCCACGGCCAAGCACAAGGGAGGGCTGCAAGGCTATGATTCATGTGAAATATGATAAGTCCGGAAAGTGGGTCATAACAAAATTCGTGAAAGATCACAATCATCCTCTTGTTGTATCTCCACGCGAAGCTCGTCAGACAATGGTGAGTTCTTTCTCACATTGACCTTATGTAACTTCCATTCCATGCCATATGGTCGTTCTTTTAATGAAGAAGTTATTCTTCAATTTGTGCTCTTCACTTGTTGTGAATGTTGTGCAGTACTTCTGTTACTTCTCCATGTTTTTCTTTTCATGAACTATTTTTGTCTTGTATAGAACCTAAACCGTTTTATATTATTTACATTATTCCTTTTAAATTATGACTTCTTTCTTACTCTTCATATGTTCATATGTTCAGATTTTTAAGTAGAGATCAGAAACATTAGAATTGGGAACTAGTTAGTTATGCCTTTTTCCTTCTATTCATTTAGAAGGTAAAGGGTCCATCCACTTGATAACAAGACTAGAGGAAACCTTTTAAAAGATAATGTATAATGTCCGACATTTGAGATTTGAGAAATAAATTGAAGCTTAAAGAATGCCAAAATTATATTTGTTGCAGCCAAATGTTTAGAGTCCAGAACTTAATTAATGAATTCCATCATGAGCATTAACTTTAGAGTCCAGAACTTAATTAATGAATTCCGCATGATAACCAAATGTTTCGCCTATGAATGAAGATATATAATATTATAAATGATTGCATTGAATTTTCTTTCCTATGGCATATTTCAAATGTAAGCAAGCTATTTTACTATAAGGTATGTACATATCTGTATGAATACTTGGTTATCGGTACACATTTACATGCACTTAGTTGCTTTTGTACTATTTTTCAGTAAATTGTAATATTCATTGTCCATTTGTTTGTTTATAACTAAAGTACTTTCAGGGTGCTTTACCAAGACTTTGATGTTTCATTTGTGAAGCATCTTTAAGATAACATATTTGGTGTTTCTCTCCTCTGCCTTGTAGGATGAAAAGGATAGGAAAATTCAGGAACTAACTGCAGAGCTGCGGAATAAGAAGCGGTTATGTGCAACATATCAAGAACAGCTAACTTCCTTTATGAAAATTGTCGAGGAGCATAGTGAACAATTATCCATAAAAGTTCAAAACGTAGTTAACAACCTTAAAGAATTTGATTCCGTCGAGCAAGAACTTTTGCAGCATAGATAACGTGACCATTAGAGTGAGTATTTCAGGACCATTGTTTCATAATTTTTTACTCTGCCTCTTTTCCTTTTTTCTCAAAAGTTGGACTTTGTTTATTTATACGGATCCCGTACTTGCAGAGGTGCCATTTGGTTGTTATTCCAGTTGTTATGCATTGGTAAACCGTGAAAAACATTTGTTGTCATCTGTAAACTTGCATGTGGCATTTTTTCAGTTCTTTGGGTATCAGAGTGAATGATTATTGTATTGGTTCATCTAGAAAGCTGCTCAGAAGTAAATAAATTTCAAAATTTGTACTGTAACATTCTGAATAACATTTAATGCAGAGATTGCTGAATTAACATCGGCAAGATACGCCTGATTGATTTCATTGAATTGTCATTATCTTTCCCGAAATAAAGGAATATGGTTGGGAAACTTAGGTAGTGTATGATCTGTGCTTTGAGTGACTTCAAACTTTTTGTCCTAACTCTTAAAAATTAGAACCAAAAGAATATACAATATATGGAAGCATATATTTACTTTTTGACACATCATTGCTGTATATTACATTCTTTCCATTGTATAAAAGAGAGTATATTGTGTTCTTTATGCGTTTATCTTTACTTGTGATGCAGAAAGACAGAAGAACGAATACCAAGAAGGCTTGTAAATACAGAAGACCAAGAAGGCATGTAAGATTTAGAACAAACGTCAGCTCAATGGAGCTGCTAGAAGCACGATTGTTCCAACATGATTCATCTCAGCTAGCATAGCAGGCAGGTACTTAAAGAATTGAAAGCATTTGTGGGTATTAATATAATGGAGCAGAAGATACCCTTTTAAGTGAAGAATTATGTGAGTACATAAGGCACGGGCAGTATAGAGAGATGTAATATCGTTTTTTCTTCTCACTTAATTTGCCAATTAGATTGTAATCCAGAGTCAAAAGTCCCAAGTTAACGATAAGTGGCAGACTTTGATTCGTATATTTGAACAATCTCTGGTTGAATTGTATAGATTTTGATTCTTATAAATGGCAGACTTTTATTCGTATAGTGACACCCACCCCCCTTCATCATTCAATTCCTGCTTGGTGATAAGTCCCAAGTTAACAAAAGAAATTGACCTTTTTTTCCTCACGCGACAAGATTTTTTTAATTATAGGATTTTAATCAATTACTACACTAACCATAGATACCTAGAGGTAGAGATCTAACCATTTGACTAACCGCAAGTGGCTTCCTCAAAACTATAATTTTTTTGAAAATACCCATTGATGATAAAATTCATTTTAATTAAATTGACAGTTTCTCAAACACTTTTTCCCTCAAAAGTGCAATCTGTGGTGCTATATCATTGCACAAAATAATCTCAAGTTAAATAGCATGCCTTTTACGTTAAACCTATGACCACCTGGGATTACATATAGCTTAAGTTTGGTTTCTTGGGACTACCTAATACCTAATCAAGCTGGCAATTGCCAAGTATTAATTGGAACATTGGTTAAAATCAGTTATATACATTAACTCATTTTCTTATAGAATTTATAAATTTGTGAAAAAAAAGTTGATCGAAAACAACAATTTCATCATAATTCCGATAAATAACAAATTAATCTTGAAAACAGAGACAAAAATAGAACGTGTTTCGGGATCATGCATGCGTGCTCAACACCATTATGTGTCTCGATATAAAAATATTTACAACCTAGAGTGAAAAATAATAATATAAAACTTTAACCTAAAGCACTAAACCCACCCCCCTTCATCATCTGCTTGAACTCTTTGTAGTTAACCATACCATCGCCATCAGCATCAACCTTCATAATCATCTTCTTACAATCCTCTACGCTCCTCCCTTGCTTAAGCCCAAGAGATGCCAAAACCGATCTCAATTCATCAACGGTGATAAACCCATCTCCATTCTGATCAAAAACTTTGAATGCCTCTTTCATGTCCTCCTCCTCGTCCTTCTCGTCCATAATCGACTGGTACAATTCTCCAAATTCGTCGATGTCAACGCATCCATCTCCATTCACGTCTATTTTCTCTATCATTTGGGTCAATTCCTTATCCGGGATAAAGATACCCAAGTTCTCCAAAGAGTCATTCAATTCCTGCTTGGTGATACGTCCATCCCCATTTCGATCGAACATTTGAAACACCCGTTTTAATTCCGTGGGGTCCATTTTCTTCACGACAAGGCAGAGTGGTGATGACGGCGGCGGCAGTGTAGGTGGTGATGGTGGTGTTTTGTCATCAACGAGGATGGGTTGAGGGGAGAACCAGGAAGTGGGTAAGAAGTGTCTAATTTTCTTGGGAACCAAACAGAGGAGGAATGAGTTAAGAAGGTTGTAAAGAAGGAAAATCCTTAGCAAAATAGTTGGCATTGGAAAGGGAATAAGATTTCTGAGGTGGGTGTTGATTGGGTAGTGTTGTTGAGAAAAAATTGGAGCTAAATTTGGGTTCTTGAAGCTAAAATTAAGAAATTCTAGACAGAGAGAGAGAAGAATGAATAAGAAGAAAGATGGGGTTGGTTTGAAGGGGCTTTTTAGAGCTGGAAGTGGGTGTCTATTACGCGTGATAGGGAAGCAGAGTTGGAATAATTTAATGTGAAATATTTTTTAATGATTCCCAAGGAAAACGCGTTGTTATAATTGCTGTTTGGGGTGTGGCCTAAGTGTATGTGTTTTTTAATCATCTGGATTCTCTTGTTATGTTAATAGTTTATACCTTATTCTATCAAAATAATTATGTGATATGGAAGTCAGTTTCATGTCGCATATATTTTCGATACATAATTGTATTCAATGTATTTTTATTTGTTAATTTTTCTACTATCATTATGTAAAAATTATAATTTCATCCTACATAAAATTGTTCCAGACAGATTTATAGGATGGTTATAGATTTGTTCGATGTAAGATATCACATTATTTGAGGAATGTTTTTCAGTTTTTTTTAAACGAATTTTTCTTATGTTATTTTGCCGTTTCTTTAGTATCTAATTCTTTTGTGGAAATTTATCCAAAAGGAAAAGGAGAGTGCAACGGAATTGGGAAGAAAAGAGCAGTTGAGAAATGGAATGAGCCAAAAACAAGGCCAGCTGAGAAGCTGATAATGACCCCAAGATGCTTCCAACGTCTCTTTTCATATAAAAGTAAACTTGCTTTCAACGGCTATTGCCGCGTGACTGGTGGAGTGGTGACACTTGGCACTTAGATAATAGTCTACTTCTTAAGGTCATACTAAATACAAACACCGTTTGAAGTCTTTATACCATTCCATTGTTCCATATCTTATATATGGATACATATCCTTCTGTTGAGGATTCTAACATGAGTGTTATGTTATTTTAATTTGAACTGTTAAAATGAATTGTTCATATTTTTTTTTATCTTTTTTCCGTTGTTAAATTTGGACCGTTTGTTTTAAAAACGGACGATCCAGACAAAACAGGTCCATATCCATCTTATGTGTACCTTAGCATGACCACACTCTTCTGCATTGTAAATATATGAGGTGATTATATTAGTTTCGTCTATTTTGAAATTTAAAAAAAAGTTAGTTTATTTTATTTTTTTATTCTTGAGAAGTTGATTTAAGTCGATTCAACTATATTTAACAGCAGAAAATCTTGATCCATATCCAATAGAACATTATTCGTAGATATAATATATATATATATATATATATATATATATATTTGCAACCGATCGATACTATATAGAATAACTAAGAGATGATGTTCGATTTGTTAAAAATTTACTTTGGATAATTGAGTTAATATAAGATGTAAGTTAATAAAACATGAGATAGAGATGATATTTATATAAAATAAATAAATACTCACAAATGAATAAGTAAGAGTAACATAAACACCGATCTTCATAAGTGTTTTTGATATTTTTATTCAAGCTTAATTAATTTATACAAGTTGAAGTAAATATAGATCATCTCGTGTTTTGAAAAACAAGACGAGGTGAATTTGTTAAACCTCACAAGTCCATTAAAGAAAAATTAACATCTGGATAAGACATGTTTGAAATAGAAGACAAAAAACAAAAAAAACAAATATGTTTCATCGACGTTTGTCTCGAGCTCATCTAATCTCTTGAAGCTTAGCTTAACCACCAAAATGAAAGGAACATTACTCCTTTTGTTGAAGGATTCTAATTAGTAGGGGATCTCATTGAAAATGTAAGCTATTTCTTTAAACAAAATGGTGAGTTTAGTCAAAAACCAGTTAATTGCCTGTAAAAGATTTTTTGGTATGGAAAACTCTTTACGAACAAATAATAAAGATAATAATTTACAGAGAGAGTGAGAGAATCAAGAAACCATGATTTATGTGAAAAAATTTTAAAGGGAAGAAAAACCACAAAAGATTTATGACATTCTCTTGCATTTCAGATTTTACATCGTTATTGTAAAAAAATTTCTTAGATTCAATCTCCTCCTCATTAGAAGAATTTTGACATTAATGAGAGTGAAGAGAAAAATGGCAATGCTCTTAACAAATATTTGTTTGGATTGTCTCCCCATCATTCAACTAAAGATCCTCTCCCCCATCATTTATTACCGAGCCTTTTTATAGGCCTTATTCAAGAAGGTGGCAAATTAATAATAAGAAAAGGTCACACCCCCTATGTTTCGGCTAATGAGATTTTTGTCAGCGAGCACCCCTCCCTATTGATGGGGTCTTCTTCATGTATGAGCTCACATGCTTAGCTTATCCACTATATTGTCTTATCACTGTCAAAATAATCATAGCCGTAAGATCCATCCCACAGTTCTAACCTCCTTTTGTGTGTATTTCAACTATTGTGTTGACTATATTGCCTTATAATTGCTGGATTAATTATGATCGTGTGATCCCTTCTACACTTTTGATCCACTTCTCTTTGATGGAGTATTTGGTCTAGTTCCTGCCACGTGTCATGTGAAATTTTGACTGTTCATTGGCCCTCATTACATTCAACAAAATTTTATTCATTGAGGTGTAATGATTTGTCCTTTTTTGTTTCGACGTTACGTCTGCCCGTTTCTGTCTTCATGTGTTTCTCGAAAACATGTGACGTGAGTTTTTAAACAATTTTTAGGTTGTCCGCTGTCAGTGATGGCTTCACATTTTCTTTCTACTATTACGTTCTTCTATTCCCGTTCATAAATGCTTTGTGTTTGTCGAATAACTTTTTTGCCAGATCGATGTCGATGATGATTACTTTCCCTTCATTTGCTGTAAAGTCTTTCTGTTCTTTTTATTATGGGCTTATTGATAGAGTTTTCCCATTTTCATTACTATGGGCTCATTGGCGAGGGTTTCTCGTTTTCTTCAATACGGGTTCATTGATAGAGTTTCCCCGTTTCTTCATTTTTTTTCATTCTCTCGTGCGTTAGGATTTGTGACAAAAATGTTACAAGAACAATAACATAATAATTTATTAAAATGAGTAAGGAATGAGTGTACTATTTCATAATTCACTACTATAATTTTGGCCATAGTTGACGGTGAAAACCCGTCATTATAACCCTATAATGATGGTTGATCGACTGTCATCTATCAGGCTATCAACTTTACTCTTATTGATTATAGGTGCCGCCAAAAGCTATTAAATGACGAAGAATCCCCGTCATCATTGGTGCCTCCAAAAGCATTTAGATGATGGAGAATCTCCGTCATCTAATGTCCAAATTATTTTTTAAAAAAACGGTCATGAAAAGGTAAAAATGTCTTTCCATGACAAATTTTTTCATGAAATTACCTTCTCACGACAGATTTTTTATATACATTAAATGAGTTAAAGAGAGCAAGAAATCAACCAGTTTTAATACAAAGAAAGACAAAATTCTAATTTGCACAGTTGAAAACAACAAGCAAAGTTGAATAAAGGAAGACAATTTTTTCACAAGTCAGAAACAATAACGACCAGAAACAATTCAAATCACATTAAAAAGTTATTTTGTACATGGTTCATCATGTACCTGTATGGGGTATCCCCACCGAATTTCTTCTGATCAACTTCATGTAGCTGCTGGTCATCGCGGCGGAAGCATGGAGGCGCGTTGCCTTTTAAAAAAATTAAACTTTTAATAAAATAAAATTTGCATATTGCCACGATAACTAAATAAAAACTTTTATTAAAAACTCTTTTTCAATAAGTCAGGATCTATTATATATTTATAAATTAAAATCTACAACACATAAAGTTAGGAATCATGTACATCATGTAGTCTATATCAAGTGTCCTTACAAAAATCGATCGATCTTCCGTTCCCACGAAATCGTTTTAACAATCAGTAGACTATGAGATCCATACCAAGATCTTCCAAGTCAATCCTCAACGCACTAGGACGTGTGTGGGCACGTAAAATATTACAAGACACTTTTTTGTCTCTATATGTTCTCAACACATGAGATCTAGAGTTTACTAATAAGAACTTTGGTGAGAATTCTCTAAAAGTACGTGATGATTATTCTTTTAGAGATTTGATTAACATTTAATCACAGAAGAAAATCTCTCTGACATCAATCGTGTTCTCAATTCAATTCTTGATTGACGAACTGATGATCTGATCAATTGATTCTCTCATATTCTTTCAACAACTTAGGTCATTAGAATATTATCTGTATATATTCCAGATAATGACATATTAGATTTTTAGGGATAAACTGAAATAATATTTAATTATAAAATTATCAATTGTAGTGGGACTCACTGCAATTGTGCACAATTGCAGTCCCACATGGCACTGTAGTGTGCTGTGAGCCAGCACAGTGCCTTACGGCACCACTGTAGTAACATGTGGCACTACAGTGTTGCACACTGTCTACGGTCATGTCACATGACACTACAGTAGTCCATGTCAATTTCTGATACCCTATCAGTGATTTACACGTGACAATTTCTGTGAATTAAATATTTATTTTAATAAGATTATTATCTAAATATTAGTTATTTCACAAATAACAGATTTAGTTGATTTAAATTATTATCTAATAATAATTTAATTATCTAATTTCATAAATTAGGTATTTTTTCTCATTTATCGATAATTAAAAAATGATAATTATATATATAATTTCTAAAAAATATACTTAAATATATAAATAATTCAATTAACTAATTCTTAATTAATTAATCATACATAATTATCTCATAATTATGTACTTGCCCCAAAATCATTTTTTTTACAAGTCAATCATTTTCTCATGTCCTAAAATATTCACATCCTAGACAACGTAGTATAGAGGTCACTTGAGGACCATGGACCTATAAGCCTAAGCTCCAATAAACCAAATTATTAATTAAACTTTTTAATTAAATAATCTTATTTATTAATTTTATTATTACTCCACTATAAATATGGAATTGTACTCTTAGAGATTATAAAATATATTTATAGAGTATTCTCATGTAGTCTACTGACATAATCATTTCATGTAGTTCTGTCCTCCAATTATTAGTTCGTAAATTCGAATTGATCAAAATTATCATTTTACCTTTATAATTAATTACCTATTAATCCTTAAGTATCATTAATCCGCTAGTGAATGACTAATTTATAATTTTATTATAAATTTGAGCTCAATAACCATTCAGTTCCAGAATTAACACTTAAGAGAACCAATATACAATCCGTTAGGAAAGCTTAGATTCCAAATCTTGTAAAATCATGTCCCTAACCATCCACATGACCGAATCTCCAAACAAAAGTCACTAGCCTGATTAACAAACAAACCCTAACGAGTGAACCAAAAGATCCAGTAGACATGCATAGAAGTTCATGACTACTCAAGATTCAGACTGATCTACATATGATCTTTGAATTGTTGTGTATTAAATCTTTATGATAAATGACACTTTAATAAAGTATTAATTCATATTGGCCATGTCATATATAATCTTATTATATAAATTATCTTCACTAAGATATCTATCCACATCAATGATCCGGATCTAGTTCACACGCATTCATACTATTATAAAAGTACCTTCACTAGCAACCATTCATTAAAGATTCTATAGTTTAATATGTCGCTGACAATTTTATTCATTATCTATGATCTTAATCCTTTTGTACTAATACAAGATCATAGTCTCATTAATGAATATAAATTTTTTAGATATTTATATAAATTATTCAACAATAATTTAAAAGAACAATTATAAGAAAAATTTAATCCTTTTTAAATTTCATATCAAAATGTCAATACATGCTTTGAGGGCATGACCCCCAATAATAGCCACCACCACAGCCAAGCTTCTAGTCATGCTTCATGGAAAATTGTAAGACAATTATATGATCTTTGTTACTGAATTTAGGGAGCTCAACCGAAATCGCATAGCACCTGTAATCTTCACTTGTTTGGATACCTGTAACAGTAACATATGACATGGACACTTAGCATTAAGCCAATAACTTCAAGTAGTTAATTCTTCATATTATATCATAAAGTATTAGCCCAGTCGATACCCTTCGCAAGTAAAATCGATAAATATAACATTGCATTAACATAAATCGACCCAAGGTTTAGAAAATGCATCTTAGTCATTAGGGTCACCGCCATTTGCCAGAGGTGTGGTTCCACTACCCAGTTATGTTCTCATATTTCTTCCAGTCAGATTTAACCAACCGACTTTCCCATCCATCTCGAATAATTATCATATAATGCATAAAAAACTGGAGAAGAATTAGAAAGTAGAATAAAAATTGAACTTCATAATCAGATTGGTGTAAAATAGCTACAACAAAACAACATTCTAAATGCGATTAAGTCACTCTTGACACAGATGGAAGTTAGAGAATAAATTATGCATCTAGGATATATATACAATATGTTTACTTGACCACACTAGACATCGGTAGATTACATATGCTTACGAGATTTTCAACATACACAACCAACAAAATATCTAAGACTTTAGATTATTCTACTTATATCATAGATTTTACCTGATGAACTATAATTTAATTTTAGAGATCACACAATTGTGAAAACAAATTTCAAGACATTTCTTCCAGGAAAAAGAAGCTTTTAGTTTTTAATTTCAAGAGTCAAATCCAAGAATCAATTCATATGCTAGGCATGGATCCCATTAAGCCAACAACAATGCATATCATATTCAGATAAAATTTTAAGACAAATTTCTTCCGTCCAATGCTATTAGAGTTATAGAGACAGAAATGCAGAGAGAACTAGAGCACAAAGGTAGCGACACATTTTGGTACATTTCCATTAACGATCAGAACAACAAAGAAAATACATCATTTATAAAGTTAATAGGAAAATAGATGACTTTCAAGTAGCAGCATCCAACTCAAACTTCAGCCTCTGAACAAATTATAATGTTTAAACTAGTAGACAGAAAGCATAGTCGTATCGATCTCCGATCCACCATAGTAAACCAAATTCAACTCTAACCGACAATAAACATAGCCTTAAGAAACCTAATCAACTAGAAATGGAAGCATATAGCAGATCTACTATAAGATCTAAAAAGCGAATCGAATCATTTCACAAAGAATTTAAGAAAGTGAGTGAAATATACCATCAAAGCGTTCTTCAAAAAAGACTTTAGCTGATACCATCGAAGCATTCTTCTTTCGTAAGGGTATTTCCTGTACCAAAGCTTAAGGTCCGTAAATCAAAAGATTCAAAACCCTAAAACAAAATTTAAAAACAAAGGGAAAGGCTTCAAGGGTAATGAGGCAGAGAGAGGGGAGTTGGGTAAGATTTAACACAAATCAAGCGAAACTCGGCAATATTTAATACTGATATCTCAAATTTTATAATGTAAACATATAAGATAATCCATGCTTCTTACAAACTTGGAGGACTTAAAAACTTTAATAGAATGAAACTAACAAGAGCTCTAGTTTTATTATGTTTTGTAGAGTTGTATAATCTTTTGCAATACCATTAAGCATCATCATTCATAAATCTCTACAAAAAATAACACAACTAATGTATAAAATTTATAAGCATCAACATACTCAGACAACCTCGCTTTGAAATTCAGTAATAGATTTAAATGCATGCATTCAGAACATATATCAAATTCCAAGCAAATCATGTTTTAGGAGCTAGAAAAACTATGATATGGAAGAAAAATTAAAAGAAAAATGAAAAATGAAATTACACTCCTCTAGCAGCTAGGAACACTAATTGACCATCTTCTGCAGGCTTTTTGCTACCTTACATGAGCTTCCAGGAAATAATTACCCCTTGATGTAATTGCCTGTAGACATGGGGTACAAAACTTTAGATCTATCAAATCTTTTAGAGAAATCATAACCAACTGGGACTGTTGGTCCCAAAAAGGAAATGAATATAAAATGTGTTGAGTTCCTAATCGCTCATAAATGGACTATTGGTTCTGAAATAGAAAGAAGAAAAATGAAGCAAATTTCACAAAGGAATGTAATGAACAGCATGTGTTTTGTTGTATAAAAAGGAGAAAATGAAACAATTAGGCACAATTGCTATTGATTTAGTAAGCAGTGAAAACACTACAAAACCAATAGTCATTGTAGGAAGATTCTGCTTCTTCACCAAAGTAAAGTGTGAGAAATGAACAAATAAGAATCTGTTAACTTTGTATTTTTTACCAATAATGTTTAACAATAAAAACTTTAATGGTAAAAAAAGTAAGAGTTGAGTAAATAACCTCAATAAGTGACATTTGTTCTCTTCATTCCATAGCAAATTTACGGAGCAGAACATCTTAAATACACAATTGAACCTCTATATAATTAGTAACAATAATTTTAATTGGCAGGTTTTTATACAAGAACAAAATGACTTATTGTAGGGAAAATAAACTAATAAAATTAAAGGCTCTATTAGAGCATTTGATGCCTTACAACACTGACAACTTGAATGGCACCAAGTGATAGTTGAATGGGAGGGTCCTTTCTTGTCATATTGGAAATAAACTTTAGTTACCTGTATCAATTAAAACATGAAGCAATCCATAAGCTGATCTGGAATAATTTACTAAAAGATAACACTTTGGGACTTAAAGCATCAAAGTAAACTTCGATACTTAAACCAAAAACTAACAGTTTAGAGGCTATCCTATAACACATTATTTCGTAAAAGAATTTAGATTCAACCAGAAAAGTTTAAAGCCATGTCAAAAACTAGCAGCTCAGATGCTGTCCTATGACACATTATTCTGCGTACATATTCTATATGAATTGGAAATAAACGTAAACTCTACAATTCAGTCCTAACAATATGAGTTTCTAAAGACAATCAATTAAAAAAATGGAACAGTGAGTGAAGTAAGAGCAGAAGACAACTGATAACAGAGAGAACATAAGAACAATACCACTAAATAGTGAACAAGGCATCGAATTAGGGTTTTAAGCGACGATCAATATAGGTAGGATTGAGGACAGGTTCAAGAGCCTAGAGATAGTGAAACAACAAAGGGAACAAAACCCATCGTGGAATCAAATAATGCAAGAGATTATCTTTCAGCGGCTATGACCAAGCTAAAATTAAAAAAAGAAAAAAAAACTTCAACACCTCATAACCACTAACCATCGTTAACCCATGAATCAATTTTGGGGATGTCCTATCCTTAATTACATGAAGACAACGCCTTAGAGCTTGCCTTAACCAATGAAATCTCAAATCCGACATCTTCTAGCTTGAACTAGAAGAGCTCAAACCACTGTCGCGGTTATGGTTTCTCCGTCTGGGTTGAAGACGATGACCTTCTTCTTCATCACCCAACTAGGGCTTCTCAATCGAAGCGCGCGCGAGCGCACACACACACACACACAGAGAGAGAGAGAGAGAGAGAGAAAGAGGGAGAGAGAGAACGTGAAAGAAAGAGGTAGAGTGAAACCCTAATCTCTAAGGAGGCGCTGCATCTTCGTTAAATCTAAAATGAAGGAAATGATTTTAAAATTAGGAGTTAGAGTTAAAAGACATTGAATTTTTATAAATAAAGAAAATTTATAGAGATATATCAATAAAGTCATTATTATGTTATAAAACTATGGTAGTTATTTTTCCATGTCATCTTAAAAAAGTGAGAGCTTTCTATGACATACTAAAAAATTGTTGTCACAATAGGTAATATATTGATGACAGTGCATTTAAAAACTGTCATATTATCTCAAAAGTAAAAATTTCTCCACCAGCGCCTCTTTTCCTTTGATAGATTTTACATAGCTGTCATTATAGTCTCTATGTGGCTGTCATTGTAGGCCAAAATTGTAGTAGTGATTTTATCACAAGGGTTTGAGTTTAATGCCCTACGTTCATTGGTAGAATTTTTTCCGTTTCCCTTGCTACGGACTCATTGGTACAATTTATCCCGTTTCCTTTGTTACGGGCTCATCAGCTGAGTTTCTCCCGTTTTCCTTTTTCATTTTCTCGTTTTGTATTTCTCCTTTATATTTCAACTTCGATCAATGAGAATCACTTTGTTTGCTCAACTTTTTTTCTATTGAACTCTCTTTTTGTTGTATTTCATTCTTTCTTCAAAGACTCTAGAAAATTTTTGGAGATCTGAATCTCTTCTCGTACCAACTTCAAGCTGTCAACGAAATCCATGCTCAGACACTTTGAAATTTTTTTGCCTCCCAGTTCTCTTGAGAGTAGCTATTTCCATACTAGAATCTGTTGTAAAACACTCCTAGCTCAAAATTTGTTCTGTTGACTTCAATCTTTGTCAGAGAACAAATATCTTTCTGGTTATGAAATATGGTTTCGAGGATACGACTTTAACTTCCTTTAGGGAGAATGCATTATAATCTTCCTGTTTCTGAGGACTCAGATTCAAATAAAGAACCATGACCTCGTTATCACTTTGAAAGAACAACTTAAGTATTAGGAAATGGAAAAGATCATTTCATTAATGTTTAGGAAATACCTTCTCTCTAAAATGTGGAAATTAAACATGGTCCTTTTGCCTGAGTCATTGAGAACTGGCCCCATTTTTATTTTGAGAGGGACTTACGAACTGCCCGTTTTGTTTCAAGATGAGGACTCAAGTTCAAATAAAAAACATGGCCCCATTTTCTTTTCGAGAGGGCTTAGGTTCAAATAAAGAATCATTGCTTGTTTTCACTTTGAGAGGGACTTACGAACTACCCGTTTTCTTTCAAGATGATGACTTAGGTTCAAATAAAAAACCATGACGCCGTTTTCTTTTCGAGAGGGCTTAGGTTCAAATAAAGAATCATGATCCCATATTAGCCTTTAGTTTCAGGATCATCCGCTGAGTTGTTTTCAAGAAATATTTTGATCTTTGCTTTCTTCAGTTGTGTCCATTATGAATTATTTGAGCATCATCTGATCCGTTAGACAAAGATATTTCTGTTTCGACGTTTTTTATTTTCTTTTGAGAACAATGTCCATAGACAATCCTAAGGACTTAGGCTCCTTCCGTGGAACCATGACTCCATTTTTATTTCCTTTTGAGAATGGCGTACATTGACGCTCCCAAGGACTTAGGCTCCTTTTGTGAAACAATGATTTTGTTTTAATTTCCTTCTGAGAACTGCATATGTAGACACTCCCAAGGACTTAAACTCCTTCCGTGGAACCATGACCCTATTTTGATTTCCTTCTAAGAATGACGTTCGTAGACACTCCAAAAGACTTAGACTCTTTCCATGGAACCATCGCCCTGTTTCCTTCGAGTTATCCGCTTTTGTAGAATTTGACTTTTACTTGTTTTGTTCAAAGCTTTATGACTTGCTAGTTCTCAATGACTCAGGCAAAAGGACCATGTTTAATTTCCACATTTTGGAGAGAAGGTATTTCCTGAACATTAATGAAATGATCTTTTCCATTTCCTAATACTTCACTGGACTTGTGGCTTTTTTTTCCTTTCTTCTCGAGCTTGCAATTATCCTTTCTTTATTTTTCATTTCCTAAATACTTAGTAAACATTTACACACACTTTGCTTTTTGGGTTGCCTGCTTGCATATACTTGTTCAGTTTCTAAGTTTGTTCAAAAGATATGAACAGAATTCACTTTGTTGGACTTATAGCAGTTTAAACCGGGCCCGTATTCGCTTACGTTTTCTTTGAACCGTCCTCTTTCACAAAGTCTCTATTTCACATATTTTGTTTGTTGACCTATTTTGAGTTTTTATTCTCCCTCTCTCATCCGTTCTAGAAGACATTTTTCATCTTTAGTTTCCTTTTGTGAGTAGAGCATATGAAATGCCTTTCCCAAGGATTTACGCCATTGATTCCTTCTGAGAGTAGGACTTATGAGTCGCCCCGCCAAGGACTTACGTCCTTAGTTCTTTCTAAGAGTAGAACTTATGAATCGCCCCTATCAAGGACTTACGTTCTTAGTTATTTCTGAGAGTATGACTTATGAACCACCCTCCCAAGGAGTTGTGTCTTTAGTTCTTTCTAAGAGCATGACTTATGAAACGCCCCTCCCAACTTATGCCCTTAGTTCTTTCTGAGATTATGACTTATGAACTGCCCATCCCAAAGACTTACACCCTTAGTTTCTTCTGAGAGTATGACTTATGAAATGCTCCTCCCAAGGACTTACTGTTTGTTATCGGGGGCGTGCACATCGGAAGCATGTGGCGTGTGGCGCGTGGCCATTTAAAAAAATAATTTTTTAATAAAAATTGAATCTTTTAATAAAATAAAATCCTGCAACGCTACGATAATTAAAAAAACTTTTTATTGAAAACTATTTTCAATAAGTCAGGATTCATTATATATTTATATACTAAAGTAACAATGTACAAAGTTAGGAATCATATACCTTTTGTAGTCTAAATCAAGCGTTCTCGCGAAACCAATCGATTCTTTGTTCCCAAGAAATCGTTCCAACGATCAGCAGACTCCAGTCCACACCACGATCTTCTAAATCAATCTTCAATGCACTAGGCTGTGTGCGGGCATGTAGAATATAACGAAGACTCTTTTCTGTCTCTATATGTACTCAACACATGAGATCTAGAGATTTTACTGAGAATGATTTTTGTGAGACGATTCTCTAAAAGAACGTGATGATGATTCTTTTAAAGAATTTGATTAATTCTTAATTGTAGAAAAAACACTTTTTCGAGAATTGTGTTATTCTCTCAACTCTTGATTGATGAATTGATTCTCTAAACCAACTAATTGATTGATTCTTGATTGATTGATTCATCTGAGGTCATCAGAATAATATATATATATTTTTCTTGATAATTATGTATAAGATATTTTTGGATAATTAGAATAATATTTAATTATAAGATTATCAATAGTAGTGGGACCCACTTCTATTGTGCACAGCTGCCGAATTTATCGACTAATGAGATTTTTGTTAGCGAGCGCCCCTCCCTATTGATGAGGTCTTCTTCAGATATGGGCTCCCATTACTACTACAATTTTGGCGTTAGATGACAGCCACATCTATGATACAATGACAACTATCTAAAATATGTCAATAGAAAATAGTTAGGGTGGGGTAATTCGGGCATTGATGACAGCTCAAAAATTAGCTGTCATCAATGTGTTCTCTACTATGATAGCTAATTTTTGGGCTGTCAATATAATTTCTTATTATGACAGTGGAAAAAATCCTGTCATTATTCTATGGTGTAAAAACATTTACTACTTACCTCAAATTTCATTTTATTTACAAAAATAGCATCCTATATAATCAATCTAACCCTAATTTTACTTTTACTGTGTTATTTTTTTCATCTCTTTTGACAACAGCGACGACTAGCGATTGGAGCTCCCTCTTCCCGACTGCGCGCTAGGCGACTTCACGAAGACTTCCAGGCGAGGTTCGACGGTGATCTTCTACGGTGAGCTTCCACTCAAAGCTCAGATCTGCGTCCCTGCACACTCGAAGCTTAGATCTGCGTTTTCTCTCTCTCTTCGTCTTCTTCTTCTCCCTCACTTACCTTGCCTTCCTAGGGCGTTGGATCTACATTTTCTACACGAATAAGGGCTCGATCCACTGGATCCATTTGTTAATGGTGGAATTTCTAGGGTTAAGGATAGGTCAGCTTCGAGTAGAGCTAGGCGTTTACTAGGTGAAGGCTATGAGCTTAGAGGCGCTACTATCTTTTAATCTTATACAGAGTTAAGCGTTTAAATTCCTGTTCTTGGTTAGACCTACATTAGTAGTTGGCTTTTTCTTTTGTTTTTGGTTACATCTACGATATATTCTGACCAGTTCAGACTTACTCTGAAATTTTATTGAATTGCAGGTAAGAATACGTCAACTTCTTGTTCTAGACAAGCTATGATATCTATTTGCATTTTGTTTTTTTTTTCAGATCAAAATAGTGATACTAGATCCCTTAAAAGACATTGCACTGGTTTATGAAGTTTGTTGGTGGAGCAAAGTTCAATTACGTCGCCAGTGAAGGATCGTCTTATGGCCTTCAGTAACCTCAAATCTAAACTAGTGCCACCTCCTTTGCAATATACATTTGATAGGTATCATTTAATTCAATTCCACTACAGGGAATAATGCATTCTGCACCTAATTAATGCTCTTCAATCCTATAAATATTTGCTTTACATTTTAAGATTGATGAAATTAAAGTTGAAAAATAGATAATTTATATGCTTGCTTCTCTTGGCATGTGTGACATTCCTAGGCTTGTTGTAGTTAAGCCAGAGGCTATGGATCCTCCCCCAGTTTTTGGTCCGGGTGCGGGTGGAAGGAGGTACTGAGGTAATCATATGTTGCAAATCTAGCAAGAAACACAAAATCCGTCATTATATAAGATTGTTGGTAGTTTTGAGTCTGTTTAATTTGGTAATGAATGGATGTGATGTCAATTTTATACATGATAGATGTTACTTTAATTAATGGAATTTTCTGGCCTTTAGCTCATGATGTGTGATTTTATTAGAGTGTGACAGTGTGTTTTTTTCTTGGAATAAGTATGAGAAGGTGTTGTCATTTTGCTTCTCCCAATCAAGTACCATATTAAATTTGCTGCAAATATGATCAAAATGTTACATCAGTTGTTGGTTAGCTGCATTTTACTGTTATCAATCCATATGGGATGTGTTTTACTCTCATCAGTCCATATGTGATGTGTCTTCTACAGATTAATACAATTTCTTCTCTATAATATCTTATTTTGAGATATCAAGTTTAAGTTATGGAGCTTAGTTTAGTAGGTACTTAATCTAAGTGGTCATGTAGAAGATTTTGTGGAATCTATTTTGATAGTTTTTAATCTCATTGATGTAGGGTTCTTAATATCATTGGTTTTTAAGCCCTAGACTTTGCATTTAGAGGAGATGATGATTTGAGCCACCCTGATAAACCAAGGAGGCCCTAAATAAGATGCCAACAAGCAAATCCCATATTGTGCCCCTAATTTGTTTAGGTACTCTCTCTCTCTTTATCTCTCTCTCTCAAGTGTTTATTGATCATGAGTGTACTGAGCTATGACTCCCATAAGTTTATTCTTTCTATATCCTCTCTTATTGCTTATTGATAATAGTATTTAAAAATTTTGCACTTTTTGCTGTTGTTTTTTTCCAGCAAAGATGAAAGTTGTACTAATTCATTAATCCCCACAGGTCTACACAAATACTTTTTTCACCTGTATAATTGATCAATTCTGTGTTCTCGTTATATGCTAAAACACCAAATTTATGGCATGGATTCCTGCTATTTATTTTACGAATGCGTATACCTTATTACTTGTGAAGTAATTTCAGGTAATCACAGGTTGGCTTCAAGCTTTAGGTGAGTCGGTTTGATTTAAGAAGAATTGTTGTAGTTTCTATACTATGATCATGAATAGTACCAGAAGTCTTGACTTTCATACTTCGTTTTCTCTACGGATTCAACTTGATTCTCGCTGGTAATGACTCTTGCTATATTTTGTATTTATGATATAATTTCCAGGTGTTACAATACTGATTGCTATACTTTGTATGAGTATTTTTACTTTGGAATGCATTCCTTATCTGGGTAATTGAATGGTTTAAAAACTTATTGGGGACAGAGTGTAATGGAATATGAAGAGTATACAAAACGTGTAATGGAATGTTGATTTTTCACGCACAGAACCTTCAATGCTTGTGTCTTGTAGTGGTGATTGCAAGGAACTCCGTTTTACAAGTTAATGAAAAATATGTGATAGTAGTTGATTGCATCTTGGGAAGGAAAGCACAACATAATCTTTCTATGTTAGTTATAAGTTGGCTTTACTGTGGCATATACTTTTACTTATTATCTAGAGAGCTAATTTTATATGATGTATATACTGAATTAGGTTTGAGAAAGATGTGCTCTGGGATGATAAACTAAGGTTTGTTACAGAGATAAATCTCTAAACTATCCTCAATGTATTATTTTGCACCTTAAATAACACTGATTAAGTCTAATGATAGCCCAATAATCTGAAATTTTAGTCAATAACATTATATGTTTGACTAAACCAAGCATATAATAAATTCTATGATACCCATAATGCAAGCCCTAAGGTCAGATTATTTTCCATTATTGAATATTATGTTCAAAACCATGACACATCCAAGAGCTACCAATTGGATTATGTTCAAAACCATGACACATCCAAGCCCTAAGGTCAGATTCTTTCCCTTAGTTCTGATTTAAATTTCATGATGCAGGAGCTACGAAATTCGTTTATGCTCCAGAACCTTTTGATGTGGGGAGAATCTTACAAGTTGACATTATTTTAGAAAGCTAGAGAATTACATTGACAACTACAGGTCCAATTGATCCAGGTGTGCTTTTGATCATTAAAGTTGAGCATGTTTCCATGGTGCTTGATTTAGTGTCTAGTTCATGAACTTATACTGTAGTTGATTATTTTTTCCTTCATACTAAAGCTACAAAATAGTCTAACAGACTAACATAGTCCTTTTAAGTAGCTGCTGGTTTGGGACGCTGTGTGGAGGCACTTGTTTAAAAATATGATATTGAGTTCAATGTATGATCTCCTGGTCTTGAAAACATATTGTCGTTTGATCCTCTTATTTCTTATACCCTTGTCCGCTTTAGTCTATTGAATCTTATGTGAAGTTATATTTTAATATCAGATTGTATTGTATTACCTATATACTATATTGTATGGCGTTGTACTGCATTAAATGGTTGGTACTTGGATGATGATACATAAAGTATATGGAATATTGATTTGTAATTCAGTATTTTTTTATTCTTAATACTTTGTGTATACATATATCTCTTAAAGAACAAAGAAACATATATGATTTTTGAGGGGCTGAGTCATCTGATATTTATCTTTTTCATTAATATTTTTATATGTGTTTGTTGGAAAGGAAAAGATGGTTAATTGATTTTTCGTAGGACCGCATGGAGTTTTTGTCATTCTTTTTACCAAACTGCATGTGCTCTGGGTTGATAAACTAAGCTTTGTAAAAAAAAATCTTTTATTTTTTCTTTTCTTGAACTTTAGATGACGGGGATTCCCCCTCATCTAAAGTCTAGTAGAGTAACTTTAGATGACGGGAAATCCCCATTATTTATATGCTTTTTACGGCGACTAAGATGACGGGGAATCCCCATCATCTATCTATCTTTTACGGTACCTAAGATGAAGGGGATTCTCCATTTTTGTACCGCCTTATAATGTCGGTTTTTTTTAAATGACTAAAGATGATAACCCGATAGATGACAGTCGAGCAACCGTCAATATAGGGTTATAATGACGGATTTTTACCCCTCATCTAACCCCCTTTTTGTAGTAGTGCATATTCTGCTTATCTACTATATTGTCTTGTCACTCTCAAATTTATCGTAGCCGTAAGATCCATCCCACAGAATTATGATCTCCTTTGTGTTTCTTTCAATTACTTTGTTGACTATATCGCCTTAAAATTGCTGGATTAATTATGACCTTCTGATCCATTCTACGGTTCAGATACTCTTCTCTTTGATCGAGTTTTCGGTTTAGATCATACCAAGTGTCATTGCGAGATCTTGGCTGTTAATTATCATCATAACTAATTTGTAAGGGGGTTTTATGTGCTGCGTTTACTTTAATCCAAACTTTATTTTACTCTAAACTATAACAATTTTGTAGCTGATATGAGCGGAGTGTGTTTACTTAGTTATAGATAATTAAAAAATGGCAAGGTGGGATGCTAGTGTAGATACTGTCTTTTCAAAATTAACATTTAGCAAGTGTTTAGTTTTATTAATAATTTGGTTGACTACGCCAACTTAGATGCTCCAAAAAAAACACGGACAAGCATGATTATCGCTTAATTATCTATTTCTTTGCAGCTGGCCTTTTAATTAAGCATGCACTTACATGTGCGTCAGGTAAATGTCAATGGCCGGCTCTTGGGCAATGTTTATCAATGAAACACACATGCATGCACCACAATATAAGATCAAAACATCGCAAAAAATGTCAGTAACAGATATTGGATTCGAGGGCATTTAGGAGTTATCATAAGTCATAACCAACCACAAATTATCAAATATACCTCAATCATTCCACTTATTTTCTGGTCGGTTCATTTCTATTTCTATGACTTTTATCTTGCAGTCTGTTAATTAGCTTGATCAATCTTCTAAATTTTCAGAGAATAGGGTTAACGTTCCCCTCCTAGCAGAGAAATTATAGAGACTGATGGTTATGATATGACCGTCAATAATGTACATTATATAAAAAATGAACAGTTAAGATGTGTATGTCAAATCTTAATAGCTCTGGCAGATAGAATAATTTCTCCTCCAAACAAGCTCTCTGCAATCATAATTTTCTATATACCATCTGTACAAACTGCGCAATCACTTGGTGACATACTTTACAAGCAAATCAATGATTTACAACATAAATAATACAAATAAATAAATAAATAAATATATATATATATATATAAACCGTACAAGCAAATCAAAGATATATTGCATAAGTATACTAACAACCAAAAATAATTAGAAAGTATATAGTATAAGTAAATAGAAAATGGTTAATATCCTAGGACCCCATACACTTTGCCGCAATATCAACTTACCTCCATAAACTAATTTTTCTTCTTAATTGGCGCACCAACTTTATTCATCCATCAATTTATCTCCATGACCCAAAATTTCGGCCTAAACGCCGTTCAATTGTTCATGTGTGTTACACGTGATCGATGAAATATCCAAAATGCCCTTTTAAAAATAATATGATTAATATCATAGGCCCCTTATACTTTACCCAAAGATTAACTTACCCCTTTAAATTTTATTACCTTTCCTAATGGCCTTCCAATTTTTTCCATCCCTCAATGTCCTATATTTCCGTCATTCTTACAAGGTTGAACGGAGATATAAATAAAAATAATATAGAAATGACAATCCCGCCTCTTAGATGTTGAGCTCAACTCGGATCGGTGAAAACCTGAGCACTGAGGCCACCATTTTGTTTCAAATCAGTGCAAAAACCAACTATAATTTCATTAGCGTATGTCCATAGTATTTTTTTCTCCAAAATGTCCATTTTTAATTTTTTTGTTATTGCAAACTTGATTATATCAATGTTTGTAAATATGCATAAAATATGTTTTTACTAAAATTGAAAATGGTTGGATAAAAAATAGTAGGGTATGAATTGAATGACATTGTTGATTTTTGGCATTAAATTACATAGAGTAAGTGACCTCTATGTAATTATTAAAACTAGATGAGTGTCTATATAATTAAGTTAAACTGACTTATGTATTTCCCCCCTTAAAAGTTCGAGTCTAACTTACCTTAAACTGACTTTTATATAATATGATTTTTCCAAAGAAACTTATAATGTCGAGGCGAGTATTTGCAACATTAAATCAGCAATGCCCTAATCATGGAAATGTTTTGGCTATTATTTAAGTAAAATAAGAAATTCAAACATTTATTTGTGACAGTAATATGTGATTCTTGTAAAAAAAATTCAAAGTCATTATGGACCAACTATATATAATTAGCTATTTGTTTCATTCCAACAAATGATTTTGATAAAGTTTAATTGGTTTACCTAGAGAATTAGTAAATTGCCATTCATGAAAAAAAAGTTTAATTAATAATTTTACAAGTTATAGCTTTTTTACTGAACATACAAAATAGCTAGTAAGCACATAAAACATTCTTAGGAAAATTAAAATATTAATATCAAATCTCTCATATCACCACTTTCTGATTAATTTGAACATAATATAAAGAAAAATCATATTGTAAACATATTTTTCCCTTCATTTGAAGAAGGAAAACAATGTTCAAACTGAAAATATGCTTTGTGGAGGTATTCTTTGTTAAGTGAGTTAAATCTTAGTGAATATTTTAGTTAGTTGTCTTGGGGTTATTTGTGTCTTTTGTCTTTTATAGCCGTTAGCCCTTCATCATGTGTTTCAACAATGATTGCCATGAGCGAAGGAGCACACTACACGGAACCTCAGGTATGGCTCACTGACACTGAGTGTAATACCCACCTCAGACCTGACTTGAAGAACCTTCTCACCACTTCAGAGTTCAATAGTGAAGAAACTGTTTCTATTGGCAATGGTCAATCTCTTCCCATATCACACACAAGTTCTAGCATGCTTACCACTCCTTTAAATTCCTTTCCCTTATCTCAAGTATTTTTTGTTCCCCACCTCTCTACTATTTTAATTTCGGTGCACCAATTTTATCTTGCCAACAACTGCATATTTTTTTTTATGCTCCATTTTTCTTGATACAGGACAAAGCCACATGCCACATTCTGCATAAAGGGTCAAGTGTTAATGGCTTGTAACCCATACCAACTTCCTTACCAAAACCTATGGTTGCCTTTCTTGGGTCCAAAAACTTAAATCTTATTTGGCATTATAGGTTTGGTCATCCTGCCACTAGTGTAGTTAAACATATTTTAAATAGAGCTCAAATACATTATACTGGTTCTGATTTAGGTAAGTGTGTCTGTACTAGTTGTATTACTAATAAAATGTCAAGATTTCCTTTCATGTTTTTGAATCTTACTCTACTGCTCATTTATCTGTTATACATAGTGATGTGTGGGGACCTTTCCCTACTACTTCTCTGCTAGGACATAGGTATTATGTGATATTTGTTGATGGTATGTCTCAGTTTACTTGATTTTTCCCCATTAAGAACAAATCCGATGTCTTCTTTGTCTTTACAAGGTTTAAACCCCTTGTTGAGAATATGTTTTCAACTAAAATAAAAACCCCAAGGATAGATAGAGGAGGTGAATACACTAGTATTCCCTTTCAATCTGGACAATGTCATTGTGCATCAGAAGTCATGTCCCTATACCCCTCAGTAAAATGAAATTTTTTTAGAGAAAACACAAATATTTGGTTGAGAGTGGTCTTACCCTTTTGCATCATGTCTCGGTCCCTCCCATTTTCTGGAATTATGCCTTTTTCATAGATGTTTATTTGATAAATAGGATGCCTAGTGTTGTTTTGCACATGACTCACCATTTGGTAGGTTATTTGGTAAGCTTGCTGACTATAAACAACTTAAGGTATTTGGGTGTGCTTGCTACCCAAGCTTAAGGCCTTATATGAAAAATAAATTTCATCCTAAATCTGTGCAGTATGTGTTTTTAGACTATGCCTTTGATCAAAAGAGCTATTAATGTTTTGATAGGGCTACTAAAAGAATGTATACTTCTACACATGTCTTGTTTGATGAGAGTACTTTTCCTTTGCTATCTCCTATACTGCTGATGCTAAGTCTTCTTCACATCCTGACTATAACAATAAATCTGGCTCTCTTACTACTGTTTTGCCATTCTTGCACACTTTATCCAAACCTATGAGTACTCTGAGCAACTCTAAGCCTACTACTGCTACCAATAACCTTGATGCTATTTCATAACCTAATGTGTCTATTGAATCTGTGCGTGCTACTGCTTTACCTAATATGTCTGCTAATCTACCTACTGCCTTACATCCTGGTTCTGTTTTGGGTGATTCTATTTTGCATACTAGTTCATATACTAATTTTGGATCTGCTGAGCATTCTGATTCAGTTACTGGTTTACAGATTATTAGACACCCTAATAATGTATATGCTACTGCATATCCTGATACTTCTTCTGCTTTGTCTATTGATCTCCCTATTACTAGACCTAACTTACATACCTCTCAGAGCAGAAATCAGTTCATCACCCTATGCAAACTAGATTTAAATCTGGTATATCTAAGAAAAGAGTCTTGCTTGACTCTGCTTCTTTCTTATCTCACACATTACACTCTGAATCCACCTCCTATAGCTTAGCTGCCTTCCAGCCTCGACTCAAGTTATGAATGATTAGTTCAGTGCTCTTAAATCTCAAAATACTTGGACCTTGGTCCCTCTCCCTCCTCATAAAAACCTTGTAGGATGTAAATGAGTCTATAAGCTAAAATATAATCTTGATGGCGCCATTGCCAAGCTTGCCAGACTAGTTGCCAAAGGATATCACAAACAACCTGGACTTGACTATGGAAAACCTTTAGTCCAATTGTCAAGAAACCAACCATCATGATTCTTCTCTCTTTAGCTGCAACCTATAATTGGCCTTTAAGGCAATTGTATGTGAAAAATGCATTCTTGTATGGCTCTCTTTCTGAAGAGGTTTACATGAGCCAATCTCATAGGTTTGTGGATCAAACACATCCTGAATATGTATGCAAACTTAACAAATCCTTTTATGGGCTAAAACATGCATTTGTTTCATAGGTTTACTAGTCATTTGTTGTCTATACGTTTCATTGATTCTCAGGCTGGCAGCTCTTTGTATGTCCATGCTACATCTACCTCTCTTACCTATATTTTAATTTATGTTGATGACATTATCATAAGTGGAACCAATAGTGATTATATTGATAAGATTATTCATACACTGTAGGAAGAGTTTGACATGACTGACTTAGAAAATTTGAAATATTTCTTGGGTCTTGAAATTAGTAGAAACTCCAAAGGAATCTTTGTGAACTAACATAGATATGCTAGATATTTACTTCGTAAGGCTATTGTGCTTCAAGCAAAGCCTTGCCAGTCACTTTGCTCCATAAAATCCCCCCTCTACAGCCATGTTAGCTCTCCACACTACAAGAAATATGGTATTCTACAAGAATAAAATACAAGAGTTTCAGCCTCCTCTTATTGAAAACTCGACACAACATGAGATTTATAAATCAAGTAAAATTTGTTCTAGTTAAAAGTAAAAAGAAAAAAGCAGGAGGCAAAAAGAGGGGGATTGAAAATTTAAAGTAGAGGGACTTGGAAAAAAGAGGGGGAGTGAAATTAAAATCGACTTAGATCGAAGCCCTATCTCATTTCCTTTTACAGTTTTCACTCTTCTTTGGCATCTCGCACATTCATTCTCCATTTTTAGTAGCTCAACCCGATTCATTTAACTCCGTGAATCCTTCTCATTTTACTTTACCATTTTTCTTCACAGGGTCGCTTGACTTCAACCTCAGAAGAATACAACATACAACCTAGGGCTTGGCCAAGGTCCGTGATTACCCTATCAGACGCTCCGTGACTTTCAGAAGCTCGCGGTCTTAGAAGCTTTGTGAATCTCAGAAGGTTATGATTACCCTCTTCAGAAGTTCGTGATCTTAGAAGCTCCATGATTTTTGGAAGCTCGTGATCTCAGAAGCTTCACGAATCTCAGAAGCTCACGATTACCTTCTTCAGAAGGTTGTGATCTCAAAACCTCCTATGATTTTTGAAGCTCACGATCTCAGAAGCTTCGTGAATCTCAGAAGCTCACGATTACCCTCTTCATAAGCTTGCGATCTCAGAAGCTCTTATGATTTTTCTTTGCTTTACAGCCAAAGTCGCACATATTAAAAGAGATTAGAGAGAATATGTTGAAGCATCTTTTAGCTATTCTTGGTAATGATGGAGTAACAACTCAGTTCTGTTGTTGCATCTTTTGACTAGGGTAAGAGTTTATTATGCAATTGCTATTCAGAATTTGTGTCTATGATTTAGTCGAATTGTCTGCCTATCTCTAATTCATTGTTTACACCTTTTATAAAATAGGATGTTCTTTTTGTCCTCCCTCATTTTACACTTGTGGTTTGAAAAAAACACTTGTCCAAAGCATGTCATCCTAGTGATGCACTACACGCAATGCACATTTGTGTGGTGATTTTTGAATTTAGAGTTCTCCTCAAGTTGATTGCCACTTTCTCTACTGTTGTATTTATTTTGCAATAGTTTCTTTTCCCCTTTCTATACCTTTTTCATCCGTAGTGAGATGTAACATTGTTTTGTCATGTATTTCTAAAACATTCTTCTTTGAAAGAGAACTAGCCTTCAGGTTTATTTTTTGAGGGAGTCAAGGGAAAATTTTGCCAAAATGTTAGCATTGAACAACTCTCAAGCAAAGTAAACTACATGAAGTAAATGCAATCCTGTTCCTGTCCATCCTTATTAGCAATTATATATGCTCGTTGTGTTACTGATACTTGGAAGATTAGTTTTTGACGAGGCATGAAAGTCAATAAATCAGAAGGCTAGGCTTGGATTTTAATTCTAATAGAATTTACTTGAAATTCGTGATTGACGTTCTATAAAGAAAAATTTAGCGGATGTTTATTTGAGCTACTGACAATCATTATTTATGAATATAAATATGATGCTGTAAAAGAAGAGGAATGATGGTGAGCTACCCTCGGCAGGCTCTTTTAACTTGCAAATCTGCCTTGAATTCAAACTTGACTCTGAATAATCTTAGACATAGATGAATTCCTTCAATAGATGCTACGTGTGTCATATGCAACTCAACACCTGTGTTTGTGATATTTTATCTTCTTTGTGAGGCTTCATTTTTGACATTGTCGGACTGTATTGGACTAGGCCAACTTCAATATCGGACTTCCCTTTTTTAGCTGTGGAGGACTTTTTTGACCAAAGGGGAAATATATTTCTTTGTGTTTGTTTTGGTGTATATAGCATGAATTGAATTATAAGGCTTTTGAGAACTTTGAACATAGTGGTTCCTTCTATTTTCTTTGTTTTTTAGACAGTTCAGACATTTGACATGGGTATTTTAGTATTAAATATGTACATTTACTTAATGATTTGGGTAGCTGAAAGTCAATGACTAATAATGAAATTATGTACACAAAAATCTAGGTGACAAATGATGAAGATGTCAAAGTGGCAAGGAGATTAACATTGGAGGAAGGTGTGTTGGTAAGTGTTTTTGGAGTTTGAGGATTGAGGTTCTTGGATTCTCTCTCCGCTTCCCTGATTAATAGAACATAACTTTTGAACATTTCTCCAGGTGTAATTTTTATTCAAGTCACAATAATCAGATGCTAGGATAATTATTTTCTTATTTTTTGGGGCTAAAATATCCCTCTTTATAATGTTTATTTAGCAAGTAGCCTTTGAAAGTAGTAAAGGATAGCATACATGATTTTGAGTTTAAGCTTGCATTTTTGTGGAATTGTTGACAAGATTTATTTTTTAAGACATCAATTTGGAGATTATTGTTCTTCTCCTGCATGTTCCAGGTAGGAGTCCGCTATCAAAGAGCTCTTGAAAGTAACAAAGGACACAGGACCAGATGGTCCTGCAGAAGGAGCTCATCTTCACATTGTTCACTTGTTCGATTCAAGTTCTTCTTTGGATCTTATCAAGGTACTTCCTAGTTACTCGTGTCTTTTATATGCATGTAGGTTCAAGGTTGTGCAAGTTTTAGACATATTTTTTTCCGCTTGTTGTTGTTACTTGCTTTTGTAGAAAGTAAAAAGTAGCAATGACATCATATATATGGAGACATGTCCGTATTATCTAGCTTTTTCAGCAGAAGAGATCAAAGATGGAAACAATCGATTTAAATGTGCTCCGCCCATTCGTGATGCAGCCAACAGGGAAAGGCTTTGGGATGCATTAATGGTGGTTCTCATCTAGAAAATGCACAGGCTTTGTTTCTCTATACAACATATGATTCTTACAGAATGATTCAGCCTCATTTTCATTTCTTATTACAGGAAGGACACATGGACATGTTAAGTTCTCATCATTCACCAACACATATCATCTTTGTAGGTTAGTCTTTTGCATGAATTGATAAAATTTTGTCCATTTACAATGCCTATGATGTTGTTAGTTAATATTCTACTTTGATTGAGTAAGATATTATTTAGATTAAACCTTTGATTGAGTAAGATATTATTGAAATTAGACCTTTGATTGAGTAAGATATTATTTAGATTAAATGCTACTAAAATGGTGCACAAATCTTTGATCTTATGGGTTTTTTCTGGGAAGTATGATCCTTTTGTGAATTTTGTCGGATAATTGGATGAGTAGCCTGATTCTTTTTGGGAGATTCTACAGTTTTTCTTCCAGCAACATGGTCATATGGAAAGAAACATGGAGTAACTATTGAACAATTATCTTTATGGTGGATCGAGAGGCCTTCTAAACTTACTGGCCAAGAGTTAAAGGTGATAACAAATTTTCTTATTATCTTCTCATCAGACTTGTTCATATGGTGTCACCCTAAATACCTTAAGAGTATGTTTGACACTCAATATTACAAGGCACGTCAATAGTAATAAGCACTGTCCTATATTTTCCATATGGTAAATTCAGACTAACTACGGTCTTGCAGTTTAGTATGTTTTGAATTCCCACAGTTCATTCATCATGAAGCTTTATGTTTAAAGTAGTTTCTTTGTGTCTATTATTATATAACTGCTTCTTTCTTTTGGATTAGTTCAACTTTCACTTGGATTCCCACGGTTCTTTATATTTTTAAGAAATTTTCTGCTGGTAAAGTGTAGAAATAAATAGCTATATGTTTATCAATAATCTAATTACTCTATGGTTTTGTTAGGGCTATGCAATTTTTGTTGTTGTTGAGACTGCCTTGAAGCTTTGTTGATTTTGGGGTGTTATTAGGTAAGCTCTGGTCAATAAAACTAATTACTCTATTTTATATTTTCTTAATTTTACATTCATATCACATTGGATTCAATTCATTATATTCCTTTTGTAATTTATAATTTGTGAAAATAAAACTTCATTGGTGAATTCATAGTACTTTTAAATTTAACTCATCTGTTCATTTTATATTAGATTTTCGCTACGTACGTAAGACTCAACATGTTCAACTTGTATTTGTAGTATATATCAGTTCGTGAGAAATTTAAACAAGTACAATGACTGTTCTTCTTAAAATGCAGGACCTACAATCACTCGAGGATTTTCAACATGGCATCAAAGTTTGAGGAGTTAAGATATTCGGGGCTCTCTCCTCTTCCGATGGTTGAGCCGACGAGCTCTAAAGAAGTTGATAGGTAACAATTATTTTTCTTTTATTGAGAGAGAGAGTGATGGAATCGAGAGAGAGTGAGAGAGAGAGAGAGAGAGAGAGAGAGAAAGATGGAGCTGAGGGAGAGGCTGTGGAAATCGGTTTAGATTATGGTTATAACATGGCATTTTGGTAATAATGAGAATGTAAAAATAATTGAATTAAAAAGTAAAAAGATTTTGACAGATTTAAGAATTACATATCATTATGGATAAGTATAAGATGGCATGTTATTTTAAACCTGTCATAACATCAAAAGGTAAAAAAACCCTTCCACACCTATTTTTCAATGACAGGTTTAAGAGACATGTCATTAAAATTATTATCATGTTGTCATTAAAGCCCATATTTATAGTAGTGATTGTTATTGTATAACATTCTTGTCACAGATCTTAACATACGGGAGAGGAAAAAGAAGAATGAAAAGAATGGGAAATTTTTTATCAATGAGCCCATAGTGAAAGGAACGGAAAGACATAACAACAAATGAATGAGGAGTAATCATCATCAACAACAAGCTGATAAATAAGTTACTCAACAATCACAAAGCATATATAAATAGGAATAGAAGAACGTAACGGCATAAAGAAAAGAAAAAATGTCACTGATAGTAGACAGTCGACATTCCAAGAAAACTACATCGCATGTTTCCAACAGGCGTGTGAGAACAGAAACGGGCAGGCGTAGCATCAGAACAAGAAAATATAAACATTACATTTCATCCGTCTATTGAGTATAATGAGGGTCAATGAACATGAAAAATTTCACATGACACATGACAAATGAATAGGTATAAAGTACCCTAGGAAGCCACATAAGCATGGAAGACCAATCAAAGCAGGAAAAGAATCTGCCACTATGGCGAAATGGGAAATGAACATCTCATTCATTAATTTCATCATACTACTGTTCAGATTTAAATGGTTGTTAGTACTGATAAGCAAGACTTGGTCCCTAACTGAACGGATAAAGTAAATCTCGAAAGATAATCTCAATCTAAATGAATTTCCATTTATTCTTGGTGTTTTTCAGGAGTTTAGTTGTACAACAACTCTGAACACCCATCAGAAACAACCTGATTATGTAGCTTGCATGAGCCTTGTAAACCTTTTTCTCCATAATGAAATACTATCAAAGCTCCCCGTGATTTTTCTTCCCTTTAAGGGTTTGCCACGTAAATCATTGTCTCTTTATTCTCTCATTCTCTCTCTAAATCATTCTTTTTATTTTTATATTATGATATAGGAAATTCACGATCAATTCTCCAAGATCGTGAATTTTTTCCTTCACACTTTATAACCTCTTCGTACATATAGGTGGGATCAGCTCCGTATACAGCCTTGAGTTCTTTACTTGCCATGTCCAAATATTGATTCAACCCAAGCTGATAATTCTCTTTCTTCATCTTTTAATTTTTCTTCCATTCTTTCTTCCATATCTCAAACATGTACAACTTCTCATCAATACTTTCGTATGTTTTGTTGTATTCTGACATCCATAATTCAAAGAGCACTTTCGTTTTGTCTTTTTATGCTATGTGGTCTCACTACTACAAAAATGAGATTAGATGACGTTCAAAACCTGTCATTATAATCCTATAATGACGGCCAGCCGACTGTCATCTCTTGGGTTGTCATCTTTACTCTTTTTAACTAAAAATGTCATAATAGGATGCCACAAATAGCATTAAGATGATAGGGAATCTCAGTCATCATAGGATGCCGTGAGAAGCATTTAGATGACGGGGAATCCCCGTCATCATAGGATGCCATGAAAAGATTTTAGATGACGGGGAATCTCCGTCGTTAAAAGTCTAGTTTCTTCATAAAAAATATCATGGAAATTCCTTTCCATGACAGCAATATATTCGATACCAGAGAACTTGAATATCAAAGAAATACATGAGATTAATTAATGAATAAGGAGATGATCTAAACAAATAATGGCAGAATAACTAATGCCCGAATGCTTCGGACACGGCTTCCTTAACAAATATTGACAACATAGCTTCTAAACATAACTAAAAATACTATAATAAGTTCTATTATCATAGAAGAGTAGGAATAGTCACAACAAGAGCTAAAAATGCTCATAAAGTTTAAATTGTAGCAGGAATAACATATTAACTTAGGATACTGTAAATGTAATGAGTAATGACCAAAAAATTCGAGTAATGCTTCCTCTCCAAATTATGAAATTGTCTTCTTGATAGTTGAGATGATTTTGGTATCACCTTTTCCCCGAGAATTACCCTAAGTAAGGTGACTTCTACAATGCTTTGAGAACTTGAGTATGCTTCATCTCTAATTTATGTAAATGACTCGACAGTTATAATTGTCATTTATGTACACTAATTTCTTAGGACCATGGCTGCAAAATCATTACCTAAAAGTGCTATCTAAATTCATAGAGGCCATAGAAATTATTTCCCAAAATTGTTGTACATTTTTCGGGATAATCTCATCTTTTTTATCTCCCACTTCTGGCAGAGTCAAAATGAAGGGATTGTGCAGAATCAGCTTCTTCAGTTTCTCAACATCAGCACTACCAAATTTCATAAGAGAGATATTAAAGGATCAACACTAATCAATAATTTACATTTTCGTGGAGCAAATGGCATCAAACAAAGCTGATGCTTTTAGAATTAGAACTAATGACTTAAATCAAATTTACCATGTTTCTTATAAAAAGAAAGTAATTAAACGATGTCTAAGGTCACAATTATTTAGAAGCTAATTCGATTGTTGACTTAAATCATCAACCAAAAAAAGAGCCACAAGTAGCTTATAAAACTAACGTGAAGGACCCACACAAGTCTGGTCCGAAGCAGATTACAAGTTGAAAAATAGAGTTCGCCTAAAACCAAAAGCAAGTCCAAAAGAGTTTGTTTTAAATGACAAACCTTGACATAATGGACATAAGAACGCATTGAAAAGATCTAGGCACATTATCTGTTGAAGCTTTTATATCATTTTCATATCCATATGACAGTAGAAGATCTGCCTGCAAACAAAAATAAACCAATGAACTTTTGTCAAGAAAATTAAAATGAATATTGTTTCAAAAGTTGATGTTAGAAATATAATGTGGCATGTCATCACTATCAACCAACAATTGAAATGTGTGATGCCATCTTTTCACCTCATCAAGAACAAGAATTTTAAGCGAATCCTTAATGGATGATGATTGAAGAACACCATTTAACAAGCATTTTGGTATAGAACCAGGGGTAGATACAAGAATATCAGGTGATCCTACCAATGCTGCCCGCTGCAAGAGAAAGTTATGTTCAGATAAAGAGCTCCATAAACAACTGCAAAATACTAAATCTGTGAGACAACTAACATTTGCCTATGCGGGTAATTTTAAAATAAAACTGAAGTAACATAACCAACCAAATCAGTATGAAGCATGTTGTCATCAATTGTACATCTTTCAGTTGAATTCTACATAATTCAATGAGAGACGGAACATCGTTATAAACCTGCAATGACAACACAAAACAAATGTAGTTTTTCACTTGAGAATATAAAACATAATATGAATATTCTTCTCTCATTTTATTGCCCATGACCAATCAAGGTAAAGATAAACATGTCTGCTGACTTAGCTCCCTAGTTGGAACAAGAACAAAGGCATCAACTTTTGGCATCTAACCTATCACTAATAGTAATACTCTCTCTGTCTCTAACACATAAGTCTTCGATGGGAAAACTGGATTATGGAACCATCAAATGGCTATGGTGGAGATTTACAGAGAATTGTAGAGAGTATGGGTGAGATTCTCATATTCACATAATAAGGTAAGCTTATGTACTGAGTCTGAGACTTTACTAATTAAGAAGAGAAAATCAAAAACTATCTTTTGTTTTACTCCATCGTAGCTCTCTCTCCTCCTCCACTTAAGATCCATGGGTGTCCTGAATTCACACAATAAAAAAGGTGAACAAAAGGTTATCAGAGAATTATAACTTGTTATTTATTATTGCTTATAACACAAAATCTACCAATTTCTCAACCATCCTTTTCCTAATTTGATCTTCCTTTGTAATTTCAAGAACAATGAATATGGAATCAAGAACATAGAGCTTACTTAATGTATGTTCTGCAGATAGCCTCCGAGAAGCATCCATGTAAATCATCTTTCTCATTAAATCCTTAGCCGTAGGAGAAACCGACTGGAAAATCCTCATAGAAAACCTCAAATTCCTGATCAAAATAGCATAAAAATCTCCACCGTTGTTTCCCCATAAAAAGGAGGAAAACCAGCCAACATAGTATACAAAATCACCCCTACGCTGCATACATCAACCGTCTCATCATATTATTTTTCCTACAAAACTTCAGGAGCTACATAATATGGAGTCCTAACGACGCCAGCCATAAACACCTCTTTCAAAAACCACTCCGCCAATCCAAAATCGACCAACTTCAGAGTATTCCTCAAATCGAATAACACATTTGCTGGCTTGATATCTCTGTGAACAACACCATGAAGATGGTAGTGTTTAATAGCGTCGAGGAGTTTCTTGTGCAGCTTCTAGTTCAGAAAATGGAACCCTGACCTAAATCAGCAAGGATCATTTGCTTAGAACTCAAATCTGTCCCAAATCACATCTAAAAATCAAAAGGTAAAAAAGAAAATGTAAAGCAAACTCACATCGGCAAAACATGCTTGATGAATCGACCTACATAGATCTAGCCACAAGCTCATCACCAAGATGAAGATGGTGATGTAATAGATCGAACGTGATGCTCCTCTACCTACCTCATCGTCGCTTTGAAGGAGGAAGTCAACGAGATGCATGAAGGTCACCGACGATGATGGTCGGTGACGAGGATGAAGTGAGAAGGAGATGGTCGGTGACGAGGATGAAGGGAGAGGGAGATGGCATCGCAAGTTTGAGAGAAATGAAAATGTTAGAGTTGGGAGTATATATAATGGAAATTTTGTAATTAAAGAAAATTTAATGGCAGTGAAAAAGAATAGGTGCCATATTAGATAATATATTTATGACATTTAATGTAAAACCTGTCATGTTAGCCAAGCATCAAATTTTTACACTACAGAGCCTTTTTTTACATGATGATTTTCAAACGTGTGTTTTTTGGCAGACACAACTACAAAATGGGCTTTAAATGACAGCAGGTTATTGGAATTAATGAAAGGTCTCTAAACCTGTCATGTTAGCCAAACATCAATTTTTTGCATTCCAGAGCCTTTTTTTACATGACAGGTTTAGAGACATGTCATTAATTCCAATAACCTGCTGTCATTTAAAGCCCATTTTGTAGTTGTATCAGCCAAAAAACACACGATTGAAAATCATAGGCCATAGAAAAAAACTGATGAAAACACTCATCTTACAAGAGAACTGAATTGATTGGAAAATAGTATTACTATGTTTGGTAGTTCTGTTGAGCGTAGTGCCCTCAAAGCATGCGTTTTGACCTTTTAATATGAAATTTAATGTTATTACATTTTTCTTATAATTGTTATTTTAAATTCTTTTTGAATAATTTATATAAATATCTGAAAATTTTGTATTTTATTAATGAAACTATGATCGTGTATAAGTACGAGAAGATTAAGATCATAGATAATGAATAAAATAGTCCGCAACATATTAAAGTATGAAATATTTAATGAATGGTTGCTAGTACGGTTCACTAACCATTTTGAATGCGTCTGATCTAGATCCGGATCATTGATGTAGATAGACATCTTAATGAAGATGCTTTATATAATAAGATTATATAGGACTAGACCGATGTGAACTAATATATTTATTATCTTACCGTTTATCATAAATATTTAATACAGATCAAATTGATGATCATATATGTAGATTAGTCTGAATCCTGAGTAGTAATGAACTTCTATGCATGTCTACTAGATCTTTTGATTCACACGTTAAAGTTTGTTTAGAAACCAGGCTAGTGGTTTTTGTTTTGGAAATTCAATGATATGGATGGCTGAGAATATGATCTTACAAGATTTGGAATCCAAGATTTCCTAACGGATCGTATATTGGTTCTCTTATGTATTAGTTCTGGAATTGAATTGTTATTGAGCTTAAATTTATAATACGATTATAAGTTAATCATTTACTAGTGAATTAATAGTACTTAAGGATCATAGGTAATTATAAGGATAAAACGATAATTTTGACCAGCTCTAATTTATGAACCAATAATTTAAAGACAGAATTATATAAAATGATTATTTCAATAGACTACACGAGAATACTCTTTAAATACATTCTGTAATCTCTAAGAGTACAATTTCATATTTAGAGTGGAGTAATAATGAAATTAATAAATAAGATTATTTAATTAAAGAGTTTAATTAATAATTTGGTTTATTGGAACTTAAGATTATGAGTTCATGATCCCCAAATCACCTCTGTACTACACATTCTAAAATGTGAATATTTCAGGACATGAGAAAATGATTTACTTGCAAAAGGAGTTATATTTCTGGGGTAAGCATATAATTATGATATAATTATGTGTAATTAATTAATTAAATTATTTAAGATAATTTTCAGAAATTACTATTAAAAATTATCGATTAATTTTGTATTGATTAATAAGTAAGACAATATATCTAATTTATGAAATTAGATAATGTTAAATTATTATAAGGTAAGAATTCAAAATTTAAATCAACTAATTTTGTTATTTGTGAACTAGCAAATAAGCTAGTTGATAGAGATGATTAGATAAGTTAATTTTAAATTAATTGATATCTAGATATTTATCTAATTAAAGTAAATAATAAAGTTGGAGAAATTATCACATGGTATATTGGACTGTCATATGTCAATCATTGATTTTGAATCAGAGATTGACATAGACTATTGTAGTGCGACGTGGAACTACAGTGACATGTGGCACACTGTTGTGCCTCAAGTTTCACGAAATTGGCAGAAACTGACATCTCTCTAGCTCTTATCCATGTTTCAAAAAATTGGCATTAAACTTATGGGCACACATCTTCTCAAGTTTGATAATGAGAGCGCCACTTCTTTAGCCTCTAGTCTCATTTTTTATTTCCATATTAAACACATCGAAATCGATGTGCACTTTATTCGAGAAAAAATCCTAGCAGACGATACATAAAAAGAAATTGTTCCCACTGCTTCTCAACTTGACAACCTCTTCACTAAAGCTTTTCATCCCACTACTTTTATCAACTTGGAGTCCTCCCCATTACGCTTGAGGAGATGTTAAATCAAAAAATGCAAGATTAATATCTCAGTTTCATAAATTCATGGACAGTCGAGCTTCTCCCCTTACAATCTCCAATTTGATGCAAAACGTTCCTACGTAAACTGTAGAGGAATAAAGTATTCCATGCATGCTGATGTTTCAATCCACCTTGGCCTCCAGCTACCTATTCTCAATTGGTTGTAAAACCATCCAAAGATCTTCACTAAATTGCCACTCAAATGGTTGTAAAACCATTCATGGACATTTTTCAACCATACGGATTCCTTATTCTTCTATACAGATCAATTCATTATACATGTATTAATTAAGTTTTTTACCAACCAATACAGTAAATATTACTCTCAATTAGGTCTCTATTGCCTCTATATTTCTAACTATATTAATAGCTTGATATATTTTAGCAGCCTATATTTGTCTTTATTAGTCATCCAAAAGAGAAGGTTGTCATGCTCTGAAGAATAAATAGGAAATGGTCGTACTTCATATCAAAATTCTCGGGTAAAAGATGGAGTCGTGGATCATGAAGTGATTGAGCATTGGTGAAAACCCTTGAACGCTTGTAGAGTAATGGAATATTAGACACACATGAAGCCAAATATTAAAACCGAACAGATTTACCTCATATGGTGGTCGTAGGCTATCTACCTCGTTGAGGAACCCCAAGGACTTTTTGAAATGCCACGGTTCCTTGTATCTCTGTGGTTATCCACTATTAAAGACATAACTCATTCCCTATATCCTTAAAATATTAATCACAAAATTATTTTATTAATTCAATAAAAATTAGCTTTATTAAAGTTTAGTCTATCAATATTAATAAAATAATTAAAGTTAATTTTAAAGTTTCATATGAATTTTTTTTATTATAGCATTTATTTTATTAGTTTGATTAAAAATATTTTTTAAATTTAGTCTAGCATTTATTAATTTATTTAAATATTAATTAAAAATTATTGTTAAAATTTCACATCAAAATATTTTTTAGATAAATCTATAACTAAAAGGGTATTTAACTAACGGCATGTATTTACACATATTTACAATAAAAAGTCACCTATACCAAATATACAATAATTAATTATCACCTATCACATCATAAATTACACATGCATAACCAAACATGACAATTATATTTTGTAAGGAATTGAATTGCATGGAATTGAATTAACAACTATTGAATTGCAATGATCATTCGAGATTGCGTAAACCAAAAGGCCCCTAAACATTTTAAGAGGCGCCTCCAATAAAGAAAAATCAATCCATATGCATTTGTTTAGATGAAGATTGAGTTTTATTTTTACGGATGCAATTGAACCGTTATGATATGGAGAAACCAATAGTTGATCAGATACCTGCAGACATTCAACTTGATAGATAAGATGTGTATTGATTTTGAGTTTTACATCTCAGGGAGACTCCTGCTTAAAACCTTGTCAACTACTTAACACTAGAACTACATGGTTGTGAACCTTCATCGGAGAATTTAACTCGAGGCCGATTAAGTAAGTGACAAGGTTTTGAGTGATCAAGTGACATGATAATAATTTATAAGTTAATTTATCAAATCATTTTAATGAGTCATCAAATATCAACATATAAATGATTACCACATCACTTGGTCACTTAAAACCTTATCAACTACTTGATCATTCTAGAATTATTTTTTAACTGCGACATTGATCATGCAAGTAATTGACTGTCGTAATCTGCATTGAACTTTCCATATCGATGTGCATAGGGATGGGAAGATAGTCTTGTGTTCTTTAAAGCCATCTTGGTGTCATTAACGTAATCGGGGAAGGAAAACTCATGTTGGGGATTTAGGGATTTGGCTTTTTTTTAGTTTTTTAGTGATACATTAGTTTATTTAGTGTTTATTAACTAGTTAGTAATTGATTAAAAAAATTTAATTTGAGTTTAATTTGATTAAAAAAGCTTTTCTATTAGTTTTGAAGAGAAATTAGTGGAGAAGGGTATATATGATTAATCCACATAGTTTAGCGAAATGGAATAGATAAAAGATCATTTAACATGTTCCTTGTTTATCTGTAGACCCTTTGATAACTGAGCTAATATAAATGGAGGACTATAGAAGCAAACGGGATAAAAGCCACAGAATAGTAGAAGGAAGAAAGAAACTAATACAACCAAAGTAGAGGGGAACTTAAAAAAGAACATATAGAAGCCACATGCACAAACACAAATTCAAAAATAAAAATCATAGTGACTAGATGTAAAAACTGTATACTTAAAATTTTCTTTTTAAGTAAATTACAAGTACTAAATTACACATAACAATGGTCACAATCTCCAAATATTCTAAAGGTAAAACAGGAAAGAAGAACTATGATGATTTACCGTATATTAGATGAACAATTTTGAAATTTTGCAACAGATTAAAGAATTCGATATGAAATGTATCATGCAATTGGTGATAAGATGACTCTTAAGAACCACTGGTGTGGAGTGAATTATGCCCCAACGTCGTCGGAGCTCAAAGATGAGCACACTCAACAAGTGAAAAGCAGAGAACGAACAATGAACTCCATGACGTTTCAAATCTCCGTGTTCTAGGAATTTCTTCGATTTGGAGCTCATTGTGGGGACTGGGGAGAGAGAGATCTAAAGTTTTAGTAAGTGATGACTTGAAAGAGAGTGGAGACTGAAAATGGAATCAAAATAAATGATGTCAATTAAAGGTAAGGACAAAATCGAAAAAACAAAATTTCTAGACGGACCTTTGCCGGAAGAAGTCGGGCTCCTCAACTGTGACGTTACCATCGATTTATCTAGCAACTGTTTGTCCGGTAACATTTCTGGCTCGATCCAAAGATGCAAGAGCTTGAAGAAGTTGCTGATGGCCAATAATGAATTCTCGGGGTCCAATTCCAACTGGATTATAAGAACTAAAAGGACTAGAAATTCTAGATATTTCGTCAAATCAACTTTCTGGATCGATTCCTAAGGAGCCTCAATCGTTACAAGCTCTTAAGTATCTGAATCTCTCTTTTAATGACCTAGAAGGAATAATTCCCAAAGATGGAGTGTTTAAAAATGAGTCTGAGGTTTATTTGGAAGGAAACCCTAAACTTTGCTTCCATTGGGCATGTCAAAATACTACATCCAAAACTATGAAGAGCTCCGTTCGGCAACCGATAATTTCAGCCAGGAAAATCTGATCGGAAGCGGGGGATTTGGATGAGTGGGTGAATGGTCAGCGAATGCATGAAAATGAGAATGGGTTTGGAGCTTCGGTAAAAAAATGGTTGCTGGTATGGTAAATTGAGTTTGTAAAAAAGGGTTTGGAAAAAAATGGGTTTGTAAAAAAAACATAGAATGTCAAAATCACGTAGTTTTGATAAGGGTAACTTTATAATTTTAATATTTCAAAATGACGTAGTTTTAACTTAAATTAATAGAAATTTAACATATTATGGATGGAATGTTAGAATTGACGGTAAATGAAAAGTTAAAGGTTATAAATGAATGAAATAATAGTTGAGATTATAAAAGACAACAACATGATCGTTCGAGTGATTAAATTGTAGCTTTTTCAAAAAAAATTAAAATCAAATCTAAATATCGGCTATTTTCGTTAAAAAAACTTATACACGGCCAATTTTTTAAAGGAACACCTAAAACTAATGAATTTTGTAATTTCCCAACAAAGAACCATATATTTCTTTATAAAACAGTTGATAATCTTGCAGGACGCGCAGTTGATATGAAATCCACTACAAGTTATATTTTCCTACTGGAAGGTGGAACAGTATCTTGGCTTCCACTATGCAAGTAGAATTTGCCACATGTTTTGAGACTTGGACTCATGCTATCAGGTAAAATAATTTCACCTTTGGGATAAAAATTGTTAATTTCATATCTAAACTTGTTAGGATCTATTGTGATAATCTCGTTACAGTACATTTATCTAAGAGCGTAAAATATTTTGGCGATGCTAAATATACAGATTTTAGATATTATAAGGTTAGAGATGGTTGATTATGGCGATATTGAATATGACAAAAGTATCAATACTAATACTATGTTAGCAGATCCATTAACTAAGGGACTTCGGCCAAGTAATTTTATGTGACACGTTCAAATGTATGGGTGTCTTGATGTCATTTTAGTTTGAGCATTACAGTTTGACTTTTAAGATTGTATTTTCAATATAAGTTTGCTAAAATGCAAGAAAACATCTACACTTTTTAGTTTATACAAAACATATCACTGCACATCATAATTGATCTTTTAAATTATTGTACTTTTTTAATTTTATGCAAAACATACCTCTCTCTCACGTTTACCGTTGATTAGAAACGGAAAGAGAGACCCTTTCTTGAAGAAAAATAGAAACATCGATGGAAACCCAGTTCAACAAAGGTCTGCACTTTCAAGCTTCGATTTTGGATGAGGTTCAATGCACTTTCAACATGAGCTCGAGATCTAAACTTTCAAGCTTTGATGTTGAAGGTTTGTTGTCGATTTTTTTGAGCTTTTAGATCTGCACTTTCAAACTCAATTTTTTCGCTTTTGATTTTCCTGGTATTATTTATGCTTCTCTTCGAGATTGCAAGTTTGTCTTCCTGGTATTTTGTTTGTCTACCTGGTATTTTTTTAGCTTTTCAATTTTCCAGGTAATTTTTCTGGTTCTTTCGAGATTGCAAGTTTGTCGATATTTTTTTTTAATTTGTCTGGTCAGAAAATACGTAGCACCTGGTTTTCTAATTTTCACTATGAATTCTTAATTTGATTCAATGAAGACTTAAATCAATTAAAGTAACATTCTAGATGATAGTCATCATGTTATATTTTGGGTTCATTTGACTCCACTTAAACATATGACTTAAACTTTTAAGTTGTAACTTATTTAAGTTTAGTTTTAAAATATAAGCTAAAATATTTTTGGTGCAACTTATTTTAATTAACTTTAAGTTATAACTTACGTCAAACTGATGTTTGGTGGATATACTGATGAGACTGAAATATCTTACAAACTTTGATGATGTAATTGAGAAAAATAAAACTATATTGAACCTTTTAGTTCTATTCGTGCGTCTTCTAAGAATATAATTTCTCCTCATTGTTGTGTTTTCGCTCACACACACTCACACACTTCACTTCTTAAGAAACTCATTTTAACCCCAAATAGTACCCTATCGCATTATGAAGAAAATGCATACCTTAACCTACCCAAACTTACCCACATTGCTAGTAGTAACTTACTACTCATTCTCCCATATTCTCTCTCTCTATAAATTATCCCAACCCCTCCACTTGATCATGAAGCTCACTACCCCCCCCCCCCCC